>JANUWF010002356.1:0-600000 GCA_026120185.1 Voacanga thouarsii
TAAATGAACTAAGTGTTGGAAGATACAAAGAAAACTCATGAGTAGAAAGGGCTTGACCTAATTCTAAGTAGACCTTAATTAGTCCTAAGGTCTTCTAGAGAATTATCCAAGCTTCTTTTAGAGTACTTACTCTCTATCATTCTCTACAATATTTTATATAAAAACTACAAGGTTCTACTACTTTCTAAAGAATCCTATACAATTCTGGATTTTTTCACATGTACAAGAGAGAAGCTGCCTTCCAGAATATTTTATAGATCTTTTGAATTTTGACCTATCAAATCTTCAATAACCTAGAAGGACTCAACCATGTATCGTCTCGGCTGTGCTAGCCTGTGTGCCCAGCTCGGGCAACGTTGCCCAGTGTTGATCGTTTCGTGCCGTCGATACCGTCAACTCCGTATCGACCGCGTCACTTGGCATATCTAAATACTTCAATTGCATTCTTCCCTTGCGTTGAATTCAAATAAATTATTTTGCTATCAAGTTAATTTTGACGAAGGAAAAGGATGATATCACATTGTTTGCTGACAGAAAAATATGGCAAGAAAGACCCGCCGTTGGAAATTTTTTATTTTGAAGGGAAAAGATGATATCATGTTGTTCGTCACCAGAAAGGAATGACAAGAAAGGTTTGTTGGAGAAATTTGATTTTGAATTGTTAATTTGGAACCCAAAAAAAAAAAAATGTAAATACCTGTTCTTAGCTTGAGGATTTCAGAACTAATTGAATTTTGAATTGCCGGAAGTTATTTCAATTCGACTCTTGCTCCTCTATCAAATATGGTAGGACTCATGGGAAAGAATTACATTTAATTGAGATTCTGTAGATTGATTAAAGAGATATATTAGTCTTTTTAAAGGGAATTGATTTAGCGGGAGGAGAATTACTTTGACAATATCGTTAGTCTTTAAATAATTTTTATTTTTATAAAATTATTATACATTTATAACACACCATATCTTTTTTTTTAACTCACTTTAACTACATATATTAACCCATATATTTTATAATTTTATAATTATATTTAAATAAATTTTTTAAAAAAATTATTAGCTAAATATATCTTAAGATAAATACATTACTATTAGCACAAGGTACAAAAGTATCTAAGATAAATACGTTGTTGTTGTCATAATGTGGTAATCGTCAAATTCTATGCAGACTTCCATCTATTGACAAAGTCTTCTATTCCTTCTGAATTTTAGGGCTTTGTTTCCCCCTGCTATTCTACTACTGGCACTATGTGTGTGTGTGATATTGTGTCATTAAATCAGCATAATCAAATATTGTGATGACAAATACATTAGCATTATTTACCTTACATTCTGACAAAGATGCGGCCCTGAGACTTTGGGATCCTGAGATCAAGAAAAGAGAATTAAGAACAACAGCATTTCAAGTTGATGAAAGGAAACACACAGTGGGGATAAATGCCATGTCTCTTTTTTTTTTCATCTGCTGTAGTAATTAACGTGGCCAAACAGTATCCAAGCAACGTGTGTGGATGGAATGAAGGCCGTAAACCTAGAACCATTTTTTGTGTTTGCCAATTGGCTTTTCCACCAGAAAAAGCCACAAACGTCTTCTTCCATTGGCAGCTTTTTCAATTGACAACGTAGTACTCTGGGAGGTGAAGGATAGAGACTGGAAAGTAAGCCACGGCTTGCTTGTTTCATTATTGCTTTCCTTGTCCTCTCCAATACAGTAAGCTGCCCAGGGCGGGTCTCATCGGGTCCGGAATAGGGCGTCCCGGATTCAAACCCGTTTAAAGAAAGGTAGTATCGGATCCGACTTGAATACCCGACGGGTATAAATTGATGATACCTATACCCGCGTATGAGGGTATCGGATCCGGGTCGGGTATACCCGGCCCGGTACTACTTAATTGAAAATAATATTCCTGTATTAAAAATTCAAAATAATTTAATTCACATTTAAGCTAAAAAATATAAAATAACCATAATATCAATAACAACTACAATTCCAAATTCTTAAAATTTTAAATTTTCAACGATAAAAAGAAACGTCCAAATTCATAAATAACAATCTCATACAACATATAAAAATTAGAAATTAAACATTAAATAACTTTTTAAAACAACAGTGCCAAATATAAAAATTTATAACTATTACATAACATGAAATATCCTTAATTCATCCAATAAGTTATCTTCAGCTTTCCCATCCTTCATCAACAATCCTCAACAGTATCGGCAATTAAATAAAGAAGAAAAATAATAAAAATATTAATTATCACATGAAAATATAAAGATAATATGAATTTCAAGAGATAAAATGAATAAACAAATTTACATATCAAATTGAAGTCTTTGCTGCCTTTGTCAATGAAGAACAATCTTCCATTTCTTCTAAGTCAACTAACTCTGTCAAAGACAAATTAATTAACCAATAGATAAACAAAAAATTAAGTATAAAAAGTTAAAATATAACAAATATTATTTTACTTCTCTTTTTTTTCGATTCAATCCAGTCACTTGTTGTCACCAATGCCTCCACAATATCAGAAAGCAAACAAGAACGTGACTCATCAATTATCCTTCCTCCAACATTGAAAGCAGATTCAGATGCAACAGTTGTGGCTGGAATAGCTAAGATATCACGTGCCATCTTTCCTATAGTTGGATATTTCAAAGAATTAACTTTCCACCAGCTTAATATATCAAAATGGTCATTCCTTGGATACACTGGTTCATCCAAATATTGATCTATTTCAGCCTTTTGATACACACGAAGCGTAGAAGACTTAGCTGTCTTGTACCATTGATCAAACCGATTTAGCACATCAACTTTCAAATTCCCATCATTTCGATTACCATCCCTTTCATCACTAATTGCATCAGATCCCAACTGACCACCATATTCAAGGTATAAATTAAGAAAGCCACTCCTAATCCTCTCAACATAAGTATAAGCATTATCACCATATATCTCAGTGTAATAGAATTCCACCAAATCTATTTTAAACCTGGGATCAAGAACAACAGCAATTCCCAACACTAAACAGCATTCATCCCAGTATTTTTCAAACTTTACTTTCATCGGATCAGCCATGGCTTTAAAAAAAAAAATTATCACCAGATACCCATTCTTTCAACTTGAGTTGGATTCTACACGCATCAGGAAAGAATACATTTGATGTGGGAAAATGACTACCACTAAAATGAGAAGTAGCCTCATAAAAGATTTTCAAACAAGTGTGAACCAAACTAACAACTTCCCATTCCTCTTCACTTGGATTGTGCTTGTAATTTTTATCAATCTGAGCAAGGCGACTAAATGCTTCCTTTAAAGGCAATGCTGAATCAAGCATTAAGAAAGTAGAGTTCCATCTAGTTTGAACATCCAAGGACACTTTTTTCTTATTTTTCAGCTTACATTGTTGCAATGCACATTCAAATTTTTGGCAACCATGAGGTGATCTTTTCAAATACTTACAAGTTTCTCGAATTTTTTGAAGAGTATTACCAATATGAGCCAAACCATCTTGCACAATCAAGTTAAGAATGTGTGCACTACAACGAACATGAAATAAATCTCCACCTAAAGGAAGCCACGACTTATCACACAACCATGATCTCAAATGCCTAACCATTGAATCATTTGCAGATGCATTATCAACAACCATGGAAAACTGTTTCTTATCCAAATTCCACTCCAAAATAATGTCATTAATGAATCTGAACAATGTTTCACCATCATGAGGATAAGGAATAGGTTTGTATGCAATGATATTCTTTTTCAATTCCCAATCGTCATTGACATAGTGAGCAGTCAAACAAGTGTATGCAATATTAGAATGGTCAGATGTTCAAATATCAGTAGTAAGGGTAAATCTACAAGAAAAATGATCCAACGTCTTATACAATTTTTCCTTCTCCTCCTTATGCAAATCAATCACATCTGACCTCATTGTGTTTCGAGAGACAAGCTTGAAATTTGGGTTCAAACTATTGCAGAATTCCTCAAACCACTCATGCTCACACATATTAAAAGGATAATTATACTTAATGATTGTTTTGGCTAAAATCTGTCTACTCTTTTCTTGATCAAATTTATAGTTTCGAACTTCACAAGAATCAGTTAATGGACTTTTTGCCTTCATGAGATTCATTTGCCCTCCTTGCTTTTATTTTCTTAAAGGACAACGTGCCAAATGTTTTTTTAAGTGAGTAGTTCTAGCATTACTTGCCCCACTAAGCTGTTTTTTGCACCAATTATATTTAGCTATAACCTCTCCAGAAGGAGATGTAAATCTTGACATTTCATCCCATACTTTAAAAGTCAATTTCCTTGTCCTTGAAATCAAAATCCCTTTGTCATTGACATCTTCCATAGACCGTGACTCCACGACCATGTTATTAGTATTATGATCATCACTTGAAATTGAAGGTGGTGTTTCAGTAGGTGTACTTGACATCCTTCATAGAACAAATAATTTTCAATGACAAGCTAGTTTTACAACCAAATCCCAGCAAGCATGTAATTTAATTCAAGCATCAATATACTCTTATAAACATCCTAAACATTCCCAAAACTTCACAGGATAAAGTTGAATAGATATAGAAAAATCACTAACAATTCTTAGCTCTAACACAATCAGTAAATTTTGCTTTGTTATGTAAAATAGTGCAGTAAAAAAATTGATCAAGCAAATGAATTCATTTTTTCATCAAACAAATTGCAGCAGAAGAGATTGCAGCAAAACCAGAAAGTAGAACCAGAAAGAAGGTGGGCACATCCACATCACATCTCAAAGTAAATGTATGTCAAGTAGTCCAATTGGTTTATATGGTGAATCAGTGTATGTCCTGGCATGCTGCCATAATGGTAGTTACAAGAACAAGATTATGTATATTCAGTTTTGAAACTAGAAAAATGAGAACAGAACAAGCTTTTAGAGGCCTCTGCAATTTAACTTTGATGTATAGGGAAAGGGAAAAGAGATAGCTAAAGGCATTAGCACGACACTAAAATCCTTGCATGAATTGTTACACTTCCTGTTACTCCTCCAAATCCCAAAGCATGACATGATCCATTGCCTATAACCACAAGGAAATTTGATCCTGATGCTATGTTCACTTTATATTAGCAATAATATTTGTTATACCAATATTGTTATGGGAGATTACTCACCTATTGCCAAGGTTAAATTTCCAAAATCTAACATAGACAATGTACAACAGTGTACTCAAATATTTATACATGAAATGGCAAAAATGTTGATACCGTATACCAAGAAACAAATTTAAAATGGTGGCCATCCCATCATAGTACTGAGTTCATATACAAAAACTGTGCTAATAAAAAAGTTTGCAATTGATCAATTAGTGTCACAAAATCACTCTCATCAAACTCAATTAATTCAAAACCAATTTCATCGAACAACCATCTTTATCTTAATTGCTCAAACATTGCTCAGTGGTGGCTCAGCGTTGGCGGTACTAACCTCGGTCCTCAGATGAGTCAGATCAGATGCAATTGGCTCGGGGTGTGTTGCTATCAGTGTGGGCCGTGTGGGTGCTCGATGGTCATGGTAGTGGGTGCTTGGTGGTCGTGGCAGCAGCTGCTCGCTGGCGAAGAATCGAATAAGACAGTCTGTTTTTTTTATGTGTTGTGTGCGGCGCACCGGCGCCGGCTGCTATGGTGCTACTGCTATGTTAACAGTGAAGATTGAAGAGGGCTGCTGTTACAGATGAGAAGAGGTTGAAGATGAATGGAGGATGAAGAGATTGAAGAGGGAAGAGTGAGTAGTGAAGACAGTGAGAGAAGACGGCAGCCTGATGAGATAAGCTGAGAAGTGCTAGGGTAAGACCAAAAAAAACCCTAAACATAATATTTTATATATAATATAATTTATATTTTATATTTTATATAATAATATATATATATATATATATATAATATAATATATTAAATGGGTAATATAGTTCCATACCCGGACCCATTTATATAGAGTAAACGGGTAAGTGGGTTGGGTAGGAGAATAAGTGTACCAGACCCGTTATAAATGGGTCCAGTACGGGTCCGGGTATACTCGACCCATTGACAGCCCTAAAGCTGCCTTGCAGCATTATATATATTTTTTCTTTTTAATCAATACACAATATTTTCATTTTGATAAAAAAGAATAGAATATTCTTGCAAACTCAGTTTTGAAGCGTGAATAAACTTATGATCGAGTAAAATTAAGGTATTTCTATTAATTAATTCACAATTCATAAAGATTTTTTTTTTTTTTTGTATTATTAATCAAACACTCATTTAGAAGAAAAAGAAATCTACTCAATCTCTCAACTTCCCATATTTAAAATCAGCTTAGCTTAAGATTATATTCATTTTTTCCATAAAATTATAAATGTAAATTTTGATTTTTATAAATAATTTATAGATTTAATAATTAAATATTTCGATTTATTTTTTAAGTGAATAACAAAATTAGTAATATTTTATAATTAAATTTATTTATATTAAATGTTTTTTTTTTTGTCAAAAAGAAACAATATTCTTTTGAAAAGAATACCAATCCAGCCGTATCCATGTAACACCCTAAATTTGAAATTCGAAATAGAACTCGGGTATGTACTTGAGATGCCATATGGCAACATTTCCAAAAAATGCCAAGCTTTTAACTTAAAAAGAATGTCCAATTACTATAATTGAGACTAATTATTTCTAAAGAAAATATTTATATATCATGATAATTTATATTATATATTAAAATTTTTATAAATTAAATAAAATTATTATTACAGTAAATATCTTATCCGATCATAATTAAGGAATAAAGAGTTTAATACTATCTAACTCAAACTAATTAATAAACTCTTATTAAGTCAATTATCTTTATGTACATCTAACACCATGTATTCTTATAGTTATCATCATATTTCTGGTTATCATCTATAAAAATATTAAATTAAGTGAGTAAGAATAATTTAATAAGTAGTCAAGAAGTAAGTTATATATAATAATTTATTTTTAAATAAAATATATTGAGTAATATCCAATAGTTAGTTAGAATTGAATTTTTTTTATATACATTTTTTAATAAAATATTAAGAGTATGGTCTAATTTTAAAATGAAATAAAAATATATCCCAACTTCAAAAATAAAATAAGTATAGCTTAATTTTAAAAAATTAAATAAGAGTCTGACCCCACAGTGCACAAAGGAAATAAATCAAAAGTTACCTTCCTTTTCTTAGGATGTGAGTGAATAGCGATTAAATTGAAAGGAATTTGTGAAAATATAATAAAAATTATTAAATATATAGAATTAAAGAAAGAATATAATGTAATATGAAAAAAAAGTTTCTAAGGAATTATGTGCTCGCAGTTTTTTTTCCCCACATCAAACAAATTTGTTAGAGAAATGATTTGCTCACAAAAAACCGAAAGCGCATTGTGAGCCACGACTATTTTCTCCTTTTATGCCTTTACAATTTGGGTTTTTTTTTTAAATTATGTTTGGTGGGCTTAGGGTCCAATTTTGGGTCGGCAATATTGAACACGATACGAAAATGACACAGTTATAGCGGGTTAGTATTGGTGTTTCGCGGGTTCGGGTCAAAACAAATCGTCCCGTTTAACTTTAAACGTGTACAGGTCATAAACGAGTTCAACCCGTTTCAATCTGCGAACCCGTTTAACTTTTTTTAATATTTATATTTAATACTTTTTGTAATACCCTACACATTTCACTATATAAAATTAGATAATTTAATTTTTTACATGAATTAATTGAATTAAATTTTATTATATGAATTAATTGAATTGTTTATGTATCTATTTTGTTTAATTATACGAGATCTCTTAAGAAAAATAAATGATGTTAATGTGAATATTTATTTGGTATATAGTAAATGAATCATTCTTAATTAATTATTATTTAGTGTCTATAATAATAATATTATTACAATGACTTTTAGTTAGAGAAAATAATTTCTTGAACAATCCAATCTTATTGCAAAACTACATTTGTTTAGATTTTTAAGATTAAATCTTATGAATTTATTGAGATCTCTAGATATTTAGCGGGATGGTTTGTTGTTTTATTAGTTATTTATGACTTTATGGGCTGTTGTATTAATTTTTTTTTTAATTTTATATGATTTGATTTGATTTTTTAAAATTATTTGTGTAATGGTGCACAGATTGACGGATTTAGTATGTATTCGGGTTGACGGATTTAATAATTATCTATTTAATTGTTGTGTCTAATCGTGTCATATCGTGTTAACCCGTTTTATAACATGAACACAACACGAAAATAAATAGATTGACATGACACGACATATTTATTAATCGAGTTGGCCTGTCGAGTGTAATTATCTCAAATTGACATGACCCGTTAACCCGAATACGACACGATTATCACCCCTAGTCCAATTGATGTTGTAGGGGCTATTATGTGATATTAAGAAGTTAGTAGGGTTAATAGTTAATTAGTAGTAATTAAGTTAAGGGCTTAAATTGAATTATTTTAGTTTGGAGCTTTCTTTTATTGAGTAACGTTCGACGTTCTGAACTGGACGTTTCGTTCTTTCGGTCTCTACACCAGAAGAGGGGAATAACGACGAGAATGGAGAACCTAGGAGTGAGGTGGAACCAGATGCTAAGGATATGCCCTAAAACAATTTGTACTTATAATAATATCATTACGTATTTTGTAATAATATGAGGCATTTCTTTCCATGAATAGTGCGTTTAGTTTTATGGTCATCAAGTACATGATTTAATAGTAAAACCCTATAAGAAATAGAATGATTATTCTTAAATTGTCCCTAATCGATTATTATTAGTGGAACCATATAAATAAATATTAGTATATTTATGACTTGATGGTTATGTTTTACTGGTCATTAATATATGGGATATCAAGTCAAAACATAAATAAATGTTAGAGAACATTGTATTGAACATGACCTACTATGAAAGTACTTCATGGGACATGTCATAAGTACTTTCTAGCCATAATAATATTAGAAGTATATTAGAAGTATTTTGACCTGAATTTATCATAATTTTCTACTTGATAAATTCTATATTTTGACGTTGTCTAAAGTTGTCTTTAACCAGATAATAAAATTAGAGCATTGTTGGATATAGAATAAGTCAGGGAGAGAAATATGATTGATAGTGAAGGAATTTGTCCCTCTTATTCTTGGGAGAGATATCCATGGGCCCCTTGATAAGTTAAACTGTTAAAATATATGACTGTACTCAAATATATCAATTTGAGATATTGATATCATTTATTTAAATAATTTACTATGAGATCAAGAAATAATTGATTAATTTTAATAAGGATGGCATGCTCTGTTCCTTATACTTAATTTGGATATCCTGTGACAAAATGATTAAATATAAAATTATGATTTGGTTCAAAGAGATTACTAATCTTCATTTAACTTGGATAGTTATAATGTTCTGTTAGAAACCGCATATAACTTCTGGGTCATTTAAATGTGATTTGTGCATACTACCAGTATTAAATGAACCTATAGGGTCACACATTAAGTGAACATGTTAGATTATTTTTTTTGTGACCAAGTTCGATATATCTGGAAATGTGTCTAGGTTCATCGAACCTAGAAAAATGACCAAATATAATGAATTTGAAAATATATCCACATTCGATGTGTCTGAAAGATGTCCAAATTATAAGAATCGACTCGGTAAATAAATTAGTTAAATTACCGAGATAATGGTAGAATCTTATTATATTTTTTTAAAAATTTAATTTGAACCTAAAATAAGATATGATGAGATTTGGACTCCAAGGAGTTCGTGTGGTTTTAAAGAAAACCCTAGCCATCTTCTTGTGGTAGATTTCTCATAAAATTATCATGCATCCATAATAAAAAAAATTAACCTCTCAAAACCCTAGGCGCTAGCACTCTTAGGTAACGAACTGAGTTCGCCGTGTGTATCCGATAGAGGACGTTCACGCATTGCAGCATCTGGTGATTGTCCGAAATGCATATACACCTGGAAATTTGAAGATAGAAGTCTTGCTTTTGACAATATAGAGGTAATTTTGTAAACCCTTAATCGACCTAAATCGTTTGGCTTGGGTCCTCGGAAGGGATTCGTGGATATTTTTCACGTTTAGTAGTCCACAAATCCTAACACTAGAAACTATAGATTTGGGTAAGTTGTGATTTCCTCTTTTCTCTGGTTAGAGATTTAGACTGTTTTAAGCCTTCAATTCTATGATTATAAGGTATTGGGTTATAGGGTTCTGAATTGGGGATTTGTGTTATGTTGTGATTCTGAGTTTGTGGTTGTGAATATTAGGAATTGTAGGTAACTAGAAGCTTTTGGCAGTGATTAAGAAGGCTTAGCTTTTTGAATTGTCTGATTGTGGTATCAGGTAGGGATGACTAGGTTTTCCTGTATTTTGATCTTTGATAAATTGTTTTCTATGAAAAGTCTCCTTCTGTTTTACGGTGCTTAAAAAGTATGATATTTGAAACATATGAAAATTGGAATGAGCATGGTTAATTGGACTGTTCACTGATGTGTATTAATTCACATGTTTATGATGTTATGTTCTGTATATGTACTGTTCTATTCTGATTTAGGAATTGATGAGTGCTTGTGGGTGCCTTTGGTCGGGAATCCCAACTTCTATGAATTATGACCCTTAGCTAGGGGAATACAATACCTGGTCTTATGTATGACCCTTGCTAAGGGGATATAATACCTAATTTTATGTATGACCCTTCTCCTAATGGGATACAATAGTTAGGAGTTGATATTAGTATATCAAATTCTTACCATAAGCATGATTTAGTTCAAGTTTGATAAGTGCAATTAAAGGTTTGTGAATGATAAACTGTATTTTGGTGTGAGTTATGTGAACTTTATTTTAGAAAAGTAGTTGGTTGTGTTGGCTCTTTGTTTGGTTGAATTTCCTGAGCTATGTGAAGCATGTACCTGAGCTTGATTGTTGTTCTGTCCTATTCTGTTTGAGTTATGCAACTATCTGCTATTTTCGAGGTCAAACGACGCCTGTTCATTCATATGTCTGGCACCGGTTCATCACCCGGTGCTTGTTCATCTTTGAACTGGCAACGGCAAACCCTAATAGCCGTTGTTTTGCTTTGAAACGGCCTATTCATCATTTTGACATGCACCAGTTACTCTCAAAGTCTTGATGTTAACCTTTCTATTCTACCAGCCAAATCAACCCCTTAACAGGAGACAATTCCTCTCTGTTCTAACTAGCTCTATCCTAGAAACCTTTAACAGGCGCCGATTAATCTCTGTGAGTTGACCCTCGTTTTTCAGAACCTATCTGCCACCAGTCATTTGCAATTTTCTGGGTTTTCGATCTGCAACCAACTCATCAAAAAGTGTATTTTACTATTTTAATATACCATGCAAAGCTAATATTAATATAACATGCTCATTCCTAGGCGAAGTTGTTTTTTTTATGAGCTAGTAAAGCTCACTCATTTTTTATTTCTTGTAGGTTCTCAGTTAGATGAAGAGAAACTGGATGAGTGGCTTGAAGAGGATTTAAAGTGACAATAGTTGTTAATGGAATTATTTATGTTTCATGAATTCTCAAGATAGTTAATGATGGTGCTTCTTTTCAATATCTAAGAAAAATTCATTGAGAATAATCATGGCATTAGTAGTTCATTTCGATTTAAGAATTATATCAAATGGATGTGAATGGAGAGTGAATAACATATCTATTTTGAAAATTAGATGCATTCACATGTTGATGACATGAGAGGACCTATAGGCTCATTTTAAATATATATTTCTATTTAATTTAAAGAGCACCTTTTATATTATGTCCTTTTCTAGAAATTTAGTTTCTTTACAAAATTATATGTTATTAGATATTAATTTTTATTTCATTATTCTTCTATTAAGCTTTTGAAAGACAATAAAGCTCTTGGTTTTGAAATTTTGGATGGAAATTTTTTCAAATTTGAATTAGACCCCATATATGAATGTAATGTTTTGATTTTGTATAATAAAGAAATTGGCATTAAGCATTGTTTAATAAACGAGAATTCATCAAATCTTTGACATAAAAATCATTGAGACATATTTTTATTGATAGAATTAAAAGATTAGTTAACGATGGAGCTTCTTTTCATTTCTAAGAAAAATTGAGAATAATCATGGTATTAGTAGTTCATTTCGATTTATAATTATATCAAACGGATGTGAAAATTATGTTTTTGAATGGGGACCTTGTAGAGAGAGTGTGTGTGTGAGAGCCTAAGGAATTTTGTGATAAAAAAAAAGTCACGTAATAGACTTTCTATCAAATGGCATATTAAGTTTGATAATGTTAGGATTTAAAGAAAATATTGTTGATCAATGCATATATTATACGTAAATGATATTCTACTTATAAGTAGTGATTTGGGTTTATTACATGAGACTAAGGCTTCATTTAATTGTCAAGAAAAGTGAGGTGAAAATATAATCACATTTCTCATTTTTAAAATTCAGTATTTGGTTCACTATATATGGTATTGGAAAAGAATTTGATTCCTCATATCATGGGAAATAAATAATAAATATAGAATATTGAGAACATAAATCCTTACTTGGATGTGGTATTGTGATTCTAACAATAAAAGATTAAAAAAAATTAAAACTAAAAATAAATAAGAAAATTTATTTCTATATACACCATGTACTTTATCTCTTAAATTTTTCTTGACTAATTCTTTCTCCCCTCACACCTTCCCTAACCTAATAATGTATTAAAAAATTATATATATTTAAAAAAGAATTAAATGACTACACATTTTAAAATAATTATAAATTATAAATTTAAAAGTTATATCATGATTGAATTGATTACATGAGAAGAAAATTTATTAGATTTTCGATGGATACTTTAATTTGACAATAATCAAATGTTATTTTCTAATTTCTATCAATATTAGAATTTGAACCCAATATCAAGATTAATTAGAATATCGAATAAATTTACATTTAAATATTGAAAACATTATTTATATGATTTTTATTTATTATAATAGTTAAAAGAAAATTATATAATTAAATTATACAATAATATGAGAGATATTTAAAAATAATTTAAAAATTTTTATATGTGCAATGCTTTATTCCAAAATATTAAAAAATACTTTATATTACTTTTCTTTAATACTTTTCAAACTTCCAAATAGAAGAATATAATTCATTTGGAATGATATTATGTGGATTCATTTTCTGAAGATTTAAATTTCATAACATTACTTTTTCATATACAATCAAATGACATCTAAGTAGTTCTTTATCTAGAATTGTAAAATGAAGGATATGGGTGATGTCTCTTATGTTATAAGCATAGAGATCCACAGAGATAGGTCCAAAGAAAACTTAGACTTTCTCAAAAGGCCTACATTGAAAGAATTATGGAAAGATTTGAAATGAAGAGCTGTTCACTACAAGAAAAAACCAAATTAGCGACGGTCAAATCCGTCGCTAATCACGTTTAGTGACGGATTACGTCCGTCGCTAAAAAGAGCGTCGCAATTTGCGACGAAAAGAAAATCCGTCTCAAATAGCGACGGATTTGTGACGGCAAAAAATTTTTAAATTTTGAAAAAAATAATTAATTTTGCGACGGATTTGTGACGGTCAAAAATTTTTTTATTTACAAAAATTAAAATAATTTAGCGACGGTTTTGCGACAGAAAAAAATTATTTAAAAAATTAATTAATTTTGCGACGGAAAAAATTTTTTATTTACAAAAATTAAAATAATTTAGTGATGGTTTTGCGATGGAAAAAAAATTATTTTTTAAAAAATTAATTAATTTAATTTGCGGTAGCGAAAAAAATTAATTAATTTTGTGACGGATTTGCGACGGTCAAAAATTTTTATTAAAAAAATTAATTAATTAGCTATTCTGCCCGCCCGTTCATCGGCCCGACCCGACCCACTGAGAACCCGAACCACAACCCGACCCGCCAAGAATATTATGAGATTATGTCGGACTTGGGGCTCGAACCCGCGTCTTTGTTGTGGAGGAACACGCGTTCCACCACTAAGCTATTGAAATTCTTGTGATATATTGTGCTATATATTAATTATATAGTTTTTTTTTTGTGAATTAGCGAGGGATTTGCTAGGGCTTTGCTATGGATCTACGATGGATTTTTTTTTTTAATTTTAAGAAAATAAATTTATTTTTTAATTTTAGAAATTCGTCGCAAATCCGTTGCAAATTGCGACGGTTTTTTTTTAAATTTTTAAAAAATAATTTTTTTTAATTTTAGAAATCCGTCGCAAATCCGTTGCAAATTGCGACGGTTTTTTTTTAAATTTTTAAAAAATAATTTTTTTTTTAATTTTAGAAATCCATCGGGACGGATTTGCGACGGATTTTTTTATAATTTTAAAAAAATTAATTTATTTTTTAATTTTAGAAATCCATCACAAAATTGCAACGGATTTGTGATGGATTTTTTTTAAAATTTTTAAAAAATAAATTAATTTTTTTATTTTATAAATCCATTGCAAAATTACGACGGATTTGCGACGGATTTTTTTATAATTTAAAAAAAAATAATTTATTTTTTAATTTTAGAAATCCATCGTAAAATTGCAACGGATTTGTGACGGATTTTTTTAAAATTTTTAAAAAATAAATTTATTTTTTTATTTTATAAATCCGTTGCAAAATTGCAACGGATTTGCGATGGATTTTTTTTAATTTTAAAAAAAATTAATTTATTTTTTAATTTTAAAAATCTGTCACAAAATTGCGACGGATTTTTTTTAAATTTTAAGAAAATTAATTTATTTTTTAATTTTGAAAATCCGTCGCAAATTCGTTGCAAAATTGCGATGGATTTTTTTTAAAATTTTAAGAAAATTAAGTAATTTTTTAATTTTAAAAATCCGTCATAATTCCGTCGCAAAATTGCGACGGATTTATTTCCGTCGCAATTACCCACGGATTAGCGACGAAAATTTTAAAAAATAAAATTTATTTTCAAAATTTTTGTTTCCATTGCTGTTCCGTGGCAAATTAGCGATGGTCTAAAGACCGTCGCAAAAATCCATCACTAAATTAATGTTTTTCTCGTAGTGGTTCTCTTATTGCAGCGCCGCCCATTATCAATGGTGATAAATTCTCTTTAAAACAATGTACTCAAAATACATTGGACAAAGTGAATGAAAGGCATCAAGGTTTATGACCCTATTATTGATGTTTGTCACTTATAAGTATTACCTAAAATAATTCATGGCTAAATAAGAGAATGAAAGATATGATCTCTTTTAGAGACCTTATATGACCCCACATAATTGCCTAATTCAATTAGGTATGTCCTAGAATATTTTAGATAGAGTAATATTATATTAATCTAATCAATAAGGTTATGTAGCATATCCCAAATCTTGTAAGATTAAGTTAAGTATTGGTTGTGCTATCTTATTTTAGATTTCTTTGATGGAAAGAAATTTATAAATGTATGATATGGGTCCTTAACCGAATATATTTACACCTGGCCTGTGACATTTATTGATCTAATTATTCTAATAGGGATAAATTAAAAGACTCAAAGAAATCTTTGTGAATTTCTTGTATTTCTTGTGTGGTTTTGAGTACAGTAGTCACTAAAAGAGGTTACGTACGTTTAGGGACTTAATGACTTTCAATCACTTTCTTTCTTTCTTATTCATCGTCTAATTACTATGATTAGGGTGTACGTAAATAAAAATTTATTTGAGATGAGTTTATTTAGATGTAATACAAAATTATAAAATATGTAAAATTTATGTGGGTCAAAAAAAGAATACGATATATTGTAAATATATGACAATTATCGAAAAACGAAAATTATTTAAATTAATATTATTTTAAATTAAAATAAAATTTAGAATTGAAGAGAATTTGTATCTAAATATAATGTAAAAGTAAATACTTATATTTGTTTTCGCTATATTGTATATGTAGTTTTTCAAACCTTGTACCATGAATTTCCAATCCCCTATATAAACCACGAATGAAGACGGAGCCCAGAAAGCAATAATTTGAAACTGAAACGATGGGCATGTTAGGAACATACAACTTTCATGCAAAGTCTACATCATTTGGAGATTAAAAGGATACGGCAGTCCACAATTGTCAATGATAAGATTCGGCTATCAATAAGTCGAAGAAAAGACGAGAACTTCGGAACGCCTCCTTGAGTATGGGCAAATGGGCAATCTTAAATAAGTAAGACAATGAAAATCTTGATTTTGAGAAAAGAATTTGTAATAGAATTTTCTACCATGAAGTTTCTCGTTCCGTAGAAGCAAAATCATGTTCTGGAGAACTTCAGAACGCCTCCTTGAATATGGGCAAATGGCAAACTTAAATGGGTGAACCAGTGAAAATCTTGACTTAAAGAAAACAATACGTGATGGAGTTTTCTTCTCCTTGTCACTCCAATCCCTATAAAAATCAGAAGTGGCAAACTCTAGAAGCAAAAGCAATACTACTACTTTCTCTTTAATCCATGGAGCTCGTCACTGCCTTCTGCGGAATCTTTCTCGTTCTGTACATGTTAGCCATAGTTATCAACAGGTACAAAACTGCGAAGTCATCTCTGAAGCTGCCTCCAGGGCCAAAGCCTTCGCCCATCATAGGAAACTTGCATCAACTTCATGGCTCACTAATGCATCGTATCCTCAGAGACTTGGCCAAAACATATGGACCATTGATGCACCTCCAACTAGGTGAAGTTTCTGCTGTGATCGTGTCTTCGCCAGAGGCTGCAGAACAGTTCATGAAAAAACATGATACCGAATTTGCATACAGACCCCAACTTCTATCTTCCAGGATATTCTTTTATGATGGCACTGACATTGCCTTTGCTCCACTTGGGGACTATTGGAGACAACTGAGGAAAATTTGCACGATGGAGCTTTTAAGTCCAAAACGAGTTCAGAGTTTTAGATCAATTAGAGAAGAGGAGATGTTAAATATGATTCGGTCAATTTCTTTGAACATGGGATCACCAATCAACATTAGCAGAAAAATTTTCTCATACACCTATGGGGTTTTAGCACGGGCAGCTTTTGGTAAAAAGAACAAAGACCAAGAAGAGTTCATCTCTCTTGTGGAAGAATCGATAAAGCTGGGTGCAGGTTTCAATATAGCCGACTTGTATCCTTCAGTCAAATTCATTCAAGTGATCAGTGAAATGAGTCCTCAGCTCAAGAGGTTACACAAAATGATGGATGCAATACTTGCAAACATTGTGAACGATCATAGAGAGAAAAGCATGAAGATCGAACCTTCAGATGGAGAAACAAAGGATGATCTGGTTGATGTTCTTCTTAACATTCAAAAATCTGGTGATTTTGGGGCTCCATTGACTGATAGCAACATCAAAGCAGTCATCTTTGTGAGTGTATATTTATCTAGCTATCAGAAAATTCTTCATCCTTCATTTTCTTTTCATTTTTGGATACTTATTTTCCTTCCCCTCTTTCAGGACATTTTCAGTGCCGGGAGTGAGACTTCATCAACAACTGTGGAATGGGCTTTGTCAGAAATGCTGAAGAACCCTCAAGTGATGAAAAGGGCTCAAGATGAGGTTAGAAAAGTCTTCAGTGGGAAAGGAAATGTAGATGAATCAGGCCTTCATGAACTAAAATACTTACAGGCAGTTATCAAAGAGAGTTTGAGATTGCACCCCTCTGTACCACTACTACTTCCAAGGGAATGCAGTGAGCCCTGCCAAATTAATGGATACGATGTAGCTATCAAGACTAGAGTTATTATCAATGCTTGGGCTATCGGCAGGGATTCCAGGTACTGGAATGAAGCTGAAAAATTCATCCCAGAGAGGTTTCTTGATATTGCAATTGATTACCACGGGAGAGATTTCAAATATATCCCTTTTGGTGGTGGAAGAAGGATATGTCCAGGCATATCATTTGCCCTACCCAACATGGAACTTCCACTTGCTCAACTGCTCTACCACTTTGATTGGAAACTCCCAGATAAACTGAAGCATGAAGAACTAGATATGACTGAGACCTTTAGTGTGACAGCGAGGCGAAGACATGACCTGTGCCTGATCCCAATTCCCTGTAGTCAGTCTTCTGTCTAATATGACCGCCAAAGGACATGCAGTGATACAGTGATTAAGACTATCCAGCAAAATAAAATAAAAGGACACTGTTGTTATAAAATTAGGGTAGTGTTAGAATAAAATCTACACATTACACACTAAGAAAATTCTAACTATTCTTTGCACAAGAATTTCTCTTCAAACTTCTCTCTTTCTTTCTCTAATCTTTCTTTCACTAATCTTTCTTTCACAAAATGATGGTGTATTACAAGCTTAGAGAATAGCTCTATTTATAGAGCTCTAATTAGTGAAATACATCATGGCATACATCATCTTCAACTAATCTCAATTAATGGTGTCTCCACTAAATGGTGGACATCCATAAAAATCTTCTAATAATTCACATAAATCCATAATTAGTGGAGCCTCCACTAATTAATGGAGATTCCAATAATTCATAACAACTATTTGTTATTCTTAAATTTTTATAAATTTTAATTTTTATCTTTAAATTTTAAAATATTTAATTTTAACCATTAATTTTTTAAAATACATAAAAAATAATCCTTTCAACCATAAAAACTTAAATACAATACAAAATTATTAGATTTTAACTCTCATTCTCCCATTTTTTATTTTTAAAATATTATTCTTTAATTTTAATTTTGCTCTCTTCACTTCGAATTAACTCTTCCATCAATTAAAACTATTAAGTACTCACGGAAGTTCATCGCCTGACTTTCACATTACCTATTTTATAGGTGTTTTTATTTACTCAACTCTCACAATGTGATGTCATCCTTCTAATTCTTATAAAGTAACTTCTATATATGACAGGAAAAGACTACTGCGACTTGCGCGTCTTTCACTTCTCTTTTTAGATTTTTTTTTTTTTTATAATTCACTTCTACTTTCAAATTTATTCTTCCTTCCTATAAAGATGCTAAGAAAATTGCTATTCGTCAAAAATTGAATCGATTTTTTTTCTTCTTCATCTTTATGTCTTAGTTTTGTTTACTAGAGTATAAAATATATTATCTTTGTTATATGGTTAGATTCGAAAAAGTGCGAAAGAGTAATCTCAAGATTATTGAGTTACATAAAAGGTTTGAAATTAAATCTTAAAATTGTTGTTGATAAATGAAGAAATTCAAAGAGAAAAGAACGAGATTAAAGTTGAAGAATAATATTTTAAAAATTAAAAACGAGGGAATGAGAGCTAAAATTTGGTGATTTTGTATTGTATTTGAACTTTTATTGTTGAAATGGCTATTTTTTAGGTGTTTTAAAAGTTCGAGGGCTAAAATCACACATTTTAAAGTTCGAAGATGAAAATTAAAATTTATAAAAGTTTAAGAATGACTGACATATTTTGTCATAAATAAAATATAGTGATTAAGGCAAGACACAACAAACAAATGCAATACTTTATGTAAGTGTTTGAAAAAAATCGTTTACTAGATAATTTAAATAATTTTTATTTTTAAAAATTATTATATATTATTTTTTGTCTTACTTAAATTTTTTAATATTTTTTTATTATATTTAACCAAACAAATTAATTTTAAAATAAGTACTATCTAATTACACCCTAGGTCTCTCCATCTTTGGTAATTTTATTCATCACCATATGTACAATATGCAAGAAATAAGAAACCCAAGGTTTTGTACACATCTCAAACACTAAACGGACAAGATGTATAAGTGGGAATCCTTTTCATTCGCCGCCCTCTTGGAAATGTATAAGCATTCACTAATGGCAATAGAACTAAACTAGCTAAAAGTATTGTACATCACATCTTGAACACCACATAAAGGGAATCTTTTGGAAAATTTTGTCATTAAATCAGCATAATCAATGGGGCAAAAAATCTAAGTAATACTGAACCATTTGAAATTTTATACTTAAACTAAAAAACGTTTAAAAGTAGCACTCATACTATTAAAATATTTTGATCTTATACTTCTGTCAAATTTGATTGTTTAATTATCTTTTTCATCCACATGACTCTCACGTGAAGACATTTTTATCCTTACATATTATTCCAAAAACGTCAACTCTTTTCCTCTAATATAACTAATTAATGACACAATTTCCAAAACACTTGATTCTTTTCTTTTCTTTTCTTCCTCAACATACTTATATTTTTCAACCCCCTCAAAAAGCAAAAAAAAAAGAAAAAACACGACACTATAATTTGAAAATGCCTAGAAGTCGAAGTCCTCCATTGCCCACTTGCCATTGTGGGAGGATAAACATCCTTAGGACCTTATGGACTGACAAAAATCCTACAAAAAGATTCGTAACTTATGGCAATAAATAAGTAAATATTAATTTTTTTTACTACTGACAAAGTAAATATTCACTGATTTCGTATTTTATGTGAAAAGTAATGTCCAAGATGTGAATTTTGGGTGTGGATTGATCCAAAAATGTGTAGTAAGTTCATCAAAATCATTCTCGGTTTGTTGCAACAAATTTGTCTATTTTTTTTTCTTTTAATGGACAAAAATACCCTTAAAATATGTCATGTGACAATCACATGATCGACGAAAAATATAGTTAAACAATCAAACTTTATAGAAGTGTAAGATCAGAATTTTAATAGTATGAGTGCTATTTTTGAATATTTTTTAATTTAGATATAAAATATAAAATTTTAAATAGCTCAAATGTTATTTGGATTTTTTATCCTAATCAATATTGTGATGACAAATAAATTAGCATTATCTAAAAGATGCCCGATACCTTGGGATCCCCAGACCATGAAAGGGGGGAATTAAGAATTTGGGAGAATTAAGGACAACAGCATTTCAAACAAATAGTTGGGACAAATGGTCTTTGCAGTAGTCAAGAAACGTGCCGAAGAAGGTATTCTTGCAAGTTATGTCAAAACAATTTTTAGCGTGGCTGCAGGCCCAGTCAATCATTTAACTATTGTTCTTATCAAATTTAAATAGATAACTTAATTGATAATAAATATTTAAGGTGTAAGTGTATTGGGATTTTATTAAATTAGATTAAGATGAGTTTTATAAAAAGTAATTAAAAATTATTAAATATGTAGGGTTGAAGGAAGAAAAGATACTAGGTTGTAAGTATATGACATGTTTTAAGAAAGGAGAATGATTTAAATTATTATTATTTTTAAATTACAATAAAATTTTAGATTGTAATGAAAATACGAAATTGTAATCCAAATACACCTAAACTTATTTTATATATTATTCATTAGAGTCTGATATGGGATTTGCGTGTTATAAAAGAAAAATTTTAATGTGGACCAATAGTCTGTAGACTAAGTACATTAGTGATTTGTATCGCGTGTAATATACGATACAATTCACTAATACACTTGATCTACTAGTCCATGATCCATGTAAGAATTACCGTTATAAAAGTTTTCTTTCAAGCTTCTGATCCTTTCTGCTACAATTGCATA
This sequence comes from Voacanga thouarsii, assembly GCA_026120185.1. Classification (NCBI taxonomy): domain Eukaryota; kingdom Viridiplantae; phylum Streptophyta; class Magnoliopsida; order Gentianales; family Apocynaceae; genus Voacanga; species Voacanga thouarsii. The sequence continues at coordinate 21,532 of JANUWF010002356.1, forward strand.
TGGCTTTTCATAGGATGGGTATTGGGGAAGAAAGACCTGGCGAAAGTTGCATCATTGGTGAATTAATGACTACAAAACAACACTTAACTCCTTTCATGAATGGATAGCCCTTCAGTCCATTATTGCAACTTAGGACAATTATTTTGGAAATTTTAAAGGGAATTGTATATATTAATAAATTATACTGTGTACAATATAAGTTGTATAGTACTATTTTTTAATGCATGCAATTCACAGTCCACCTAAAAAATTTTGGTTTGCCAATTAGCTTTTCCACCAGAAAAAGCCATAAACATCTTCCCTTGGCAGCAATTTTCCACTCAATACTGAAAGGTAAGCCACAACTTGCTTCTTTCATTGTCTCTTACCTTGTCCTCTCAAGAATGGAATTATATTCTTGCAAACTTGAAACTTGAATAAATAAATAAATAAATATATATATATATATAAGTTATAAATATATTTTTTAATTTTATTCGATAATATACATATATATATTAACGAGTAAAATTAAAAATATTTTTTTACTATAAAAGTATATTGATAATAACATTAATTAATAATTTTTTAAATAAAAATTATTAGACGATTGGCAGAAAAATGCAAACCTAATAAATTTGGTGTGTTTCCATTGGATTGGGAGGAGGATATCCCTTTTAGGAAAATACTAAATATAAAAAGGACAAAATCTATTTGGTGCCTGATCAAGTGTAGTGGACCATGATATAGATTGCATTGGAATTCCACCAACTTTCAAGGGTTGATGACAATTATTTGGGTACTATATCCATTTTTAGATAATGTGTGTCTAAGGATAAAGAAAATAATTAAATAATTTTATTATTTAAAATAAATTAAAATTTAGTTAATACAATAATTTAGTAGGTGTTATAATTCCTCTTCTGTTAAACTTGTGCAAATTTGGAGGGGAAAAAATATATTTGCAATCTCTCAACTTTCCATATTTAGGATCAACTTGGATTAAGATTTTATTCAAATTTTTTATAAAATTAAAAATGCAATTTTGAATTTTATATAAAATTTATGAAATTAATATTTCAATCTATTTTAGATTAAATAACAAAATTATCAATATTTCACAATTAAAATTTATTTATATTCTATCTAATTTTTGTCCCAAAAAAAAAATGACAGTATTCTTTTCAGAAGAATGCTAATCCAGCAGTATCCATTACTTAACCAGCTGCTATTATCACGCTTATTTATACTTTTGCATGGTTATTTAAATAAATATCAAAGCCACACAAATGGCCATAATTTTTTTTTAAAAAAACCCTCATATAAAAAAACAATTAATTTTTTTATAACAAGTCTTTAATTTACCTCTTCAACTCTACTTCTCAATTCATCTCTCCTACCCAATAATTCAATGTAAAAAATTTAATTACCATAAATTTAATATATGTGAATATAACATAGGTACTTGAGAGAAATTTAACAGAGATACCTTCTTTGACCTACGCCCCTCGGAACATCCCCTTCCATATTATTCAAAAAGGTTCCAACTTGATGAGCATGTCTATAATTATGTGAAGTATTTCAGACACAGTCTTCCTAACCTTGTTTCTTGCGCACCCATATGTGAACATCAAGGTTCTGAAAATTGGATTGTTCATCGAATCAGTGAAGTATTATATTAAATAGTTCACAAGTTCAATCGTAGTTGGACGGTGATCAATTCAGAATGTAATTAAATATTTTTAATATTATTTATATAAAAATACTATTTACTATTATATATTTATTAAAAATAAAAATAAATAAAAATAAAAAAATATCTCTTAAAACTAATAGATTTCAAATAAGAATAAATTAGTTATTTGCCCAAAAGTCTAAGTTCAATGCACAATACAATAAGATATAAGTTTAATATACAATACAATAATAGTTCAATGTCAAATAGAAACACCTCAAATATATACTTTTGGAACAATATTTTCACTAAATTAACACAATTAAATTTTAAAGTATATAATTGCATATAAGAGTGAAATTTAAAAGAGATGATATTATTTCTTTTTTTTTAAGATTCAATACCACTTAATTTTAACCAAATCGATGGATCGCAAAGAGCGTATTCGATTTTTGATCGATTCAAACGGCTTTTGATTCGTTCTTGTGTTTCTCTATTCATAAGATACAATCGGATCACATAAGTGACCGATTCCTGGTTTGACCGGTTGAATCCACCAATCTGGTCCAATTTTTAAAACTATGGTGAAAATCAGTCAAAAAATATGCATGGTGATGCTCTTGTTGAGCTTATTAACCCTGATGAGAATGAGGATGATATGTGGCTGAAGATGAGAGATGAGCCAAGGTCAGATATTGAGCAAGAACCCATTTTGTCTAACTACTATTACAGTTCTATCTTGGCACATGATTCTATGGAAAGTGCTTTATTTGGAAAATTTTAGTCTTCCTAGTTGTACTTTATATTATTTCTTTGTAAGAGTATTTGCAGAGGTAGATGTGATTTTGCAGACGATCAAGAGATTATGACTGCAATTAGATGTGATTTGAGGGCACTTAAAGAAAGGGACCTTACTTGTTTACGCGTCACATCTCGTATCTATAAATTTAGAAGCACGACTCAGATTGTGATTATAGACCTGACAGCTCCCATAGTTAATTTCTTAACAACTGTCTTCACTTGTATTAGTTACGTGTTACGTTCTATGCTTGCAGATTCAGGAGTGCATCTATGGAATTGACAGCACGCACAATCAATTACTTGCCGCCCTTCTTATTGGGCAAAAAGAGATATTCCAAGTTGACAAGTAATTATAAGCCTAGCAGCACTCCCAGTTAATTATTTGACAGCTATTCTCGTTACGTCAAATTAGATATTTTAAATTGATAATGGATACTTAGGCTCATCCTTAGAGCACGAAACTTGGTTGCCATTCTTATTGAGCCAAAATGAATATTTAGACCTAGCCTTATATACTATTCAGATTTATTATTAAAATTTTATGTAGGATTGGGATGTCACATTACATGCACGGTTTCTTGAATTTCAAGGGATTTCTTGTTTGCCAAGATCATAGGGAAGGCACATAAGTTGTGGTCTGTTTTGGCTTTGTTGATACAAAACAGGGTGTCTGAAGTTCTTGCGACATTCATCTTGGAGCAAAGATTGGACAGGGAATGCTTCCTGATCATGCCACCGGAGTGGTAATCGGTGAAACGGCGGGGGATAGGAAATGAAGTGTCAATCTTCCCACAAAATTGGCCCATTTTGCACACAACCTGGTCGGGCTGCTTCATTTTGGTTAAAAGATATTTGCAGAGAAACTCTGCAACTTAGAGCTGTCCTTAGCTGCTTGGCAATGTTCCAATACTCTGCCACTTGATGATGGTACTTTGGCGTTTATGTATAACTATTTCGTTTTTGTTTTGTTTTTGAGTACATAAAGTCTTAGCCAACAAGAGTTGTTAAGGAGTTCCCATTATTTTCTATTGTCGAAGATGCCATTGTACAAGTATTAGAATCTTCACAGTGAAAAGGCCCAACGACTTCCCCTGCCATAGATTGCAAATATTTAACTTAAGCTAGCAATCTCTCAAAAACCACTTCTTTCTCATTCATATATGGAGATTACCGGTTTTTCAACTTTTGTTTTTTACCTTTTTAATTCATCTTTTTTATTCTCAAACTGGGAAGTCGATACAGAACTAATAGTCCTTCAATTCAAATCATCCTTCCATAGGAAATATTCATTAGCTTGCTGGCTCTCAACCACACCATGAATTGAGAGACTTGGCGAAGAAATATGGGCCCCTTATGCATCTACAAGTTGGAGAAGTATCTACAGTTGTTTCCTCACCACAGACTGCAAAAGAGTGATGAAAAACTATGACATTATCTTTGACTCAAGCCTCAGAGATTCTGTCAAACAATTCCACATATATTGCTTGTCATAAGAGAGGAATAAAAGTCAAGCCTGATCAAATGGATTGCTTGTCATGGAGGAGAAACAATAAATCTGACACGGAAGATTTACTAGTCTTCTTTCAGTAACACTTCAAGAGCAGCTGTTGGTGGGAAAAGCAAGGATCAAGAAACTTTTGTTCATCTTGTAGGGAAACCAAGTAAATTAGCAGTAGGATTCAACGTTGGTGATATATATTTTTCAATCAAGTTCTTTCATTTGATTAGTAGAGTGAAGCCGACGTTAGAGAGGCTGCACTGACAATCCGACAGGAAACTTCAAAACATTGTCAGTGAACACAGGACAGGTTATGCTAAGGGTGATGAGCCAGAAACCTGCAAAGATCTCGTAGATGTTCTCTTAAAGTATCAGGAGGATGAAAATGGAGAATTTCATCTGACTGAGGACAACATAAAAGCAGTACTTATGGTATGCAATCCCTTCATTGTCTTATGATTTTTCTGTTTGAATTAAGTCTTGAAAACAATTATCATGTCTTGTGTTATGGTTTTCATCAGTTCTAAAGTAGATTATAACCCGATTGAAAGATCCGGTACCTTGCATTATTTCTATCTTTATAGCAGGCCAGGTCTTTTGAGTCTACTCTAGATGATGCAACAACTATAGTGGTGGTATAATGTCAGTATGCCTGTGACAGGCCTCCTGGAAAGTCAGTTAAAACATATTTTGAGTCAGGAAACAATTTTTCTGTAGTTTTCTCCTCTTTATGTATTTGCATATCATTTATAATGCATCAGGAGGAATATCACCTTCAATATTTTGATCTCTACCAGGACTTTTTTCTGGTGGAAGCAAAACATCAGTGACAATCGCAGATTGGGCAATGTCAGAAATGTTAAGGAATCCAAGCATCCTGAAGAAGCCACAGGAAGAAGTGAGGCGGGCTTTTAGTTGTAAACAGTATGTAGATGAAGAAGATTTTAAGGACCTCGGGTATCTCAGGGCAGTAATCATAGAGACACTGAGGTTACATCCACCAGTGTCTCTGTTACGCCCAAGAGAAAACAGTTAAAGATGTGAGATTAACGGATAAGAAATCCCCTTAAAAGCCAATGTCATAGTGAATGCTTGGGCAATTAATAGAGACTCTTGGTATTGGAAAGATGCAGAGTGCTTTAAACCAGAGAGATTTCTTGATAGCTCAGTCGATTTCAAGGGAACAAGAGTTTTGAGTATATCCCCTTTGGTGCCGGAAGGAGAATATCTCCAGGCATAACATTTGGTTTGGCAAATGTTGAGCTCCCGCTTGCATAATTTCTCTATCATTTTGATTGGGATCTTCCAAATGGAATGGAACCTGAAAATTAGATATGAGAGAGGCCTACGGTGTCACTGTCAGAAGAAAAGCTGATCTTTATCTAGTTTCCACCATGCATAATTCTTTGCTGGTTTAGTGGTCACAGGATTTCATTTCTCTGGAGCCTATTTGCCCTCATTCTCAAACATTTTCAATCTCTGCCCAAATGAGACAGGCTTTGTTCCTGCAACCTGTTTCTTTGCTGAATGTAAATGATTGTACCCCCAGTTTTCAATTACAGTATTCTAAGCTGCTCTCCTAACAATATCATTATTAAACCTCGTAGAAATATAAATATGCCATCCAAGCAAAATGTCATCATTCCATAGAATAAGTATAGGAATGCAGCTTCTGTTCAAGAATTGGAAAGTCAACTTCTAGTTATGGCTGCCTTGTTTCTAAATATAATAAAGAAAAGACACATATCCGATCGAATCACATAACAAAATTAATCAATTAGGAACCATTAAGATGTGGAGCAACTTTTAAGCAAACTAACAAATAAAATATTAACAGCTGTATTTTCATTACTAAACAACTGATCTGTAATAACTCCATGGAGTCAAAGATGGCATATGTTACCTTAAAGAAATACATGATGTATTAGACCCCTATATTTTCCGTAGAGGCCATTAGTGGCAACAGCAGGAATTCTTCCTCCTGAATCTTTATGGAATTCATCTCAGCCCTCTGCAGTTTCCTTCTCTGCTTGTTCATGTTGATAAAAATTCTTGATAGATCCAACAAGAACTCAGCTCTTAGATTACCTCCAGGGCCAAAGCCACTTCCAATCATCGGAAACATCCATCAACTTGTTGGTCCCCCAATGCATCGCCTCCTAAGAGACATGGCCGAGAAATATGGACCATTGATGCACCTGCAGCTAGGCGAAGTTTCTACTTTTGTTGTGTCTTCTGCAGAGGTTGCTGAAGATGTCATGAAAACACATGACATCATTTTTGCTAACAGACCCCAGCTTCTCTGCCCCAGAGTCTTCAATAATAATTGCACAGACATTGTCTTTGCTCCATTTGGTGATTACTGGAGACAGATGCGCAAAATCTGTGTCACGGAGCTCCTAAGTTCAAAGAGAGTTCAAAGTTTCCGTTCCATTAGAGAAAATGAGGTACTAGATCTCATGAGATCAATTTCCTTAAACAAGGGATCAACATTCAATCTTAGCAAAGAACTCATCTCATTTATGTATGGCCTTACTGCTCGAATTGCCTTTGGAAAGAGGAGCAAGTACCAAGAAGACTTCATTTCTATTGTACAGGAGAATATAAAGATTGCTTCGGGCTTTCACGTTGCAGATTTGTATCCTTCTGTGAAATTCATTCAATTTATCAGTGAAATGAATCCTAAGATCAGGAAGAATCAGAAGAGGAACGATTCAATACTCGATAACATCATTGGTGAGCATGAAGAGAAGAGAAAAATGGCAAAAGATACTGATGGAGAAACAAAAGAAGATCTTGTTGACGTTCTTCTGAGGGTTCAAGAATGCGATGATTTTGGAACCCCATTGACCAAGGACAACATCAAATCATTCATCATGGTGAGTATGTATTATTAGGATGTTCCATGGGAATGAAACCTTTGATTTCCTAATCAAGCAAGACAATTGCCAAGATTCAAGAGCGTTCGGTAATGTAAATAAGTCTATTATATTTTCTAGTCCTTTTCCATATTGGTACACCTTTTTTTTTTCTTTTCTACTCTCTCTCTCTCTCTCTCTCTCTCTTTTTCCCATATTGGTATTCAAAAGTACTTGACTAAAACGGTGCAGTAATTTTAACCCAAAACTTTAATGGCCTTATTTCAGGACATTTTTAGTGCTGGAAGTGAGACAACATCCACAGCCCTAGAGTGGGCCATGTCAGAATTGTTGAAAAACCCAGGAATGATGAAGAAGGCACAAGATGAGGTGAGACAAATCTTCCATGGAAGTCGAACAGTTGAAGAATCAGGTCTTGATGAACTAAAGTACTTACAAGCAGTTATAAAAGAGACTATGAGACTGCACCCTCCAGTTCCTATGTTGGTTCCTAGGGAATGCAGTGAGCAATGTGAAATCAAGGGATATGGCATACCAGTAAAGAGCAGAGTCATCGTCAATGCTTGGGCAATCGGTAGAGATTCTAGGAGCTGGCCTGATGCTGAAATATTCAACCCAGATCGATTTCTTGATTCTGCAGTCGAGTACCGAGGGAAAGATTTCAAATACATTCCATTCGGAGCCGGAAGAAGGACATGTCCAGGTATATCATTTGGTGTAGTTAACGTTGAACTGATACTGGCACAATTGCTCTACCATTTTGACTGGAAACTTCCACATGGATTGAGCAATGAGGAATTAGACATGACTGAGCTCTTTGGATTGTCTGTGAGGCGAAAAAATGATCTGTGCTTGATTCCAGTTCCCTACAATCATTCTAAGATGGAATAAGTATGATGATTTTATGCAACTTAGATCACTAAATTCTGCAACATTTTCCTGGGATGAAATCATTGAAATGTCTTCAGCATGTACTCATGAATGATATAAAGAAAGAATTTGATGAAAAGAAATGTTAGTACTACATTATGACTTAAATCTTGTTGTTCTGAACATGTTTACTGAAAAGGACACTGTGCAGAACTTTTAGTAGGATAATCCATATGTTGGAACTTTTATGTTTCTTGTACCATGAATTTCCAATCCCCTCTATAAACCACGAATGAATATGGAGCCCAAAAAACAATAATTTGAAACTGAGACAAAGGAAATGTTAGAAACACACAAACTTCATGCAACGTCTGCATCAAATGGAGATAACAAGGATAAGGCAGTACACAATATATAGTCTGCATCAAATGAATTTAATAATAGGATTTCAGTTCATCTTAATCAATTAACTGAAAATAAAAATCTGTTATCAAATCTAATTAATTAATTAATATTATCTATTATTAAATATACTTAATAAATTAAATATTTAATTAATTAATTAATTTTAAATACTTAACTGTGTTACCTAATATGCTTAAAATTATATCAAGACACATAATCTATTATTAATTTATATGACTATAATTCACCTACAACTTCCTATTTTTCCAACTATTTCATCTGGTGAAAGTTCTTTTTCGATCCCAACCATCAATAATAATTATTACTAACATAATACTCCCTTCATCTCAAAAAAATTGACCTACTTATTATTTTGGACAATTTCAAAAAATTTGATATTTTATTTTAAAAAAATTTACTATATAATTTATTATAAAATAATCAATATACCTTATATATATTATTTTTATATATTTAGATTTAAATTTGACAAAAGTATTATAAAATTTATATATTTTTTATTTTTATTATACTATATTATTATATTTTAATTTTTTTATAGATAAAATATCGTATCAAAATTAATCACTATCAATTTTAATAAAATAGAAACACGTTATGTAAATATTATAAGATGTCCAGTTTTATTTACACCAAAAACGGCCCCTCCTTTTTTTTTCATATAAGTAAGGCCTATAAGAGTGGCCCACGACATCTGGCTACCTGGGCCGGGCCTGCCGCTGGCCCATACGCAACTTTTTTTTTTTTTTTTTAATTCTCTTTTGAGGGGACATCGACAGTCCCACATCGAAAAGCTTGCAAGGAATTGTTTGCTCGAAGAAATCTGCGGCAAAGCAGGAAAATAGTTTTTTTTTTTTTTTCTACATCAAACAAATTTGACAGAGAAATTATTTGCTAGCAGAAAACCGCAAAAACATTTTATTCTTTTTGTTTTTACTTATACCAAAAAAAAAAAAAAAACAAGAAGAAAAATAGAAACATGCTTAAACCCATAGACAACTTAGAATTTTTAAAACAAATCAGTTCTATCCATCAATATGGCACATTCTTCTTCTTTTTCTTTTCTTTTTTCTCTTTATATATACATAACACATAGACATAATAATACTATTGAAATTTAAATTTTCTTTGTCCATTCCAAACACCGAGAATAAAGATTGAAGGGCATAAAACACATTATTTTTTATATAGTAAATTGACGAATTTGATTTTTAATTTTTTTTATTGGTAAATTCGGTTCTTAATCTTTATTTTTAATTTTTTTGATTATTTTTCTTTTTTTTAATAAAATATTTAGTCATTTCTTCCACTATATGAGGGTCAACTCAAAGTCAAAATTTATTTTTAAAGATTAAACTTGCCAATTGAAAAAAAAAATAGGGACTAAATTTGCTAATTTACTAGGTATTGAAAGGCTCAAGAATGATGTTTTTTTATTAGTCTGTGTAGGTGATAAATACAATGTAAGATAAGTTTTAAATAATCGACTGGAAGAAGGAAAGAATATGTAATACTTCTATTAATTTTTTATATATTAAAATAAAATTTTGAGGTTAAGGAAGTTATTAAATTTATAAATTGTTTTTAAAAAATTTAATTTACTTAAGTTAAATTATTTAATTAATACTCTCTTTATCTTCCCCTTTTTATTTTAGAATTTGTATGAAGAATTATTATTATGTAAATTTGAAAGGAATTATATTTTTTAATAATATTTCCTTATTATTTTAAAAATAAAATAATATACAGGGTTAAGTGTCAATATTAGGTAACTTGTAGAGAAAATAATAAAATTAATTTGAAAAAATCTATAACCAATTAATATCATGATTTACTAGAATAATAATATTATTAAAATTGAAATATTTTTTAAAATTTTTTTATAATAACAAATATTTATGACAAAAAAGATTTTTCTATGCATACATTAACTTAGATAAATAAAAATATTTATAGTAACTAATTTATATATTAAATTTATTAAATCTTTAAATTTATAATTATTATATATCCTCATTAAGATTCATTTAAGATAATTATATAAATTAAAAAATCAACTATAAATTATGATAGATAAAAAAAACTATAATCTCAATTCAAAATTAAATGATTATATCTCTCTTCTTAATTTAATTGTGTTAAAATAAATATTTATTTTTTAAAATAAATATATTTCCCTTCAAATTTCTATTATTAACTTCTATCAATCTACCAATGATAAGATATATAAATTCATACAAACATAATATTTAGTTACTTAAAAACATTATTTATTAAGTAATAGATTTTATATTTAATTCATAATTCATTATCAATATATATATATATATATATATATATATATATACACGTGTGTGTGTGTGGAGGGGGGGTGGGGTGGGGTGGGGAGATAAATTTACAATTTTAGTCCCTAAACTTTTTTCAATTGACAAAAATTAGTCGTTAAAAATAAATGTTGACTTTGTGTTGACCGTTATACAGTGAACGGAATGACTAAATATTTTACTAAAAAAACAGAAGAATAAAAAATTAAAAATAAAGATTACTTATCAAATTTTCCAATCGAAAAAAGTTTAGAAACTGAATCCGCCAATTTACCTTTAGAACCTCAAATTCAAATCAAATATTTACTATAACCGTTTCTTAATATCAAGCCATAAGAATACTAAAATTAATCATAAGAGTTAAAGCACTAATAAATCAATTAACCATAAGTTTTAAAACCCTAAAAATGGATTGGAAAGAAACCTTCTAGTATCTAATCATTCATCCCTAAATGAATTAATAATTAAAAATTCACAGAACTGACATAGGTTAGAAAACTCAAGACTTTTTTTTCCGGTGTTTGAAATCCATAAGAACAGGAAATCGTTGTTTAGATAAATAGTCGTGGAGTTAATTTTTTTTTAAACTAAATAACAATTGTACCATCTTAATTTAATTTTTTTCCTTATGGCCCCAAGATTTATGGGCTACCCAAAAGAATAAATCAAAATATATGCCACTCAAAAAATACCAAATCCAAATCAATTTGAATTAAGGTATTTACAATCCATTACTTAACCAGCCATCATTATCACACTTATTTATGCTTTTACAAGGTTACAAAAATAAATTAGAACCACACAAATGACATAATTAAAAAAGTTCTTATATAAAATTAACAATTATTAAAAAAAAAAAAACATCATTTACCTCTCTAACTCTACTTCTCAATTCATCTCTCCTACCCAATAACTCAACATAAAAAATTTAATTGCATATATATATATATATATATATATATATATATATATATATATTGTGATATTGATATTGATGCACTCGTGGATCTTGTCAACCTTAGTGAGAATGAGGATGATCTGTGGCTGAAGATATGAGATGAGGCCAGGTTAGACAATGAGCAATAACCCATTTTGTCTAATTAATACTATTACAGTTCTATCTTGGCACATGATTCTATGGAAAGTGACTATGAGATTACACCCACCAATTCCTATGTTAGTTCCTAGGGAATGCAGTGAGCAATGTGAAATCAATGGATATGACATACCAGTAAAGAGCAGAGTCATGTCAATGCCTGGGCAATTGGTAGAGATTCTAGGTGCTGGCCTGATGCTGAAATATTCAATCTAGATCGGTTTCTTGATTCTGCAGTCGATTACCAAGGGAAAGATTTCAAATACATTCCATTTGGAGCTGGAAGAAGGACATGTCCAGCTATATCATTTGGTGTAGTTAACGTTGAAATGATACTGGCACGATTGCTCTACCATTTTGACTGGAAACTTCCAGATGGATTGAACAATGAGGAATTACACATGACTGAGCTCTTTGGGTTGTCTGTGAGGCGAAGAAATGATCTGTGCATGATTCCAGTTACCAACAATCATTCTCAGAAGGAATAAGTATGATGATTTTATGCAACTGAGATGACTAAATTCTGCAACATTTTCCTAGGATGAAATGTCTTCAGCATGTACTCATGAATGATATAAAGAAAGAATTGATGAAAAGAAATGTTAGTACTGCATTATGATTTAAATATTGTTATTATGAACATGTTTTACTGAAAAGCACACTGTGCTGAACTTTTAGTAAGATAATCCACATGTTGCAACTCTTATGTTTCGTGTACCACGGATTTCCAATCCTCTATATAAACCCTGAATGAAGATGGAGCCCATAAAACAATAATTTGAAACTAAGGCAAAGGAAATGTTAGAAAAACACAAATTTCATGCAACGTCTGCATCAAGTGGAGATAACAAGGATAAGGCAGTCCACAGTAGTCATGATCTGATTGGCTGTTAAATAGGTGAAACAATGAAAATCTTGTCTTCGAGAAAAGAATCCGTGATAGAATTTTCTTCTCCTTGTCATTTCAATCCCCACAAAAATCAGAAGTAGCAACCATGGAGTTTCTCTTTCCCTAGAAGCAAAAACAATACTACTACTTTCTCTTTAGTCCATGGAGTTCGTCACTGCCTTCAGCGGAGTCTTTCTCGTCCTGTACATGTTATTCAAAGTTATCAACAGGTACAAAACTGCGAGGTCATCTCTGAACCTGCCTCCAGGGCCACAGCCTTTGCCTATCATAGGAAACATGCATCAACTTCTTGGCTCACAAATGCATCATATCCTCAGAGACTTGGCCAAAAGATATGGATCCTTGATGCACCTTCAACTAGGTGAAGTTTCTGCTCTGATCGTGTCTTCGCCAGAGGTTGCAGAACAGTTCATGAAAACACATGATATCGTATTTGCATACAGACCCCAACTTCTATCTTCCAGGATACTCAATTATGATGGCACTGACATTGCCTTTGCTCCACTTGGGGACTATTGGAGACAACTGAGGAAAATTTGCACGATGGAGCTTTTAAGTCCAAAACGAGTTCAGAGTTTTAGATCAATTAGAGAAGAGGAAACGCTAAATTTGATTCTGTCAATTTCTTTGAACGAGGGATCCGCAATCAACCTTAGCAGAAAATTTTTCTCATATACCTATGCGGTTGTAGCACGGGCTGCTTTTGGTAAAAAGAACAAATACCAAGAAGTGTACATTTCTCTTGTGGAAGAATCGATAAAGCTGGCTACAGGTTTCAGTATAGCCGACTTGTATCCTTCAGTCAAATTCATTCAAATGATCAGTGAAATGAGTCCTAAGCTGAAGAGGTTACACGAAATGATGGATGCAATACTTGAAAACATTGTGAACGATCATAGAGAGAAAAGCATGAAGATCGAAACTTCAGATGGAGAAACAACGGATGATCTGGTTGATGTTCTTCTTAACACTCAAAAATCTGGTAATTTTGGGGCTCCATTGACTGATAGCAACATCAAAGCAGTCATCATGGTGAGTGAACATTTATCCATCAGAAAATTCTTCATCCTTCATTTTCTTTTCATTTTTGGATACTTAAACTGCCAAGCTTATACGAAAAGGTCAAAACTTCAGAGCAGTTCTGAATACTGCGCTGGCTAAAATGTCTGATATGCAAATATTCCATTGTCAAAACTCCTTTGTTCAGAGCAAGGTATAAATAGACTAATACTCCTATAAATATTGCAAGTATCTACAAAGTGTACCAGACAACATAACCATCATAAATTTGTGTATGTACTACACATAATTCCACTTTTTCATTTATGTTTTGTGGGATTTCTGTCCACGGCGTGCACGAGCGTGCATCTAATTTGAACTGCGTTGAAACGTCAATCTAAAGTCAACTTTACTGCTCCAATTTCAGGACGTTTTCAGTGCCGGAAGTGAGACTTCATCAACCACTGTGGAATGGGCTATCTCAGAAATGCTGAAGAACCCTCAAGTGATGAACAGGGCTCAAGATGAGGTCAGAGAAGTCTTCAGAGGGAAAGGAAATGTGGATGAATCTGGCCTTCATGAACTAAAATACCTACAGGCAGTTATCAAAGAGACTTTGAGACTGCACCCCTCTGCACCATTACTACTTCCAAGGGAATGCAGTGAGCCCTGCAAAATTAATGGATATGATGTAGCTATCAAGACTAGAGTTATTATCAATGCTTGGGCTATTTGCAGGGATTCCAAGCACTGGAAGGAAGCTGAAAAATTCATCCCTGAGAGGTTTCTTAATTGTGCAATTGATTACCATGGAAAAGATTTCAAGTATACCCCTTTTGGTGCTGGAAGAAGGATGTGTCCAGGTATATCATTTGCGCTAGCCAATGTTGAACTTCCACTTGCTCAACTACTCTACCACTTTGATTGGAAACTCCCAAATGAACTGAAGCATGAAGACCTAGATATGACTGAGGCCTTTGGTTTGTCAGTGAGGCGAAGACATGACCTGTGCTTGATCCCAATTCCTTATAGTCATTCTACTGTTTAACATGACGGCAAAAAGATACGCATTTATGTAGTTATTAAGACAAGACACACCACATAAATGCAGTAATCTCTACATAAGTATCTAAGATAAATATGCTACTGTTGGCATAATCTGGTAATTGTCAAATTCCCTGCAGACTTTCATCTCTTGACAAAGTCTTCTGTTCCTTCTGAATTTTTGGACTGTTTTTTCCTATTCTATGACCGACAACACATGTATCCAAATGCATGACTGGCTGATCATCTAGAGCCTAGAGGAATTGAAAGTGAGGAACCAGAAGCAGCATTCAGGCTTCCCATCTTTAATGGTTTTATTCATCACCATATGTACAATATGGAAGAAATATACAACTCGAGTTTCGGTATACATCTTAAACACAAAACCGACAAGATGTATCAAGTAGGATCTTTTTTATTCGCCTACCGCTTGAGAATGACTAAATTATGCATTCATTAATGGCAATGGAACCAAACAAGCTAAAAGGGAATCCTCTGGAAAATTTTGTGGTTGAATCATCATAATCAATATTGTGATGACAAATAAATTAGTAATATCTACCTTACTTTTTGACAAAGATGCCCATATCTTGGGATCCTTTGATCATGAAAAGAGAAACGAGGAACGACGGCATTTCCAATTGACAAAAGCAAACAGCTTATTTATTTCTTAAAATTTTGAATTTATAATATTTTTATCTTTAATAATTTTTTTCATATTATTACATTACAGTTCTTACTAAAATTATGATATGCCAAATGATTACTAATTATCTTCTTTCGGTATAAACATCAATAAAAAAAGTCACTCTAATTATATGTAAACAATTGATATATCTATTTTTCCCTAAAAAAAACACGTGCAATATGAATAATTTGTTATGATCGAAATTAACATAAAAAAGATGGTTAGAAATTATTTAATAAATTATAATTTTATTAGAGATTATAAAAATAAAAAAATTATAAAAATTTTAAACTTTAAAAATCAAATAGATTAATTTCTCGCGAACACTCAGACGAGACAAATGGCTTATGTTTTTTTCTGCAGTAGTCAAGCAACGTGCCCAAGAAAATATTCTTGCAAATTATGGGAAGGAGGATGAAGGCCTTAGGCCATCTTTCAAATTCCTTCTTTCAGGTACAATTGGATATGGCTTTTCATAGGGATGGGTATTGGGGAACAAAGACTTGTGCATCACTGATGAATGATGACTGCAAAACAACACTACCTCCTTTCATGAATGGATAGATCTTCAGTCCATAGTCCATTATTGCAACGCAGGGCCATTTTTTGCTTTTCCACCAGAAAAAGCCAAAAACATCTTCTTCCATTTGCAGCATTTTCCACTCAATAATGTGTAGTACTTTAATAAGTGAAGATTAGACACTGGAAAGTAAGCCACAACTTTTTCTTCTTTAATTGTCTCCTTCCTTGTCCTCTAAAGAATGGAATATTCTTGCACATATATATATATATATATATATATATATATATATATATTAAAAATTCTTATGTACACATAATGTACGTGAACTCAATATTTTGAATACTTATATTATGTATAATAAAAATTGTATAAAAAATATTATTTATAATTTTATTTATATATAATAAAAATACTTAAAGCATCTATTGCACATGCACTGGATACACGTAAGAATTTATATATATATATATACACTTTTATTCATTGAGTTATAATTCATAAAAAAAATTAACGTTATTAATCAAATATTCAATTATAAAAATATATCGATAATAACATCAAATAATAATTTTATTTTATTAAATATTTAGATGATTGGGAGAAAAATGCAAACCTAATCAATTTGGAGTGTTTCCATTGGATTGGGTGGAGGGATACGCCTTTTAGGAGAATGTTAAATATAAAAGGAATTAAATCTATTTAGTGACGGCCACCGTGATATAATTTATTGTAGCGAATTTATTTATTTATTTATTTCTTTTAATGGATAAAAATATCTTTAAAAGATGTTACATAATAGTTATGTTATCAACAAAAAAAAAGTTAAACGGTCAAATTTGACAGAAGTGCAATATCAAGTCATTTTAATAATATAAGTGTTACCTTTGGACATTTTTAGTTTAAGTGCAAAGTTAAAATTTCAGATAATTCAAATGTTATTTGAATTTTTTGTACTAAATAATATATAAAACAAATTACTTGCTTAAAAGATATTTCTTTCATTTGAAAATATTTATTTTTGAAACTCTTTAGTCACAAATTAAAAATGTTGAAAATAATACTATAATTTTTACTCTATTAATGTTACAAATATGATAGCTATTAGTTGATGAAAATTTTTAAGAAGTAAAAAGTAAAAATAAAAAATAAAAAATTGTATAGTTAATTTAAAATAAATAGAGATATAATAAAAAAATTAATTATTAATTATATAATATTTATTTATTTATTTATTTTAAAATAAAATAAAAAATTTTTATGACTGCTGTCTCGTCATCAAAAACCCCGTAATAAGAGTACACAAACGTTTCATGTAATGTAAGCCAAGTCTCTATGCCTCCAATCCGCCGTTACGGTTCTCTCTTCAACACTAACAGTGAGACTTGCTTCAGTCTTCACTCTCTCCATGGACTGAGTCTTGCTCACTACGTTATCCTTCATCCACGGAAATTCGAAGCCAACTTTGACTCCGCAAGCTACTTTTGTCCCTTTCTCCCTACTTCTAGCGTCGCCGTCTTCTATTTCGAATATGAAAGACGGTGATGGGTCGTTTTGCATTTCTATATTTTCTTGAATAAAAAACGGTGGTTTTTCTTATATGAAAAACAGTGGAATTGCTGGAATATGCTTTGGAGTGGGAAACAGACTGAGCTAGCATCTAGCCGTAGCGAAGTTTTGGCTTTTTCACTAACCATGGAAATTCTTGAACCAACATCATATGGAATGGGTATGTCTTGGCTTTCTTCTGACTCATATCCTGTTTTTCTTCTTAACCCCGTATTCTTGCGCACCATCTCTGGTTCTTTGCACCTGGTTTTGTTGTTGCTTCTACTCATCTTTTGGGTGTGGAGGAAAATCAAGGCTAGTCATTCTGAAACTCAAAAATGTGTCAGGAGGAACTCGAAGTTTTTGTATTACGAACCCACCTTCATTGGTTGTGTGAGTTTCGTAGCTTTCAATCTTGCTCTCTGTTTATTTACCACCTTTTATTGCTATAGAAATGGTTGGTCGGATGAAAAGATCTTAGTGCTTTTAGATTTGGTTATAAAAACTATTGCTTGGTTATCAGTTTCCATCTTTTTGCATACCCAAGTCTTGAATTCAGCTGAAAAAAAGTACCCCTTTGTTTTAAGAGCTTGGTGGGTGCTTTTCTTCTTAGTATCTTGTTTCTGTCTGGTGATAGACATTATTTATCGCCTAAAGCATCCCACTTTATTGATTCTTTTTTGGGTATCTGACTCAGTTTCTACTGCAATGGGTTTATTTCTCTGTTTTGTGGGGTTTTTGGGTAGAGGAGAAGGGGAAGATAACCTTCAGCAACCCCTTTTGAATGGTAATTGCAATAATATTAGGGAGTCTAAAAAAGACACCGGTGAGGATACTGTAACTCCATATGGCAGCGCTAGTATTTTGAGTATTCTTAGTTTTGCTTGGATGGGGCCTTTAATTTCTCTTGGTTACAAGAAAACGCTAGACCTTGAAGATGTTCCTCAGCTCGCTGGTCTTGATAGTGTTAGAAGGGCCTTTCCACTTTTAAGAGACAAATTAGAATGTGATAGTCGTGGCACTAATCGAGTTACAACGCTTATGCTGGTGAAGGCCTTGTTTGCCACCGCATGGAAGGAAATACTCTTGTCAGCTCTTTTTGTGCTCCTTAATACATTGGCCTCTTATGTTGGCCCTTATCTCATCGACACCTTTGTTCAATTCCTCAACGGGCACCGAAAATTTAATAATGAAGGGTACTTCTTGGTATTTGCTTTCTTCTTTGCAAAACTTGTAGAATGCTTGGCACAGAGGCACTGGTTCTTTAAGGTACAACAGGCTGGATATAGAGCCAGGGCGGCCTTGGTTGCCAAAGTCTATAGCAAGGGCTTAACACTTTCCTCTGAGTCAAAGCAAGGACACACAACTGGAGAGATAGTTAACTTTATGGCTGTGGATGCTGAAACAATTGGTGACTGTGGGTGGTACATGCATGCTACTTGGCTGTCTTTTATACAAGTTGGTCTAGCATTAGCAATCCTGTACCAGAATCTTGGGCTTTCTTTCCTTGCTACATTTGCAGCAACAATATTGGTCATGCTGGCAAATATTCCACTAGGAAATTTGCAAGAGAAGTTTCAGGATAAACTAATGAAATCAAAAGATAAAAGAATGACCACCACATCTGAAGTCTTAAGGAACATGAGGATCCTCAAGCTCCAGGCCTGGGAAATGAAGTTTTTGTCCAGAATCATGGAGCTCAGAAAGACTGAGGCTGGATGGCTGAAAAAATATGTATATACTTCGGCTATGATCAGTTTTGTGTTCTGGGTTGCTCCGACATTTGTTTCTGTGACCACTTTTGGTGCGTGTATGCTAATGGGGGTTCCACTGGAGTCAGGGAAGATACTGTCTGCACTTGCAACATTTAGAATACTTCAGGAGCCTATTTACAATCTTCCTGAAACAATTTCCATGATTGTTCAAACTAAGGTGTCACTTGATCGAATTGCGGCATTTCTTTCCCTTGATGACCTGCCCCCCAATGCCATAGAGAAGCTTCCAAGAGGAAGTTCTAACATATCAATTGAAGTTGTTGATGGGAACTTCACCTGGGATGTCTCTTCCACTACTCCATTTTTGAGAGAAATAAATTTCACCATTTCTCCTGGAATGAGGGTTGCCATCTGTGGTACTGTCGGTTCAGGTAAGTCGAGTTTACTTTCCTGTATATTAGGAGAAATGCCCAAAGTGTCTGGGACTGTTAAGCTTTGTGGAACAAAGGCATATGTTGCTCAGTCTCCATGGATACAGAGTGGGAAAATTGAGGAGAACATATTATTTGGTAAGGAGATGGACAGAGAGAAGTATGACCATGTTCTAGAAGCATGTGCCTTGAAAAAAGACTTGGAGATTCTCTCTTTTGGAGATCAAACTATCATAGGCGAGAGGGGAATTAATTTGAGTGGTGGACAGAAGCAGAGAATACAGATTGCACGTGCACTGTACCAGGATGCTGATATTTATCTTTTTGATGACCCGTTTAGTGCTGTGGATGCTCATACAGGAACTCATCTCTTCAATGTAATTGCTTTCCTCCTCTCTAATTTAAATTAGATGTTGTAAACTGGTGTTTATTTTATTTTATTTTTCACTGTTCTTCATTCTTTTTGGCCTTGCTCTGAATGAATCTTACTCTTATCTTCTCTGAATGGCAGGAGTGCATACTGAATCTTCTGCATTCAAAGACAGTTGTTTATGTTACGCACCAAGTAGAGTTTTTACCTGCTGCAGATCTCATTTTGGTAAGTTAGTCATGTTTAATTATGTTATACACTTGTTATTTAATATTCAATGTCACAACCACCCAATTTAATGGTGATACCAGGTTATGAAAGATGGAAAGATTACACAAGCAGGAAAGTACAAAGATATTTTGAAATTGGGGAGTGACTTTATGGAACTTGTGGGTGCACACATGGAAGCTTTATCCATGCTTGATTCTGTAGAAGCAAGTGGCATGGGAAGTGCCAAGAAAGATGTGCAAAAACTTGAAACTGGAGATGGTCAAAATGGCAAAGTAGATGATACATCTGGGGAGATGGGACAGCTTGTTCAAGAGGAAGAAAGACAGAAAGGCAAAGTTGGTTTTCCTATTTATTGGAAATATTTAACTACAGCATTCACAGGATGGCTTGTTCCATTCATATTATTGGCACAGGTTCTATTTGAAATACTGCAAATTGGAAGCAATTACTGGATGGCTTGGGCTACACCTGTGTCAAAGGATGTAGCCGCTCCAGTTGGAGGCTCCACTCTTATCTTAGTCTATGTTGCTTTGTGCATTGGAAGTGCATTTTGCATTCTTGCTAGAGCCTTACTTCTTGTGACAGCTGGATACAAGACAGCCCAATTACTTTTCAATAAAGTGCATTTAGCCATTTTTCGTGCTCCCATGTCCTTCTTTGATGCCACCCCAAGTGGTCGAATTCTGAATAGAGTAAGAGAACTTGTGTTTCCTATCTTATTCTTGTTTTGGTAATACTGTAATAAAGTCGTAGAAACTATCATCACCTTTGAAATCCATCATCACTTTTATATGACAATGTTGTACTGATATTTCAAAGATTTAGAAGTATTATTTAATTGTCAAAACTTTTCCTTTTTTTTCAGGCTTCTACAGACCAAAGTGCAGTAGATCTAAGCATTCCATCTCAAGTTGGGTCCTTTGCTTTCTCCATAATACAACTCTTGGGAATTATTGCAGTAATGTCACAAGTTGCATGGCAGATCTTCATCATTTTTATACCAATGATTTCAATATGCCTTTGGCTGCAGGTACTTTCTAGTTTCACCATTCCTATTGTCTTGTTAAATGTATTCATTTTGGTGTAATCTTGAAGTTTTATAAAACTTTGTTAACTCGTATTTTGTTGTGCACATAATGTGCAGAGGTATATAATTATATTGATAACATTTGGGGGATTATTTATTCAACTCATTCAAAAATAACTTTGTCCAGTTCTTAACTATTCCTTTATTCTATAAATAAACATCTTTTGCATGTTTGTTGCGTGCAGAAATATTACATAGGTTCAGCAAGAGAACTGGCAAGATTAATTGGGGTTTGCAAAGCGCCAATTATACAGCATTTTGCAGAGACAATCTCTGGTGCAAGTACAATTAGAAGTTTCGATCAGGAGGCTAGATTCCTGGACACAAGTATGAAAGTCATTGATGCTTACTCCCGCCCAAAGTTTCATAGTGCTGCTGCAATGGAGTGGCTCTGCTTTCGCTTGGATGTGTTATCTCTCATTACATTTACTTTTTCATTAGTTTTCTTGGTCTGTATTCCTGTGGGAACAATTAATCCAAGTAAGCAAGTACTTACTTTACTATCCTTCTAGAATCTCCTTTGCTATTGGTAGAGAGGAATCCGTTAATCTCATCATTTTTCTGTCTACAAAGGTGTTGCGGGTTTAGCAGTGACATATGGACTTAATTTGAATATGCTGCAAGCTTGGGTTGTATGGACTATTTGCCTGATGGAGAATAAAATCATCTCAGTTGAAAGACTACTCCAGTATACTTCTATTCCAAGTGAGCCCCCACTAGTTATAGAATCAAACAAGCCCAACAGTAGGTGGCCATCACAAGGAGAGGTTGATATTCGTGAACTTCAGGTAATTCATTTTCATAAAACTGAAATTAAGTAGATGGTCCTACTGAGATGATTTTAGTCTCCACAAAGTCATGTTAATGGATATATATATATGTACGTATGTAGGTTCGATATGCTCCGCACTTGCCCCTTGTGTTACGCGGCCTTACATGCACTTTCTTTGGAGGAAAGAAAACTGGAATTGTAGGGAGGACAGGCAGTGGAAAATCTACTCTTATACAGACCCTCTTTCGCATTCTTGAACCAGCTGGTGGACAAATATCAATAGATGGTATCAATATCTCCTTAATTGGACTGCATGATCTACGATCAAGGCTGAGCATAATCCCACAAGATCCGACCATGTTTGAGGGTACTGTGCGAAGTAATTTGGATCCACTTGAGGAGTATACAGATGAACAGATTTGGGAGGTTGGCTTCAATTTCGTCTTAATGGACCGCTTTATTAAACAAATTAAGCAAAATTTTTGGTCGTCTGATTGGGTTTTCCCACTTTTTTTTTCCATCTATTGTTTGAATGTATATATGACCTTCGTTCTTGTTTACTATAGGTTCTTGACAAGTGCCAGCTTGGTGATGAAGTCAGGAAGAAGGAAGGCAAGCTTGACTCTGCAGGTTTCTCATCACTGTTGTATCTTTTGTAGTCTCGTTAACCTGTAGCTATAAGAATTTCTTATTTTTCAATATTTTCTTTCAATTATACAGTTTCTGAGAACGGGGAGAATTGGAGCGTGGGACAAAGGCAACTTGTCTGTCTCGGCCGTGTGCTCATCAAGAAAAGCAAAGTTTTAGTACTTGATGAGGCTACAGCATCAGTTGATACAGCAACTGATAGTTTGATTCAGCAAACTCTCAGACAGCATTTTTCAGAATGCACAGTTATCACAATTGCCCATAGAATAACAACTGTGCTAGACAGTGACATGGTTCTTCTTTTAGATCATGGTATGACAGAAAATCCATGTTTATTATCTATATTCATTCTTTCTTTTAAAAGTTTCATGATTTTTTTTCCACCCTTACATGCAGGTCTTGTCCAAGAATATGATTCTCCAGCAAAATTGTTAGAAGACAAGTCATCTTCATTTGCAAAACTTGTCGCTGAATATACCATGAGGTCAAGTTCTAGCTTTGGAAACTTGGCTGACTTTTGAATGCAATTTTACTTGAGTTCATTGTGAACCCACCTTTTTATTGTAACAAAGTAGATATTGTTATCATTTTTAGTGTACTTTTAACACCTGCAGCTAAGAGAGACATTTGATTCTTGGATGGTGAGCCAAATCACTATTGTTTCATGCCACCATTAGTTATATTTGGATCTAAAATGTTTGTATTGAATTTCAGTGGCCACATGGAAAACAATGATGTTTTCATGCCACCATTAGCCATATTTGAATCTAAAATGTTAGTACTCAATTTCAGTAGCCGCAGAAATGATTGGCATACCTTGCAGAGTATACTCATGTGAGATCTATTGAGATTTCTGCTAAGTATTGTATGGGCTTATTGGCTTTGATTTTTGACGGTCTAGTACATGGTTAAAATTTAGCATGGATGTATCAATTTATTTCAGTTGAACAGTTATCTAAATCAGTTTCATCTTTATTTTTCTGGAGTTGTAATGGTAACCTAGTACAATATACAAAGAAGCACCAGCAAAATGAGGTGTTGGCTTTAAAGAATTCCTCTCAAATATCCTCTTTGTTGCCTAATCTGGTTATACTCGAACTGCTAATAGTTTGACAGAAACTGAGAACCATTTCATGATTTCTCAAGAAGCATTCCACTGACCTCGATGGAGCCATTCCACTGACCTCGACGGCTCAGAACAAGTCCTTCAGCTTGCCTACTTGCTCTTGTTTTAAGGGCTGAAGACAGACAGCATACTATAAATACTGCTGTCTGCTATTGGTTGAGGTACAAAAGAATATAATTTTACAAATAGCTAAAATGCCTAATCTCTTCGGAATAGAGAACTTGTAGAAGATCATGAAAGTCCACTCTAAGGGCAGTTGACTTAGCATAACACTGTCAGCTCTAATCAATGAGAAAGCTGAAATTCTTGGCCCTTTCTTCAAATAAGTTGGAGTGGCAAATTTCTTGGCACTTGACATTTCCTGCCGAGCTAAATCTTCCATACAATCCTGATTTTGACATCCTTCCAACTAATAATCTACCAGCAACAAAATCTGAGAGTTGCATAGTCGATCCCCTGCCTCAGTGGTAAAGCAGATGATACATCCGAGGAGATAAGACAGCTTGTTCAAGAGGAAGAAAGAGAGAAAGGCAAAGTTGGTTTTCCTATTTACTGGAAATATTTAACTACAGCATACAGAGGATGGCTTGTTCCATTCATATTATTGGCACAGGTTCTATTTCAAATACTGGAAATTGGAAGCAATTACTGGATGGCTTGGGCTACACCTGTGTCAAAGGATGTAGTCGCTCCCGTTGGAGGCTCTACTGTTATCCTAGTCTATGTTGCTTTGTGCATTGGAAGTGCATTTTGCGTTCTTGCTAGAGCCTTACTTCTTGTGACAGCTGGATACAGGACAGCCCAATTACTTTTCAATAAAGTGCATTTAGCCATTTTTCGTGCTCCCATGTCCTTCTTTGATGCCACCCCAAGTGGTCGAATTCTGAATAGAGTAAGAGAACTTGTGTTTCCCATCTTATTCTTGTTTTGATAATACTGTAATAAAGTCATAGAAACTGTCATCACCTTTAGAAACCATCATCACTTTTATATGACATTGTTATACTGATATTTCACAGAGTTTAGAAGCATTATTTAATTGTCAAAACTTTTCTTAAACAAACTTTTCTCTTTTTGCAGGCTTCTACAGACCAAAGTGCAGTAGATCTAGACATTCCATCTCAAGTTGAGACCTTCGCATTCTCAATAATACAACTCTTGGGAATTATTGCAATAATGTCACAAATTGCGTGGCAGGTCTTCATCATTTTTATACCAACGATTTCAATATGCATATGGTTGCAGGTAACTTCTAGTTTCACCATTCCTATTGTGTTGTTAAATGTATTCATTTTGGTGTAGCCTTGAAGTTTTATAAAACTTTGTTGTGCACATAATGTGCAGGTATATAATTATATTAATAACATTAAGGGGATTATTTATTCAACTCACTCAAAAAAACCTATTGTCCAATTCTTAACTATTCCTTTATTCTATAAATAAGCATCTTTTGCATGTTTGATGTGTGCAGAAATATTATATAGGTTCAGCAAGAGAACTGGCAAGGCTAATTGGGGTTTGCAAAGCTCCAATTATACAGCATTTTGCAGAGACAATATCTGGTGCAAGTACAATTAGAAGTTTCGATCAGGAGGCTAGATTCCTGGACACAAGTATGAAACTCATTGATGCTTACTCTCGCCCAAAGTTTCATAGTGCTGCTGCAATGGAGTGGCTATGCTTTCGCTTGGATGCGTTGTCTCTCATTACATTTACTTTTTCATTAGTTTTCTTGGTCTGTATTCCTGTGGGAACAATTGATCCAAGTAAGCTAGTTCTTACTTTACTATCCTTCTTGAATCTCCTTTGCCACTGGTAGAGAGGAATCCGTTAATCGCATCCTTTTTCTGTCTATGAAGGTGTTGCGGGTTTAGCAGTAACATATGGACTTAATTTGAATATGTTACAAGCTTGGGTTGTATGGAATATTTGCCGGATTGAGAATAAAATCATCTCAGTTGAAAGACTACTCCAGTATACTTCTATTCCAAGTGAGCCTCCACTAGTTATAGAATCAAACAAGCCCAACAGTAATTGGCCGTCACAAGGAGAGATTGATATTCATGAACTTCAGGTAATTCATTTTCATAAAACTGAAGATAAGTAGTTGGTCCTAGTGAGATGATTTTATTCTCGATCAAGTCATGTTGATGGATATATATGTAGGTTCGATATGCTCCGCACTTGCCCCTTGTGTTACACAGCCTTACATGCACTTTCTTTGGAGGAAAGAAAACTGGAATTGTAGGGAGGACAGGCAGTGGAAAATCTACTCTTATACAGACCCTATTTCGCATTGTTGAACCAGCTGGCGGACAAATATCATTAGATGGTATCAATATCTCCTCAATTGGACTGCATGATCTACGATCAAGGCTTAGTATAATCCCACAAGATCCGACCATGTTTGAGGGTACTGTGCGAAGTAACTTGGATCCACTTGAGGAGTATACAGATGAACAGATTTGGGAGGTTGGCTTCAATTTTGTCTTAATGGATCACTTTATGAAAAAAATTAAGCGAAATTTTTGGTCTTCTGACTGGTTTTTCTCCTTTTTTTCCCCTTCCTATTGTTTGAATGTATATACGACTTTCGTTCTTCTTTACTGTAGGCCCTTGACAAGTGCCAGCTTGGTGATGAAGTCAGGAAGAAGGAAGGCAAGCTTGACTCTGCAGGTTTCTCATCACTGTTGTATCTTTTGGAGTCTCGTTAATCTGTATCCATAAGAATTTCTTATTTTTCAATATTTTCTTTCAATCATTCAGTTTCTGAGAACGGAGAGAATTGGAGTGTGGGACAAAGGCAATTGGTCTGTCTCGGCCGAGTGCTCATCAAGAAAAGCAGAGTTTTAGTACTTGACGAGGCTACAGCATCAGTTGATACAGCAACTGATAGTTTGATTCAGCAAACTCTCAGACAGCATTTTTCAGAATGCACAGTTATCACAATTGCGCATAGGATAACAACTGTGCTAAACAGTGACATGGTTCTTCTTTTAAATCATGGTATGACGGATAATCCATGTTTAGTATCTTATATTCTTTCTTTCTTTTGAAAGTTCTGTTTCATGCTTTTTTTTTCTCACATGTAGGCCTTATACAAGAATATGATTCTCCAGCAAAATTGTTAGAAGACAAGTCATCTTCATTTGCAAAACTTGTTGCTGAATATACCATGAGGTCAAGTTCTAGCTTTGGAAACCCGGCAGACATCTAAATGCAATTTTACTTGAGTTTATTATTAACCCACCTTTTCTTGCTTATGGCGACAAGATCGATATCGCTATCTTTTTTAGTGTACTTTCAACACCTGCAAATAAGAGAGGCATTAGGTAGAGCGTATTCAAAGTATACTCTCGTGACATCTATTGAGATTTATGCAAATTATCGTATGTTCCTAGCTTTGATTTTGACAATCTAGTACATGGTTGAATTTAGTACACATATATAAATTAATTTCAATTGAACAGTTGTTTAAATCAGTTTCATCCTTATTTTTCTGGAGTTGGAATGGTATCCTAGTACAATATACAAGGGCAAAGTAAAGCCTCATCTTTCTGGTCAAATGGAGACCCTAAAATCAGAATAAAAGAGAATGGGAGCGATAGAAATGTATCTGATTTCTGTCTACTTGATGAAGAGCCATCAAATCTATAGTACGCTCTTTTTTTTTTTCTTTCCAGTTTTGACCCATATATGTGGCTTTCCACTGTAATGGAAATAGATAGCCTTGGCAACCCAAAAAAAGGAACTAGCACTTTCTTTCATCTCATCTGGCTATCACTTGTCTGAAAGACAACTCCTAGTCCTATGGGAAGCATTAGCACGTTAAAGTACCAGCAAATGAGGTGTTGGCTTTAAAGAATTCCCCTCACAAATTCTCTTTGTTGCCTAATCTGGTTGTAGCCGAACAGCTAATAGTTTGACGGACAAACTGAGAACCATTTCAGGTTTTCTCAAAATCCTAGTACTTGAGCAGAAGCTTTCCACTGACTTCGAATGAGCTATTCCACTGACCTCGAAAGCCCAAAACAAGTCCTTCAGCTTGCCTGCTCGCTTGCTCTTGTTAGAAGGGCTAAAAGCAGACAGCATGCCATGAAAACTGGTGTCTGCTATTTTGGTCCATGTACAGAAAAATATGTGCAATACTATAATTTTACAAATAGCTAAAATGCCTAATCTGTCATTCCCCAAGAATACATGCAAAAATTTCGGAATAGAGAACTTGTGGGAGATCATGAAAGTCCACTCATATGGCAGTTGGCTTTAGTGTAACACTGTCAGCCCTAATCAATAAGGAAGCTGAAATTTTTTGCCCTTTCTTCAAACAAATTGGAGTGGCTAATTCCTTGGCACTTAACAAGACATTTGTTGATGTCCTGAATCTTCCATACAATCCTGGTTTTGACATCCTTCCAACTAATAATCTACCTGCAACAAAATCGGTGAGTTGTATAGTCAATCCCCTGCCTCAGTGGTCACAATTTTTCTTTTTCTTTCTTACACAATGGACGCAAGAAACTAGTCAAAATGGAATTTGCCGTTACCCTTTTCCACTTTCTATGTTAGAAAAATGAAAGAAGGAATGCATGAGGCCTTGCCTCACCCATGGCTGGTTTCTTGAAAATCAGACGTTCTTTGCGGTCTGCTGTCCCATTTTGCGTCTTGGACTAGAAGGGAGACAATGAACTAACCCAAATCCCCACCCACCACGGCCCATCTCAAATAGGGGTGATGATGTAAAATGCTAATGACATAGGGGCAATCTCCGTCATTTCCTGCCACTGCCACTTGCACGAGGTTTTGAAGCACAGGAGGAAAGGAAAATCCCAGAGGTCTTTGCTTCAAGATGACGATGACCTCTTCAGCTGCACGATTTCACCTTTTCAAACTGCGCAAAAAAACCTAGTTTTCTCTCTCCTCTCCTGCCTCCTTCTCTCCCTCTCTGTATATAGATATTGGTAGGTTACAGATATCGATTGATCCTTCTTGTTGGAATTACTGTTATTTGAAGAGTTCATATGGAGGCAGCTGTGGAAGCTTCATTGATCAACCGCTACACATTCATCACAGCTCCTAAACATCCACTTAGTTTTCGTTACGGAAGTTTCAGATTCGGACAAAAATTCCCATTCAAAAGCCGAATTTTGGCATATGGGCCACCTATAACCGGTTGCACGGGAGGGTGCAACGCGAGAGGTTTGCCGAGTTCAAGCTTTGCAAGTAACAAAAAGCAGTCTTGCAGTGGTTTTCTTGTAGTTAAGCCCAATTGTGCGGTTCAAAGTGTGCAAAACCCGTCTCCGCCGGCGGAGGAGGGTGAGGCGTTGGATTTTGTGGAAGTCCTGGTGAGGAGAGGTTTAGTATTGGCAGCAATGGTTTGTGGGGTTTTGATGGTGTGGTGCAGGAATGCAATGGCGATGGAGGGGATACTGAATGCGAGTTGGAATGGTGTTTTGGAGAGGAGTGGGGTGGCGTTGAGGAGTTCTTGGCCTAGGGTTCTGCAGGTACTTACAGTTTTTAAAGAGCAGGGTTTGATTCTGGCTGCTCTGCTGGGTCTCTCGGCATTCTTTTCCATGGCTGAAACCTCTATTACTACACTTTGGCCCTGGAAGGTATCCTACTTGTTTCTCCAAAAATGCTGCTCCTTTCTTTCTTCGTCTGGTTTGGTAAATGGCTGTTTTATGGCTCTTTATTTTGATAACCATAATATGATTTTAGCAAATGTGGTTTAGCTATTAGGCATTTGGTATCTAAGTTGATTTTGATCTGCTCTGTTGTATCAGATAATGTGCAATCCTGTTAAAGCTTATGCCTTTTCTGGCTTACTTTTTTTCAATGTGGAATTCTTAAGGAAATTGTAATCTTTGTTATTAACTAGCATGCTTGGAGATTATATCTAATGCATATCATTTGCTGAATAACCGTTGTCACTTTTTTTTTTTTTTAATTCTTGAGAAATCTCTAAATGCAAAAAAATCTGAATCTTGTAATAGTATGTAATGAGTTATGCGAGGATATAGCGTAGAGCTAAGGGCTTCTAATTTTTGTTGTCATTTGTACTTTCAATTAACTCTGGTTTAATTATGAAGAGATGGATGTTCTGTTGCAAATTTTCCTGGTTCTTATTGCAGTCTAAATTGTTCTATATGGTGTATACCAGGTGCGAGAACTTGCTGAAAAAGAGTCCGAAAATGGTGTCTTTAAAATGCTCCGAAGCGATGTCACACGATTTCTGACAACTATCCTCATTGGCACAACGTAGTGCTCCCTCTTGTCACAGCACCATGTGTAATTGTACTCCTTTTACTTGAATATATTCTTTACTTCTGATCGTAGATGTCATTTTTGTACTCAGTGTGGTAAATATTGGAGCTACAGCATTGGTTACTGAGGCAGCAACTGCAATATTTGGTGAAGCTGGTGTGAGTGCAGCAACTGGAGTGATGACAGTATGTGTGGATTTTTCTTATGTGCTCAATTTTGGCATAGCAACTTACTCTTGGAAAATGCTTCTCATCTTTTTCTTTTATATATTTGGGAAAGATCTGGATTCAAAATTTGAGGGATTATTTTGATAGTTGAATTTGCTTTTGTTTGGATTTTATCCTGTATTAGTCTTTCTGGTGTGGTATCTCTTTTCCAACTAGTCCCTTTACGTGGACTGGTTTTAAAACATCAGTAATAAAACAAATTCTTGATTCTTAATGGCCAGGTTGCTGTTTTGCTCCTTACTGAAATTACGCCAAAAAGTATAGCTGTTCACAATGCAACAGAGGTTGCTAGGTTTGTGGTAAGTTAGACCTGCTTCTTTCTTTAGTAACAAAGTCAAAGCCATTAATTTGACTTGGGTATTTTGCAATAAAAAATATCTGTTCTAGTTAAGAGATAGTGCTTTCAAATATCTTTGACTAGGTGTGATTGCGATGCCTCTAGGTCAGGCCTGTGGCGTGGCTTTCCTTGGTATTATATCCTGTTGGAAGAGTTGTCACTTACCTATCAATGGGCATGTTGAAACTTCTTGGTTTGAAAGGAAGAAGGTATGCTTTTTAGTATAGGCTTTATTTCCCTTCAGAACATTGTTCCTCTGTATTGAATTTTTTGGTTCAGTATACAATTGAAATTGAAGTTATCTCTTGACCGGAGTGTGCATTCATTCGTATTGTATTAGTGAACCATATGTTACTGAGGATGAATTGAAGTTGATGTTACGTGGAGCAGAGTTAAGTGGGGCAATTGAGGAGGAAGAACAGGTAACTGCATGGACTTTCTTCCTGTTTTCATGTGCTCATGGTTCATGCTTTGTGGATTATTTTGAGTTCAGATTAATTACATCATAGTTGCAATGAACTCCACAGTCTTACACTATATATTTGTTGGTCTCTGTACTGGAATGACACCATTGCCTGGATGTTCTCATGTTATTTAGCATTTTTAATGCTCTAATAGTATTTTTCTTTGAGTTCAGATTAAGCACATTTTCTTTTGGGAATTATTTTGAGTACGGATTAAGTACATCATAGTTGCAATGAACTCCACTGTCTTACACTATATACTTGTTGGACCCTGTACTGGAATTACACCATTGCCTGGATGTCCTCATGTTATTTAGCTTTTTTAATGCTCTAATAGCATTTTCATTAAATATATCTTGAATTTGTAGACTAAAAACTAAGAGCTTATAACTTAGATCGGTACCAATTCTTCTCCTGCTAAACAGAGGACTAACTACTTATAAAATCTGAAAGTCGGAGGAGAGGTAAAGCTTATCTTTTCAAATAAACTTCTGAGATCTAGTGCCTGGTGCATTTTAAGTGGATGTTTTCAGTGAATCTCTTTCTTTGTTGGTCATAAGATCTAATTTCTGGGGCATTGTGTAAGAAGTTATTTTCAGTGTATTCTAGCTCTATTGAGCTCATAATGGATGCTACTTCTTCTGTGCTTGACACTGAAGACCAGATTATTGCTTGGTAACAAATTTTAGGAGTGAGTTTGATGTTCTGCTCTTCTATGAAGTCACTAAATTGTCCCAAGACAAATACTTATCTGCATCACTTTGTTGATCATGTGCCATATTTTGTCTTTTTGATAGCTTCTGAAAATATTTTATTAGATGCACATCATTCAAATAATTTGGCTATTCAGACAGCATCTGATTAGTTCCTCTCAGGATATGATTGAGAATGTGTTGGAGATAAAAGATACACATGTTAGAGAGGTTATGACACCTCTTGTGGATGTTGTTGCTATTGATGCCAGTGCAACACTTGTTGATTTTCATAATCTATGGTTGACCCATCAGTACTCCAGGTATTTGAGGCTGCTATACAATCCCTATTTGCAGCTAGTCCACTGCATGCTGAGAAGAAATGTGTATTTGCAGGGTGCCTGTCTTTGAAGAACGTATTGATAATATAGTTGGCATTGCATATGCGATGGATCTTTTAGATTATGTGCAGAAGGTTAGCTAACTAATACTGCAACCCTTTTCTGCTCCTATTTACTTCAAATATGTCCTGTCGAGTAATACCAAAAATATCTGATAGTTTGCAGAATTATATTCTGTTTCATTTTGAAGGGCGAGTTGCTTGAAAGTTCTCTTGTAGGAGATATGGCTCACAAACCTGCATACTTTGTGCCTGGTAATTAAAGCTTAGCTGTTTTTCTGATTTTTATTTCGGTATCTCATAACATTGAGAAGTTTTCATATCCAGAAACATGAGGGTATCTAAAATCTGTAGAGATCTCAGTTTTTGAGGACTAAATTTGTTCACTTGCACATTATTATGTGAAAAGACAAGCATTTGGATCGTAAAACCTCAGATGTTCCACTTTTATTTGTAATTTTGGTCACATAGTTTCTCGATATGATTTGAACTTTTAAGTATCTCTTTTGCTTAGTTGTGAACACTTAAAAAAATGACCTTGCAGATTCGATGTCCGTCTGGAATCTTCTTAGAGAATTCCGAATCAGAAAGGTTCATATGGCTGTTGTCCTGAATGAGTATGGTGGAACTGTTGGGGTAAGTATTCCTACTCACATTTATTCAATTTAAGGGACTTTATTTCTTTGCATCTTCGGTGAATTGTCTTGTCCTTAATTCTTTTTGGTGAAGCAGCTTGTAACCCTCGAAGATGTGGTTGAGGAAATTGTTGGTGAGATCTTTGACGAAAATGATTCCAGTGTAAGTCTCATACAGATTTTCAGTTTGTACAAAAGCATCTTTTTTTTTTTTTTTTAAATCCCGTTTTCTGTCTACTTGCTGATTTGAAATGGTCCACGTGATTTGATGCTAGGATATCCGGCTATAATATATTGTTCCCTTAGTCGACATGTTGATGATTAAAACTTATACGACTCAGAGTTTGTTAAGAGAGAGAGAGAGACTTAATGTTGGCTTTGTGTAAGAGTCGAATCTTTTGTTGTTTGTGGTTGGAGGGTTGACGGGAATCCTAGTAGTGACAATATTCAATGGATAAAACTGATTCACGCATGGTGAGAACTTGCCCGAACGGCTGGAAAACTGTAAATCTTGTCAAAATCATCTGTTTCTTTATTTCTTTCGTTTTCTTAATAGGAATTAAGTTGCTTCATTCACCAGTCCACCTTCATAACATGTTGATCCCGAGGCAGGGTGGTTGCATGTACTCCAATTAACAACCTGAATAGCATTCCGGTTTTGGTGTTTACTATTTCCCTCATATTTTGTTGTATTTAACAGGAAGAAATCCAGAAAAAAACTGGTTACATTGTAATGCGGGCTGAAGGAATATATGATGTGGATGCTAACACATCTATTGACCAGCTTTCTGAGGATCTCAATATCAAAATGCCTGAGGTATCTATGTTTTTCTTAATATTGTTGCAACATGATTGTTAGCCCCCTATTTCTACATTTATTACATTACACTTGTTTATAGGTGCAGCGCTTTAGTTGTAGACATCCATTTCACTGCAGGGAAACCCCTAAAATCATATGAAACTGATAAAAATAGTCTGCCCGGGAGATCCTCTAGGACAAAGTGATATTCTAAAACTAAACCCTACAACTATTTTACTTGCGGATTGTTCCTCTTCAAAAATTGGAGTCATGGCTATTAACGTTTCTGTCTTTGTCACCGATCAGGGTCATCAGTACGAGACTGTGTCAGGTTTTGTGTGTGAGGCATTTGGTTACATCCCAAGAACTGGTGAGACTATAAAAGTGGTGCTCGAAAGGGAAAATCAAGAAGAGCATGATGATTATAAAGGAGGAGAATCTGAGCGAGCAGATCAAAATGGAAAGAATCAGATATTTAAGCTCGAGGTTTGTTTCTTACTTGCTCGACTTTATTACTAAAATCTTTAAGACACGAGGAACTGACTTGTTCCTTGAGCTTTAATTGGTTAATGTTCATGTTTTTTGTTTGGTTCAGATATTGGCTGGAAATGCCAGAAAGGTGAATGCAGTTAGGTTTGAAAGAATAAATCCTAAGGATGTTGCCCTGGAGACCAAAGGCATAACACGCTTGGTTCCAAAAATTGTGAGGAGGAAGTGGAGCAGCAGCGATGATTCAGATAGGACAGACGATGAAGAGGTTCCAGCTGAGGATAGAACAGATGAACCCTTAAAAAATACTCAGCATGTAGTGACTGAACATGTTGACAATCACCATGAAAGCAAACAATGATTGCATTACTCATTCTTTCTCTTACACAGACAGCAATCTGCAGAGGAAAAGTTTAAACAAAATAGAAGATGAAATTAGTACTAACAAACTAGCAATGTACCACCTCTGGATCATCAGAGGCTCATGGTTCACAGAGGACTTTTTCAACCACCCCTTGATCAGAGACATTTGAAGACCGGGAATTAAGTTCAAAATGAAAGAAAATACTGGGGTATTTGGTATGTGATTTCACTGCATTTTTAGGAGCTCTCACCCCATTTTAATGTTCTATGATTGTGCTCATCGCAACTGGCTGCCATTGCACGAGAACCCAAGAAGCATGTGAACAGCCACAACTGCTCTGGTGATCCTCGCGGAAGAAGAGGAATGCACTGTTGGAAGAATGGACTCAAGATTTTTCCTGCATTGAAGTGATTGTTAGCTTTTTGTATAGACGAATGGAATCTTTTTCTCTTTTTTCTTTGTATACAATAAGAGAAAAAATCCCTTCAATGATGTTTGCTGAGACATGCAAGTGGAGTACCTTGGTTGCTACAGAATTAAATAAAGACTTGTGCAGAGAAAGCAGCAAAAGCTGCTGATGCACAAGATCCAGTAAAGATTGGAGAAATTTACAACTCTTGACTAGTACACCTAGGGGATCATGCAAAAGAGATTACCTGGCTTAGCTGGCTACTTTGTATGCATTAGTCTCAACTCGATTAAACTAGAAGTGATCTAGAAGGATATCGTGGTCAGTTTGAAGTGAGGGTTGGTGTTTGGATTTCCTATTGTTGGTTCTCTCCGATCATTTCCAAGCAATTTCATTTCGTGCCAAGTCCATATTTGTGCAACTTCCTAAGTTTACTTGGCACTAATGCCACATGTTGGTTGGTTAGGTGTAAAAGTAAATGGTCAAAATGGTGATAGAAATATAAATTTAAAACGATATTATTTATGTATTCGTATTTTTTTTTTCTTTTAAATGAGAAGTGAATTAAGAAATTTAAATTTGAAAATTAATAAAGAAATAAAAAATATAAAACAATTTTCACTTTTCCTCTTCCTTCTACCTTTCCCGTCCTCTTCCCTCCATGCGTACAAAGAGAAGATAAAAGACAAAACCTCCCCAAAAGAAATATTCCCCTTTCCATCCTCCTCCTCCGACCAAACTTAGTGGAAACAATAACCCTCCAACATTCCTTGATTTCTTTATCCAAAGAACTGTTGAGACGAAAATAAACAATGAAAAACCATGTTTTGATCATTCTTTTTACTTGACAAGTTAAACTAACCTCAATTTCCACCCAAAAAAAGAAAATGAAAAAAAGAGAGCATAGAAGAAGACTGCTTGGCAAGAAAAGAAAAGATCACATAAATAATGCAAGATTGCACCTCGAATCACTATATCTCAGCTGTAGAAAACACCAAGAAATCCTAAGTGCGCCGCCACGGTTATGGGATTTAAGGGTTCTCCAACCAATTGATTACCTATTGATTTGAACCTTGTTTTGTTGTTTACTACCTACGCTGTTTCACATATGGCTGAGGAATTGTTTATGGGATCCTCCAAATAATGAGGTTACTATAATAGATTGTCCTCCAATATTTACTTAGAAATTAGATATATGAGGGGCCTTTGCTCTTTATATCAACAACCCTTGACCTTTTGATTTCTACCCCAAAAAGAACTTTCCGAAAGTCTGGTGTGTGTATATATATATATATATATATATATATATATATATATATATTCATTCGAATATGGACACCATAACTACCGTGCAAGGAACATTTGTATCTACAATTTGCATAGTCATCACTTAAGCAAATGGTCTCTGGTCCAGACAAAAACAAAAAGTAAGGTCATTGTCATGTCCTCCTCGACTCTCTCTTAAACAAGAAATATTTTAGATCCTCATCAACTAATTTGTTGGCCAGATTCTCGTTCTTGGTCAATTTAATTTTATGCATGACGAGGGAAGAGTAATTTGGAATACCTTTTCGAATTTTTTCATTATATATATATATATATATATATATATATATGTATATATGCATGCATACTTTTTTTTTTTCTCTCTCTTTCATTCTTGGTTAGAATCATATGGGGTCTTCTTATGATGAATCTGGATTGGGATGATAAGACCATAACATAATTTTCTATTAAAATTTCTGAAGAATCAAAGATGCAGATGCTTTTGCTTTGTGAGGTCAGAGTGCTTGGGTGGTTGCATACATGAAACGTTTTGAAAGTGAAAAGACAACATCAGGGCCGCGCAGGTTGCGTACAGCAATTTGTGCGGTCATTTCTCGATTCAGATAAAAAATAATGAAAATTTAACATTTGAAAAGATGATTGCATGTAAAATTTTTTTTAATAGAACTATGTCGTTTTGATCATTCAAAACGACGTCGTTGTAATATTCATGTATTGGTATGAAATATTCATGCAATTATATGTATGCATTCAAATGACAGCGCAAGTTATGATAACTCCAATTCGAAAAGACATGGGAGACTTGTTCGGGTAAGTTATTAAAAGTCGTGCCCTTACTTTTTCTTTTTCATTTCTTGGTCACAATTTCTTTAGTTCCTTATTCCTCCAACTTTCCACACGCTTTCGGCCTATAATAAACTCTTGTGAATTAAATCAAGAATTGTGAGTCGAATGATAAGATCATCTTTGATTAAGATTGTCACGTTCCGTACTTTCGGCCTATAATAAACTCTTGTGAATAAAACCAAGAATTGTGAATTGGATGATAAGACTATCTTTGATTAAGATTGTCACGTCCCGTCTCGTGCCCGCGCTATTATGAGTCGGGTGATAAGAACATCTTTGATTAACGGATCCGACAGCGCGACTATAGGCATGGGAACATCCAGAGTCAACTACTTGACCACCGTCTTCGTTTGGCCAAAATAGATATCTCAAGTTGACAATGGGTACTTAGACCCATTCTTTTATACCATTTACACTTCTCATCCCAATTCTATTGAGGTATCACAAAGATGGCTTTGCAATATTCGATTCTTCTTTTCTTATAAAAATACTTCCATCTATTATCTACACAATCATCTCATTAGAAACATACATTACATATATTATATGTTATAATATTTAAAAGAATATAAGTTTTTAAAACAAATAGTTAATAAAAATTTTAATTTATCTACACATTTTTCCCTTTTTATACCCCTCGATGCAAAAGATGAACGTTTATCCATTCCAAAATCTTTTGTGTTTTTCTTGTTTTTTGTAACTCATATATTTCTCTACTTTTATTTCATTTATTGTTTTGGTTGCAAAATGAATATTCTGCTCTAGAAGGAGAAGCAAGAAATATACAAAGATCACTTGTAATAACCGTAACCCTTCATGAAAAAGACATGAGAGAGGCAGATAAAGCAAGAAAATCATTCATACATTAAATTAAAATATTGTACTTTTTATATTTTTTTTATACCATACATTTACACAATATTGCTCGGGATAAATTTGTGGAAGGTGCTAAATGATGGTGATGAAGACATTCCAATTACATATTCTTCCAATTTTGTTTTGTTACACGCAACATAAAGACCCTAAATTACTAGTATAAGTGCGGACACTATCAGTATCAGTACTAATATTACAGAAGAAACCTACCATTTTTTATCCACCGAAGCTTACTCGAAGGTAAAATGTTGAGGTTTGTAACGTTACCATATACATATATGATTAGTTACTTAAAAAGTTACAGAACTTTACGTGCCTTTGAAGGAAAGAAAATTTTGCACAGGAACAATGGAGAATCAGGTCACCTGCATAGGGAGAAAGCCATTCTGTAGCA
The DNA here is from genome assembly GCA_026120185.1 of Voacanga thouarsii. Taxonomy (NCBI): domain Eukaryota; kingdom Viridiplantae; phylum Streptophyta; class Magnoliopsida; order Gentianales; family Apocynaceae; genus Voacanga; species Voacanga thouarsii. The sequence continues at coordinate 59,652 of JANUWF010002356.1, forward strand.
TAGCCTACTGGAACAGATGCTGCTGCAATTCCAATACACATGAACCATTTCTTGAAATCTAACTTTCCCCAGTGGAAAAAGAATCTCATGATCTCAACCAGCAACGCTTGCAGAGCCAAAATGACCACCAGAACTATAAAGAACGAGTAATTCTCTCTAAGAAACCTAATGGTTCTCTGATGCACGTCACCAATCAAGACAAAGACTTGGCACAGTACATAACAATTGAAGACTATGGTACTTAGAACATCTTCATCCACATGAAGAATGGACTTGCCTTTCATGGCTAGAACCAATAAGATACTGATCTGAAACAGGGATTGAGTAGCTATATTCCTCCACATGATCTTTGTCATAACTGGACCAGTGCCATAGATAGGAGGGGTGCTCGTGCTCACCCCATCCGCCAACATTGCAAGAGCAAAAGCTACGAGGCTTTCCACAATTAGATTTGTCCATAGAAGATGAAACCATGAAAGCTGCACTCCATCCCCCAAAACTTCAAGAATGAAGTTTATGGCGAAGGCAGAAAGATTGAGAGTCAAATGCAACTGCAAAAAAGTTTCTATGTTTTTGCATACATACCTTCCTGACCTTAAGATGGAAGCAATTGTCCCAATGTTTTGCCCAACAATAATGTCGGCGTCTTCCGTGACCTCTTCTGCATTGTGATTATCCATGGAAATCCCAACATCAGCTTCTACTAGAGATGGAGAGTCTCTAATACAAGAGCCGGTGATGGCTACCACCTCCTCGTTCTTTCTTAGGCATTGCACCATTAATAGTTTATCAGTAGGCGAGGCATTAGCCATTACAAGGATGTTTCCTATCATTTTCATGCGGGCTTCCTCAGAGCTGTTCCTAAAATAAGAAGCCTCGATGATGGCTGTTTCCTCGTCTTCTCCAGGCCTCAAAATTCCACAGTTGAGGGCCATAATTCTTGCCACGTTCACGTCATCATCGACTACTAGCTTGACTTTTAGTCCAAGATTCTGAAAAGCTTCCAGCGCTTCCGTTACCTCTGGTGCGTATGGAGTTTTCAAGCGCACCAGGCATACCAAGGCAAAGTCACGATGGATGAAATCGAAGGTTTCCTCATTATCACCATGAACATTATCTTCTTGTTCTCCAACTTTCTTGGATTCAGATTCCTCACGTGCCACTTGCTTGTAAGCGAAAGCAAAGCATTGGTGCCTGTTAGATCTTATATCTTCGATCAATCCAGTGAACAAGTGTCTATTTTCTTTATCCAGGATCTGCATGGTTCCGTCAATATCATAGTAATGTGAACACAGGGACAATATAAAATCGGGAGCTCCCTTCCAATGCAACTTCTGAACCTGGTTTGCTTCTTTGCCTCTCTTTAGAATGGACATGCAACAATCCCCATTGACATCCAAAGGATCGTTGTATAGAACAGTGGAATTTCTATACAGTTCATCTTCATCCATGTCCAGGCCAACCACTTGCTTAGCCCAAATAAACAGAGAATCCGTTACCTGGCCAGAGGAAGTTATGCTGATACCTTGTCGGAAGATTTTGAGAACCTGGCTGTTTACTTCTTTTGAGACATCCCTGATACGCTTGAGCCCAATCCACAACTCCGCCATTTCAGAATGCTGCAGCTTTAAGGCATTTGTCTTGCTGAGACAAATTGACTTTACTAAGCCAATGGTGATACATGATGGAGGTTTTTGAACCGTGGCCCCAAGGGACTTCATTTTCCTTGATGAGCAAAAACACAAAGCAAGAATTCCCAAGGGCAAGCCGTCTCTTGTAGCGAAGAGCAATATTGACAGCAAAGAGACCAACCCATTAACCTTTCCACCTTGCTTTTTCATTAGTTTGGTTGATTCGTTCATAATTTCCTCCACCGCGTTCTTTAAGCCCTTGGGGTCTGGATTATGACGTTCATCAGACGCTGCTTTTTGCAGGAAACATCTAAGGACTTGCACCGAAAGAATGACTAAGGAGAGGATCAACCAAAGTTTTTCCAAACGAGAGTTCATCTTATCAATATCAGCTTGCAGCTTGGGCTGCTGATCCTTATTCTTCGATAGTGTCCCAATCAACTTGCTCCTTTCCGTGTTCTTGCCAACTGATGTCACAAGAATACGACAGTTTCCTTGCTCCACCTTTGCACCACTGAACATGGAGGTATGTTCGGTACCTCTTTCAACCAGACCATCACCAAGCTTGAATGAGTCACCATGGATGAGCAATCCATCAGCAGGGACCCGATCTCCAGCTTCTAAGAAGACTACATCTCCAACCACCAGCTCAGAAACTGGAATTTCTTGCTTCTTCCCATGTCGAACAACTGAAACAACCCCTCTGTGCTGCTGCAATTTCCTGAACATTAGCCATGTCTTCAAGAATTTACACACAGGGCTAATGTTCACTACAACAAATATTGCAAGAAATACGATTGCTCCATCAATGAATCCTTCCTGTGGTCCATTGGTCTTGATCCCAATCACAAGAGACAGGGTCGCGCAGCACAATAGAAGGACTATTGTAGGGTCTTTGAAAGCTTCCAAAACAAGCTCATCAAAGCTTTTCCTCATTGGAGTATCTCGCCCTTCCAATTCTAGGTTGAAACCAAATACACCTCGCCTGCAACCAATATCTCTTTCATCCCCTTCTATTCCAGTATCCATGTTCGTTTCCAAAGCAGCAGCAACTTGTAGAATACCACCAGTTTGTTCAAGATAGAACGCATCATTGATCTGAACTATCTCAGCTAGTCTTTCTTGACTAATAGAGAAGCCTGGCTCATGAACAACTTCCTGCTGACTCCGTACCGGACTGTCCTCGATATCAACTGCAACATGGGATTGACAAGTAACATGGCATTCCCTGTGCATTGGAGAAACTCTAGTTTTCTTGTGGGGACTAATGAAATGGAAGGCTCAGCTTAATTATAAGTTCGTGTTAGAAGAAATTCTAGCTCTTTCTTGATTTTACTAGTTCAGTAGCCCCCTGTTGAGAAGCCAAACATTACTGCACAAGGGCATTTTTCGTACTTGCACATGAATGTGCCTTTAAGGAATGATCGGTTCAATATTCTCTGTTCTCTTTGTGAATGGAATCTCTAGCAACATATTTCATCTATGATTAAGATTTCATCCTCATAAAAGACAAGATGAATTTATAAATGATAATATTTTATAAAATTATAAATTTAATTTTTAACTTTGTATTATATATTTTATAATTTAATTTCTTTACAATCCCATTTGTAATGAATTGGGAGTGTGGTTATGCCATATACCGACTCTTTTGGCACATTGAATAGTTCCAAGCCCGACAAGAACAATTGTTGGGAAATTTCTCTCTTAGAGAACAGTACAAGCTTATATAATTTGGCCTTTGCTTTTATTTCAGAGTAAACTATTCGAATTTTTCTTCTCTAAGTCCTTCCGCAAGAGCCGAGCCAAAAGACGGCGGCCCGTAAACTTTCACTGTTAATCACAGTCACAAATGCCACCGGTGACAAGATGACAAGATTTCTGGGACTACCTGTTCTGCACTGTACTTTACGAATAAAAAACAGTAACAGAAACATGGCAGCCTTTCTCTTCTCAGTTTTTTTTTTTTTTTTTCGTTAAAGGGGAAGGAGGAAAGAAGAGAAACACTTTTATTTTTCTTAATGCAAGTAATTATATTTATTTTTATTTTATATTATATGAGTAGAAGCAAATTAAATGTAAATATTTATTATTGTTTTATTTTATTAAAAAGTAAAGAGAAAGTAAAAAATATTTTATCAAATTTACTATATTTATATTATTAGAGAAGTAAATTAATTTATTTTTATTATTAGGTATGAATAAAAGTGAAGTAAATAGTTGTATTATAAGACTTTATTTATTAGACAAGTCATTAATAATTTATTAAATAAAATATCATAATAATATTTTTCAAAAAAAATTATTATTAGATAAATAAAAAATATTTACTTATTGCTAAAAAGAGTGGTGAAAAAGGATAGAGAGTATAACAATTGTGGAAGAAATTTTAAAAAAAAATTACATATATAAAAAAGGAAAAGATAAAAATTTTAATAAGAAAAAATTAAAAAATTAAAAAAATTTAAGGTCATTTTGATCTATATAATGGAAGGATTGGTGCAACCCTTTCGAGATCGAGATGGGAGGAGTCAAAAATCTAATATGAAGAGGAAAAGAAAATACCTCTATATTTTATTTTTCTTTTACATTTACGCCTTACTAAATAAAATAAATATTTATTTCACTCTTAAATTTACTTTCCTTCTTCTTTTCCTTTCACTTATCACCCCAACCAAATAAGGACTTAATCTTTAGGCCAGGAGGATTTCAATAATGTCATAGAAAATTTTCTTCCACCAGATTGAGACAAATATTTTAGCAGAGCGCTGCTCAACGGGTCGACCTAATGGGTTTGAATCAACTGCTTTCTAAATCATTAGAGTATTTGAACGAGCGTTCTGCACAGCAGCGTGGAAAGCTGGCTTTGAACGAATGCAGCAAACCAATTGCCAACCTCGGAACGTATGACACACGGTGACAAATGACGAGTTAGTAGAAAGCAGTGCTTTTGTGAAATTACAAATTTCATTCGTGTGGCGTACATGTTACGATTGATTTAAATCTTCCGTAATAAATTAATTATTAATAAAATAATAAGATTGCGTAATTTAAATTCTCCACAGAATTTCAAGAGTATGAATAGGCTGACCCTCGTTATAAGATATTATTCAAAGCAAACTAATTATTAATAAACAATAAGATCGTCATTATGCAGAAAATGACGTAATGTTTTTTATTTAAATAGATAATATTGTACAAATTATTATTTTATTCATATATTTACTATTATAATACTTGCACGTTCTATCATAATATTGGGGTAGGAACTAATCCAAGTAAAATACCCCCGGTGGAAATGAAAATATGAGAAGGGTTGGTGTATGCTTACTCGTGATGTTATTTTCGCACTTCTTCCTTTTAAATACATATGATGGTTTGAAATAGGAAAAACAGAGGTGACATGCATGGTCTAAACATAAATCAAGAATGAAAATGCACAGAAGGAACCTGCAGATTTCCCTGATTCTTCAGGACGAATGGAACTATTGCAACCTGAATATCAAGAAATCTTTCCAGATGATTTCATGGATGATATCATGGAAGAGAAAGAAAAAATTACGGCAATCATGTGATTGAACTATAAGATCAAGTTCCAAAACACCGTGTTCCTTGTATAACTTGTCCTCTAGCTTTGGCTGGATACCATAGTTGGTACTATGGTAAATGGGGAACAGTCCAAAATCTTAGCGTGGAAGACTATCAACTCTTAGTCGCGTTCGGAGATTTTCGTTTCCAAATCTTTTGAAAGCTAAAAGCTAGAAATTCGTTGTGCGAGTCTAACCAAGTCTTTTGGGGACCAGATTGGACACAATCTACTTGAGAATCCACCTTTATTACGAGGAAAGATTATTGTTTTCAGTACGATTCAAGAATTATCAATTATAGACATCAACAAGTCGGAATATAAAAGTGTCTTGTCTTCAACTTCTGCAATTGCAGAACAGTTGCTCGTTGCCTCAATGAAATTGACAAGCACATACAGAGAAGAGCTTGGATTTTCTAGCTTCTCTTGAAGATGAGAATATAAGCACCTTCCTGGCAATTCCCAATAGAATTAGGAACAATGGAAGAAGTTGCAAACTAGCATAAGATAGAAAGTAAGTATCACTGTTTCTTGCGGTAATAGATGACAGGGAACATGCTCTCCTGGTGTTTCTTCTTTTGGCTTGTGGCCGGCATGGTGTTCTAAAGCTCATATATAGGAATTTCTGTTACTACATTGTTACCCAGCAAGAAAAGCCAAAATGCAGGAGAAAACAGGATACCCACTATTATGAAGCGCAAGTACATACTGAGACAGATGCCAACGACAACCTTATTTAAAAAGAGGTTGACCACTGAAGCTTGGAGTTTGTAGATCAAAAATAGACAAGGAAGGTAAGAAAGATACTATGAAGGGAAAAGCTAATAGTGTGTAAAATGGGGCAACACATACATGAATACCAATCTTTGACTTTGATTAACCCTTGAACCCCACATCCTCTTAGCAATTGATCTCTGTCCCTACAGAATCTGCACAAAGATCTGCAAGAAAGCTGTATAAGATATATTGATTTTGACTGCCGTAATCAAATTTACACAGTTGGAGTCTTCAAATCAAGCACCCATCTTTAGCATATACTTGCACACCTTGCTCGCATCCATTCTTGCAAGGAAATTTCTTCTTACTGAAAAATGCTTATAAGTGATGCAGCAGACTCACCCTTTTTCTTAACTTTCTTTAAATATAATAAGGAAAAACAGAAGAAAAGAGAGTGATGAATCTACAATCAGAGACAACTCATAAGAAACTCGCAGCAAAACAATAAAAACACTGTGAGAAGAAGCTTCAGTTTTGCAAGTTATATATCTGAACTCAGGAATAAATTTTGAACCTTTATTCTTCTTTGTCAACCAAGCATTGTCTACTCGATTTACAGAGATCATTGACAATACAAAACAAGGCATTATGATAGACCAGGTTCCCAAGTGAGATGCTCAATGCTCATCTCTCTCAAAGAAATCTCAAAGTGTGCATTAGATGCATGAATTCGACCCAGTCGCTCTTGCATATTCTGGAACGAAGGATTATCAAACACATGGGATATTCTATCAACCAGTGATGGGTCCTCTGAGAAATTGATTAGGGCTTCTGCGGCATTATCTCTCAGTTCCTCTGACTCATCCCCTAACATATCAATAAGAAGTGGAATTGCTCCAGAATCAGCAAGAGCCAGTCGCTCTACTGCATTGTAACTCAACTGGGCAACAGCCCCAGAAACCTTTTCCTTAATCTCACAACTGCTATCTGTCAAAAGTTCAACCAACACTGGAATTACACCAGAGTTCTGCACAACAGTTACCAAGTGCTTATAATTTGACAGGTCCCAGAGAACATCTGCAGCTGCCACCTTAGCATGCTGATTACTTCCTCTGAGGATTCTGACCAAGTGATGAAAAATTGTAGCAGCATTTTCTTCAAAAACAGCTAATATGCAGAATACATCCTCAGCAATCTCCCTACCCAATGGTTCACATCCCTCAAGAATCTCAGCAAGCAATGGAATGGCTCCTGCTTCAGCAACTGGCCTGATGTAATTAACATGGGATGAGATTACACCAAGTGCATTAGCAGCTACCAGCCTAGCTGAAGTATCACCATTCCGAATCAGTTCTACAAGCACTTCCACTGCACCCAAACGGACAAGAGTGCGCCTTGCTCTCTTAACCAATCCAAGTAACCCAATTGCCTGAGCAGCTCTAGTTCTAGATATCATGCTACCACATCTAACAGATTCAATAAGAAAAGAAACATCTCCTGAATTGAAAATGGCTCTTCTAACCTCCTTCAAAAGTGCCAATGCACTTAAAATTTCCAGCAGAGGCCGTCTCAGATCACCAGAATTGGAATTTAGCAAACTGAGAATAATTCCAAGGCCACCATTTCCTACTACAATCATTCGATTGCTATCACCAAATGTAACAATATTCCTAAGGCATTTCAACAATACCTTCTGTAGTCTACTGTCTGAATCTTGTAATAAACTCAACAAGGAAGGAATTGCCCCAGACTGTCCAATAATAATAGACAACCTACCTTCTCCATGACAAGCAATGCATTTTAAGCAGTAAGCAGATACTTCCTGCATTGATGGTCTCTGATTATCAACTGGGCTTCTAAGAAGCTCCACCAAGATTGGCACCACCAGTGCTAAAATGTTTTCAGGGACATTGTCGGCCATATATGCCAGTTTGAGCGTGGCTTGAATTTGCAAAGATTTGTTGTGACATGCAATGGTCCTTTCATAAACATGAAATGCTTTCTCCCAGTTCATGTTCAATTCTGCTGGTCTTTTATCCAATCTACCCATCAGAAGTTGAGCTCTAAACATGTACTACAGAAATTTCTGAGGCAAAGAAAACAATGCCAAACAGAAGATTTAATAAATGAGAACAACTTTTTGTCAAATATGAAACTTACAACGAAGCAAACACATTTTCCATATGCATATCTCTTAACAAACACAAAAATATCTTAATCCCCCCCCCCCCACACACACACAAAAAGTCTAAAAATGGTACAACTGGTATAGAAGCATCAATTATTCTTAAAAAACCATCTAAAAGGTAAGGGTTGGCAGTTAAGTCCATCTATGTCTTATCAAATTCCCAATAATTTTGCAAAAGACTGGAAATTGTGACCCTTTTTATCATATTTCAGCTCATTCTGAATAAAAATTTTTACAGACTCTAAATTTCAAATATTAATACTCCCATTCATCTAATATAACTAATACAAGAAACACTCCAATCTAACTTCTACCCTTGTGAGACATCAAAAAAAGGATATAGATTCAAAACCTCAATTCTATATCATGTTGTAATAGTTCAGGCTTTACATTACAATAAGATTTAACCCAAAATCACGGATAAAGAACGGATTTTGATACCATGCATCACTACCACAAAGTCATGCATAGCTAATTTTTTAGCCCAACAATCCATTTAACACAAAAGAAACACAGCAACACCGCAGAAAGCAACCTAATATCAAAATGAAAGACCTAAAAATTCAAGGAATAGCTCAAGAACAATGACATAAAGCATTTTCATGCAAAGCAAATTGCTATAATCTCTATAAAACAAGTTGACGGACTGTCTAAAATCCATGGAGGCGCAAAATTCCAAAGAATCAACAATAACCCAGCTCAGAAATCACATATTTCTAAAAAATTTTCCTTCATATGATCAAGAATCGAACAGAAATCAAATTAAAAGCATTAGCCTAAACAAATTTGACATTTTTTTAGAAAAATAAAAGGCAAATAAGACTGTTCAATCCACGAATTAATCACCAGCAACAAACATAACTACTATTATTCCAGAAAAATTGGCGGTTACACACAGAGAACTTGCCTCTTAATCACGTATCACCGCGATTTTCATTGGAAGTTGGTGGCACTCAGGACAGATTGAGGACGAAAAATGATTAGAACACCCGGACGGATTCTTGATTTTGTCCTGCTAACAGGTTTGCGCTTGTAAAGTCGTATTCCTGCACACGACTTCAGGACCTGCTGGAATCCTCTGGGAATTGAAACCCTTTTAAGAGTGGGCCGGATCCTGTTCCATGAGTCATCCCATCCGTTGGTGAGAAATGAACTATAAGCCCAGGAGTTGAAAGTGTGAAGGATTTGGGCCCAAAGCCCACACCAGTCCGCAGGACATGCTCAGTGGGACTGAAGGATCACAACTAGGGGAAGTGAAAGAAAATTTCTTGCCTTGGAAGTTGGAACCTTCGTAAAATAATAATTTAATTGATAAAAATATGTTTACAATATATTTTATTTTAATTTTACCGATGATTGAATGAAAGTTATGTTCTCTTTAAAATTTTTTTAAAAAATTTTATTTGCTTTTAAAAAATTAAAATTTTAACTTTTAATGGTTAAAAAGTTATGAAAAATTATAATATTATTTTGTAATATATCTTTTCATATTTTTTAATATTTTATAATATTAAAAAAAATACTATAATTCTTTCTTCGAACCGTCTCAAAAAAATATACTTATTTAAATTTTTATCTTTAACTCGCTATAAATAAAAAAATAACATACGTAAAATTATAACTTGAAAGTTGATTTGGATACAAAGAAGCAAGAAGGGTATTAAAATGTATCTAATAACAAAATAAAGTATTGTATTTGTTCAAATAAAATATTTGCAGATGATTACTTATAATATATGCACTTAGTAATTTGTATATCTTTTCAGTTATACTTTTGCAGAACAAAATGATAAATGATCCATGATACCCTCTATAACTTTTCATTTTCTTTTTTCCATTATTATTCTCTCCTATTTCTTGTCAAGATCAAAGTAGAATCTATCACACAAATCTCCACCACTTAAAAAGTGAAGTTTGGGCATTCCCTTCACTTCAATTTGGATAAAATAAAAGATATGGTCCTTTGCCTTTGGACCACATATTTGATTTTCTTCAATTCTTAGATTCACTATGACCATTTAATCTTTGCCAAAATGATTGAGTTGCAAAGGTTCATTCATATTTGCAGCATATTTCCATATTGCTTTCAACTATACAAATAAAATCATATTCTTCCGGCCTCTTCCTGCTGCGCCCCGAGAGCGCGCGCACACATACACACCCGTGTGTATATATATGCATACGCGTGCGCACATAAATATATATACGAATGTATATCTACACGTACGTATGCACGCGCGCGCAGACACACACACATATATATATATATAATATATTTTTGTTTTGTTTTTTAAACTTTTTAATAAAAATAAATAATTCCTTTGAAATTTTTTAAAATTTTGAAACTAACTTTTGAAATTTTAAAAATTTTATATTTCGTCTCTTAAAATCTTTTAAAAATTATAACATTATCCTTTTAGTATAACTTCTCCTCCCAACTTCAAAATTTCGGCTCCGTCTCTAATCTTAGTAGCCCAATGTTCAATAAATTCTATGATTAAATTAATATATATATATATATATATATATATATATATATACTTCAATACAAATTATTTATTATGTTTGTTGTATCACCTTCTGTATTTTTTCATATTACTAATTCATACATAATAAGATAGACTTTTCGACACCTTCTTATTTTTTTAACAGACAACCGTTTATCAACTAATAATATTGAAAGAATATAAAGGAATGGTAAGAGATAAAAGAAACTAAAAGAATATAGTACTAATTAAGTTTTTAGCAATAAATTTCATGTAATAATAATAATAATAATAATAATAATAATAATAATAATAATAATAATAATAATAATAATAATAATATCACGTGATGAACCTCTAGTTTTGGTATTAGTCAATTTGGAGATAGAAATATCTCAAACATGTAGGCGCAAAGTGATGTCTAGGGGAGGGAGGATTGAGTTGGTGGTTGATGGGAATATAACAGTGACAATATTGTTGCATTGTCTGTAACCCAGTGACACATGATTAGGTTTGCCCCCAATGAACATAAGTGGCAAATATTTGTCACCCTTTCTTGGGTAAGGGAAGTCCCAAAGGGGAATCCAACTTGATCAGAGATTTCTTGATCAATAATCTCTTGTAATATTAACGCGAATTCCACTTGTAATATTTCAACGAATAATTATCACTATACGAAATTGAATTCGCGTTGTCGGGATATCTTTACCTCAATCACCTCGCTACTTATCAATCTGTCTATGCCCTTAGAGGCATTCTTCGTCACCCTTTCTAATTAGCAAATTATGATGTAATTAATTTCAAGATTAATATCACATATTATTAATGCTAATTATACATTGTCTATCACCTGCTATGTATAGTAATGTAAAATTCCCAATATATTCTATTTATAGATATTAATCATTGAGCAATTATCTTTTCTTCTTTTTTTTTTTCTTGAAATACACTAAGTATTAAAATTATAGTCTATAATTTATAATTTGAGAGTAGTAAAGATTTAGTACTAGTATTATAACTTTCTGAGTATGGTGTTTGTTTATTTATTTATTTATTTATTTTTTATATTACGTAAAAGACTCTTATTATAATAAAATTATATTTTTAATTGATTTATTATCTTATTACAATAATATATTATATGTTTATGTTTTAATTGCTAACATATCTAACACTTATATAGATTTTTCTAATAAAGTTCTTCTATGAATGTTCCTTATAAGGCCCCGGGGGGGGGGGGGGGGAGCGGGGGTATCTGCTATTAAATTTAATGCAAAAAAAAAAAAGATGTAATTCCTATAATTTTGAATAGACATGGTGGACCTAACCCATCTCCTAGCCAATTATTGGGATGGTCCACAACTTCATTATACTTATTATATTAAGGTTTGATAAGACATGCATTAATATTATTCCATTAGCCACCTAGATAATAAAGAAAAAAGAAAAAGCATTATTCATTACTCCAGAGAAAATTTTAAAAGTAGGAAATTATTGAGGATGTTGTTTGCTAAATTGTTTTATTATTATTTTATTTGGAGAATTGAGTTGACAAAGTAATACAAAAAACATGAGGTAAAAAGACACTTTACTCCCTACTCTCTCTCTCTCTATCTCTTCTTGATCATTTGACAAGTTGATAAACAATTTTTAAATATAAGAGAGGCCCGCCAATAAGTTGAGAGACATTATGTTTGGATTGAAGGATATGAAAGTAGAGGAAAATAGAAAATTGAGTACTTATTATATTATATAGTCAATAGGAAGAAAGACAACGATAATTTATTAATTTGTATATTTATTAATATTTTACGTTAAAATAAATATATTTTTATAAAGACGTCTTAATCGTATCAGGAAAATTCAATTTTTTTTTCTTTACATTCTTGTTGATTTTTAGATCGAAATTAAAATTGTACTTTTTTAACACAATCGCAATCTCTTTGTTTTTTTTTATTTTCTTCGACAAAAATAAATTTACATAATCGCACTGCCTCTTTTTTCTTTTCCCTTCGACACTCATAATCCAAACACATTATAAATGTTGAGTACCGATGATAAAAAGAAAAAGTTTTAGATAACTAATAAATGAATACTCATAGTTAAAAAAACAAAAAAAAAATCCAATATTAAACTCTAAGTCATCTTTAAAAAAAAAAAAAAAAAAGCTTTCAAACATGGACTACTGGTCCATGGATCAAGTAGGTTAGTGACTTGTACTGTATATAATACAAATTATACGGTACAATTCACTAATACATTTGATCCACCGATTCATAATTCATGTAAGAAATTATTCCTTATATGCTTCGTAATCCGATACTTTCTTAGTAAATATCGTGTTACTAAAGCAAATTTAGAGTAAAAACAAATGAATTACATGATGGTGCTTGTGGAAAAGTAAACCTTCTTATAACTGAAATCCGAATATATAATAACTGCCTTGCATGAATCTCTCATTATATCTTCAACTGAATCTTACTTAATCTCACTAAATACTAATTCGATCTTTCCTATCTTTCTTCACCTCCAAATTCTAATCATTTGTTGACAATATCACAATATTGAAATGGTCATTGAGTAATTAATTCTTTTCGGAGTGCATATTTCTCTTCTCTATTAGAAAAAAAAAAAAAAATCATTTACATTCATTTTTGAAGCATAAAATGAATAAATTTCATCTAAATGTTCCTTAATCAACCTATATATAGAGAGAGATAGGAAAACGGGTTGAATTTCTAAGTCATATTTATTTTTTAAAATTATAATAGGTCAAAAAATTATATTTACGATTATATTTTATTCATATAATATTTATTTATTGTCGGGGACATAGAACGGGACAGAGATGTAAACGTCTCAAAAAATAAGGGTGGGCTCTACTGCCCCCTACAAGTTGCTAAATGGCCCTTATCCCTAATGTCCTTTAATGATCAAGGACAAATATAATATTTCAGCATGTCATGTGAAATAAAACACCAAAAAAAAAAAAAAAAAAAAAAAAGAGTATTATCCAACTTCACAAGGAGGATGACTTTCGAGGGGGGAAAAAAAATGTTAGATCAAATTATTTACAAAGACTAAAATATCCCCGATACATGCCCCCAAGAAGATGCTTTAGGCCGACATGTGTAACCCCCAATGGCAGGGGTACCTTGGAATTTCCAAAATGTAATATTTTTATTATATATATATATATGAAGAAAATTTGAGGAAATTTTTAAAAAGTTTTTTTTTAATCCCGTTAATGATGGATTTCTATTATAATTTTCAATTATTAAATTATATATTTATATTTTATTTAGACAGAGAAAATAGTAAGTGTGACAAAACTATGCCGATAAAAAAAAAGGAGGAGGGGAAGAAATTTTCATTGCAAGACTTTCCCAATAGGGGTAAAATTGTAAAATGAGGTATCGAGCTGTCTTCAACAAATTTCGTAAATCTAGGAATATGGTTTTCTTATTTATTATTTTATTATATATCATTATGAATGAAGAAATGCTAGCTGGAAAATTAAATAATTTCTTGGGTTACCATAATAAAGTTGATTGACATTAGCAACGTTCCTTGGAAAAAGAAATTCAAATTAAAGTAATTTTTTTCATAGTATATTAGTAACACACACAGTTCATTATTTGCCATATTATCCTTTGTTTCTGTCATTTGCTTCAGTGAGATTAACATGGCGGTTTCAGTTTTCTCCATTTTCCTTAGGCTTCAAATGATTTAAAGATGCAGAAATGAAGATTTGAAGGGAGGAGGAGGGAGAGAGAAGGGTTGGTAGAGAAAGCAGGTGAGGAATCAGAGAGATTTGTTTATAGTGTTTCCTGAAGCGTTAAATGGGTTCAAATCCTTCTTGACTTTTGAGTTTCTTATTCGAACTGAAAGCTTCGGTGGGTACGTTAAATGTATTCTTTGATATGTGGTTTTTGCTGTGTTTTAATTTATAATCTTTTGTTAATGGCTTCTGCCGGAAACATTGTTTTACTCGTCAAGATGTAACTGGTAGTAATTGCTAGATTAGTACTCGAGTGATTAGCAGAAATATTTTTGGCTTTTGCTTTTGTGAAATCTCGAGGATTTGTATTCCAATGAATTTTTAAGGGGGTTTTGAATTTTGAAACTTTTTGTCATCCAAATGGGAATGGAACCGGCCCATAGGCTTTGAGTTCAATAACAACACAAACTTTGGTGTGCAAAATGGAAGTTTTGCAGTTTTGCTGCAAGAGAGATTTGCTTTTGTGTGTCTTCTTTGTCCCCTATGCATATCCTACATAAGTCTGTTTGGATTGCTGCTGCTGCGGCTGCTGCTGTAATGAAAAATATGCAGTCTTCATTACTTCTTTTTCCGGGTAACCAGTTCGGGAAAGGAGAACTGACCACTGCGTGATCCTTTCTGTTCTGTTTTGTTCTTTATTTTTCTCCGGTGATTTTTAGTGCAAGAGATACTAGTTTCAAAATTTTCTTGGTTTAGTAAAAAAGTCGTACTTTTGCTTTCTGGCACCATCTTACACTTTTTCTGGAGTTATCTCTCAGTTTTTACCTTTCTTGAATGATTTGGAAGAGTTTGAAAATGGGGAAGAAGAGGTGCCTGGGTCTGGTCTCTGTCTCTCTCTTGAAAGAAGCTTCTTTTTTATAGTACTTGTTGGGCATGCCGGTAAAGTTTCCAGTTCTCTGGGCTAGATCCCACTGACACTAATCAAGTAACTACTGATTTAAATCAGAAATCTTGCTCTCCAATTTCACTATCCTATGTAGTTTTCTTTTCGTATTATTGAAGCTTTACCAATTTGTGATTTTGACATCTTCTTCCATTAACTTGAGTGCATTTTTAGTTTCTTTGACCGGGAGCTTCTATAATTTGTTCTATTCTGCTTCCCTGCATTTTCTTTTATGCTCCAGAGGTGCAGTGTCTTCATTTCACTAATTCTTTGTTTTGAATATATTCAGTGACTGGAGACGCAATGGATTCCTTTGAAGCTGCAAAAATTGTGCACGATAGAATCATGAGATTAGAACCAGAACATGTTGCAAGAAAGATTGTTGGGTATATTTACTTACATGATCTCCCTGACCAAGAGATGATAAGATTGGCTTTGGGACCTGACCAATTAATTCACAATTTAATACAGAAAGCCAAAACTGCACTCATGTTGTCCTCAACACCTGCTCATTCACCACCAATTTCACCTGGTATAAACCCCTCTCCTATTTCAGATCCGTCATTTCAGTTTGCTCCTTTTTCACCGGCTTCCCCTCGTCCTCTTTCATCTCCGGTGGCCTTTCGGGTATCAGCACCTTATTGGGAACGCCAAATAGCTGCTGACCAACAGTCTGTCCATAATACTGATATACCCTTCATCTTTTCTGATTCAGTCCATGATGAGTATAGGTTACAGAACCATTTTATGTCTTTGGAAGAGCAGTTAGAACCGGTTAACTTAAGAAATTCAGAATTTCCCGGTGATTTCTATTACCCAGAAGCTGCATACGGCAATGCGAGCACCGAAGGCAGCAGAATTCCTGTAAACCAACTTGAATTTCCGGTTAAGACTTGTCACTATTTCAACAAGGGGTTCTGTAAGCATGGCAGTAACTGTAGGTATTTTCATGGACAACTGTTTTCCGAGAGTTATCCTCGAGTTTTTGGTCCTAATTCTAATGAAAATACTAGTGAGGATCCACTATTTTCTCCTGGGTCACTTGAAAAATTAGAACTTGAAATCACGGAGCTACTGAAATCCAGAAGAGGCAATCCGGTTTCAATTGCATCTTTGCCCATGATTTACTATGAGAAATATGGAAGAACTCTTCAGGCTGAAGGATACCTAACTGAAAGCCAGAGACATGGTAAAGCTGGTTATAGCCTGACAAAACTTCTTGCTAGATTGAAGAATAGCATTCGACTGATTGACAGGTATAATTTTTAATTCTTTTTCTGCATTTCCCTTTGCATGTTAGCATTAAGTTATTTTCATGATTGATTTTTTCTCTTTTACCATCTGATTCAGGCCTCACGGACAGCATTCAGTGATACTGGCAGAGGATGCATCAAAGTATTTAGAAACTCGGGGTGAAAGAAATGACCCAGGTCCAATTGTTAGCGGTTCAAGGCAGATATATTTAACTTTTCCAGCGGAGAGCACTTTTTCTGAGGAAGATGTCTGCAATTACTTCAGGTTAGCAATTTCTACCTGCCATTTTATCGTCAATCTTGAAATAAAAATTTGCCTCATTGATTTCAACTTTCTCTTTTTTCTGGATCTCACTTGCAGTGCATTTGGGCCAGTTCAAGATGTGAGAATTCCCTGTCAGCAGAAACGGATGTTTGGGTTTGTTACTTTTGGTAGTGCTGATACTGTGAAGATAATTTTGTCAAAAGGCAATCCACACTTTGTTTGTGGGGCTCGTGTTCTTGTAAAACCTTATAGGGAAAAGTCAAAGCTGGTTGAAAGGTACATATTTGTATTACCAAGTACTAATTTTTGTTATTAGTTTCTGCCTTCCTTAAGAATGTAAAGGTTATGCAATGAAAGTGGTTTCTTACTTTGTTTTTATCCAACTTCTATGTGCACTCGAATTGTTTATTGTGCAGCTCCATACCAAGACAAATGTCTTGCTTGCCATTGTATACATTTGATTAATGATGCAGAAATTTTGAAGATTATTCCAATCTTATAATTGTACAGAGCCTTTTGGTGGACTCTTTTTTTTTTCTTTTTTTGGGTGATAATTTGTTTCCAATCATCTTTACCTCTCAACGGAATAATCTTTCCGCCTGCTTTTCCTTCTCTTTTTTCAAAAGGTTTATTGTTATGGTGCAGGAAATACCAGGAGAAGTTTGATCCTCAAATGTGTTACCATTTAGACCACATAGGCATCGATTCAGAGTTTCAACCAAGTAAGAAGTTCAGCTTTTACATCATTCACGACCTTGAAGTATTCTTTGCTGTTAACCTGTCAAATTGAATGGCAATTTGATCTTTTTTGGGGGGTACATTTTGGAATTATGAGGGCGAAATGGAGTTATATACATTGGAAGTCTTAAACAGACCTTTTCGGGCGTCTTAACATATGACTTATACAATCCTTAGGTTCTTATGTTCGGCAATTTTTGTTGTATTTCCAGTTCTCATGAGACTTGAATTAAGAAATGGTTGGATTTAGTCATTCCTCTCTCAGTTTTATTCTGTGTCTATTTGGAGATCATTCTAGGTCTTCCATTTTTTATGCTCCAGATAATTTCTTAATGTCTATTTTATATTTTTCAGGACCTATCCTTCATCTTTAAATTTTACTAATTTATATTTTCAACTGACAAACAGGATGGCCATCCTCCAGATTGCTCAGAAAGCAGCTAATGCAGGACCATGAACAGGCCCTTGAATTGGAGACTCGGCGTCTCTCACAACTGCAATTGGCCAGAAAACATCTGTCGAATCAATCCTGCTTTGGCTATTCCATGGATGAGCTAAAGCTTTCAGAAGGTTTGATATATTTATCATAAGCTTTCGACACCCTTCCATGTGCATGTGTTTGCTTTTCTTACATGCCTTTTTCTCTCTCTCTTTTTTCTTTTTTTTTAAGTAAATTTTTTAATAAAATTTTTTGCAGATTGTTCCAAGTTTCCATCAGCAGAGCGTTTCAATTATCTGCTAGATGTTCTGAACGGTGGATCCACAAGTGATGACAACTTAAAGCATTCTGGCACCCATTTTGTTGATCAGGGGAGGTATGGTAGTTTTCTGATATTAATCTGCTTTTCGTCTATTTTTACTGCCTCTTAGAGATGAATCATCCTTGTACTCTTATTTTATTGTGGCCACACCAATTTCTCAACTATTGCATCAACACTTCTATTATCAAACCTTTGCAACCCAACTTTCACTTTAGTCAGATACAATTACTAGCCAGAAATCTCATATCGAGAGGAATTATAGGAGGCATCTTACATGTTTGAGGACTCCACTCTTTAGCTTCAAATATCTTCATTATTGGTCATTGTAGATGTACAAAACATCAGTGCATATTTTGCATTAATGTAGTTGCATTTCTGATGAGTTAATCATATTTACTCATATATGCAATAGTAAATTTATCTCTGATTAGCTTCCTTTATTTTTTGTTGTTACAGCAGTGAAGGTCTTAATCTCCCCGATAGCCCATTTGAATTGCCCATGGCAAGCGGCATCTCTTCTGTTATATAGTCTCAATAACACACAAGGATTAAGCTCTGGCTTTGAAATGCGGTAACTTTGGTCTGACAGAATACAGCATTCTGCTCCTCCTCTCATTTCCCGTTTGTTTAGATATCATAGTCTGCTGCAAATACATTCTAGTGAAGGAAGAAAATTCAGAAGCATATCCTCGACAATAGAAGAATACAATGCGGAGGAAGTAAATGTGAAAGGTTTACAGGTTTTCTATGTTTTTTTTCTTTATTTTGATATCCCCCCTCGTAGTCACAGAAAAAGAAAGAGGTCTTAAATTCATAGAAAAAGAGAATGTAATATAGGCTTTTAGAAGAAAGAAGCTAGTACATATGCAGGTTTTCGAGAGATGAATATACGTTTAGAATCTGTGACAGCTACCAATAGACTCAATTTAGAAGGGTTGGTTGCATATTTTCTACTAATCAATCAAAATCAGTTTTTATGTCTCATGTCTCCTTTTTTGCCTGAAGCAATGTCCTGATATACTCTTGCTCCTTTATTTTTGGCTTATCTTTTATTCGTTCTGTGCACTCTTCTCTCAGTGGAGATGGTGACCCTCTTTGATTACTTATAAGAGTAATCATTATCTGCCTAATTATTACCTACTCCAATCCTGTTAAAATGCCTTTCATTGTTTTCATGTCCAATACTCTATGGTTCGGTTCGAGTTCACAGTATGCAACTGTTTCTGTTACACCTATTCGCTACATTTTTTGATGTAAATGATTGAACTGGAGCAGCAAATGTAGTTTACTTAGTAAACTGTACGCTTTGGTAGAATGTTCATTTGAAATATGTTCGACATGAATAATGTGTTGCTTTTTTCACCCAATACAATGATTCTGCTGTAAATATTATTATTCTGGAGTCTATCACTAGATTCTGCATTTTCCCGGAGCATTTGTATGGGAGCTCGACAGGTCTTGGTTTTTGCATGGAGCTTTTGCGACGACTGTTTGGTTGTGGGGTTGGGGACGGGGGGGGGGGCGGAATTTGAAGCTTTCTTTTTGTGTTCTTGAGAAATGTTAATGGTCCACAAGGTTGAAATTTCTGTTCTTGGTTGCCGTATTGCTCCGGAAACAATAGAAAGTTGTTATGCTCCTTGGTTTTCAAGGGTATGCACGAATTTATTTCTTACCAGTTTTGAACAGGTCCAGGAGTCAAAACCACCATGGACAAAACACGTCGAGATATATTCATATTGTGTTCGTAAGGCTTTGGGATGTGCTCATCTTTTATGACAATAAGCAATTTTTACTCTTTTACTAGAGTCGAAGAAGATATGGTCCCTAAGAAACAAATGGCCAGATACTGTAATGAGATTTTCAAGCCCAGATGGCCACATGTTGAGTTGAATCTTGATAAACACAACATATGCCGTGGGACACATTAAGCCAAAAGCTTTCTCCTCCTATAGCAATTCTTGACAGTGACTTGCAATAATCACAAACGTATGCCAGATATGCAACAGATTCATGGAAAGTTACAGTTGGATATGGAGTCAGCTAGTATATCAATTTTGAAGTAGATCAAGAAAGATAAGAAGTATCGTTCAACTGTAAATCATTTGATACCACTACTTTAGATTTATCAAGAATGCAACTTTTTAGTTAATAATAACTGGAAAGCATATACATTTACCTGCTGCTTGTGATTGGGGGACCCTCACAATGAAATGCTCAGAGAAAAGCACCAAAATCAATCTGTTGAATAATCTCTGTGGAACTGTTGGGCAGGGGTGCAACATAAAGTCCGCTAATCTCGCAACAATTATATGGCACAGAACAGCAGGGAATAGCTTTACCCCATATTGTCTAAGGATCCCCTAAAAATGGCCTGGTGGTGAAGAACTCTACATTTTCCATGGCTGCTAAAGTCTAAGCCTTCCTGGAAGCAACCCACGTGCATGATTCGTAGAGTATTGCGTGTGTCTAATGCGTTTACTTTATGTGTATATATTAAGTTTACTTAATACGTCGTACTTATAGAATGGTGATTGCGAGTTTTCGTTGTCATAGAAAAAGGCTTAAGTGGCTGAGGATGGCCCGTGCATATTTAGTATAGATAAAAGTGGTTGAAGGGGAAGAATTATTATAAGTCAAACTGGGAACCGAACAAAGAGATTAAAGAAGGAAGTACACAATTGCCTACTTTGGGCAATTATTATGACCTCAACTGTATTTCGCTGCAGGAATCTTCTGGCCCAGTGCTTCATATGAGATTTGATATGCACAGCAACTGGAAATTTCCAAATGCATTGACAATATAAGCATTCTCATGGTAATGTTTGATCAAAATGTATTTGAAAACTGAATACACATTCATGGTTTGGAAGTTATAGAATTTGTACTGTCCTTGAGAGTCTTAACTAGTCAGATTGAAAGTACACGTAGCATAATCTTTAAGCATTTTGCTATTCAGATGAGTAGCCTTGGCCAAAGATGATCTAAATAAGTCACTCGGGCCGGAGAAGTGAAAATTGTACAAGCAGCCATTAGATTTACATGGTGTCATTGGCATTTTGCCCTCAACCATATCAAGTTCAGCATTCTTCTTATTAGTACATGCTCGTCAGACAGTGATGCACCAGAGGAGAACCACAAAATGCTCCCTGAAGAAATATGGCTGAAAGAGAAGCTCCCTGAAAAGTAGTCCAAGAGAATTGTCATACTCAAAATCCTCATAGCTTAGATAAACATTCATCTATGCGATGCAAAGGAAAACAGATGATTCTTGTTTTGTCCGCTTAGAGCAATTTCAGACCACCAGGAAGCAACTTTCCACTGGGTATGTATATAAAGGGACAAAATGTTGGTGGTTGGTTAACTGTTGGAGCTTATGATCAGAAAAACTCAAGCCTTTCCCACTATGAAGCAGCGCATCCTGTGAGAGTATTCTCAACTAACAAGATCATGTGCCTCTTCTTTGACCACTTAGCACTTAAACTGACATTTTCTTTCTATCCCTAATCAGATTAGTTAGTTGAATCTTGATATGAGTAGAATTCGTAATGTTTAGGTAATGGAACTTTTGTTGAGAGAAAAGAAGTGTCCACGAAACTATTGATTGACTTTAGCAATAATAGAGGGAAAACAAAGGTGTGTGTAGTATCTCTCAACTGTCAACTTCCTAAAACCATTTTGAAAATGAAGTGAAAGCAAAATTATCGGCTATCAGGATCAGGGAACTATATGCAAAATTGTATGTGTGTGTGTGTGTGTGAGAGAGACGGCTATCATGATCAGGGAACTATATGCAAAATTGTATGTTTGTGTGTGTGTGTGTGTGTGTGAGAGAGAGAGAGAGAGAGAGAGAGAGGGAGAGAGAGAATGTGGGGGAGAAAGGGCTGAAGGGGAAGGAAAACAGATATTACCATTATTAGTTAGCCTACAGTTTCTCACCAGCTACAAATGGTCACTTGCGTGAGATCTACTTATAATGAATCATTATTCAGAACCCACAACAAATTAGCGAATATTAAATACATAGACAGTAATAACCAGCACAAAGAATGAATCAGACATACAATATTTGTTTTTTAGATCTTGGCATGCTATTTCTATCCTTTACAAATATCAAACTTCGCATTCATATGATACAAAAGTTCAAGCAAATAGTAGAACAAGGTATATCATTTGGAAGGCATAGAAGTTGACCATCTATAAAACAAACTAAACATGCCTGGCATGAAGCTTTTGATAACACAATCATAACCATATAATTGCATTGAATATTGATCATAACGGTCTGAAATACATAAAAACAAACTTCAGAAAAAAAAAATGCAAGTTTCAAATGCCAAAGGCTTCAAAAGGATCCAATGTCCATAAAAATGTTAATCTATCAGTAAAGAAAGACAAAATTTCAAATTCAGGAGGTGTCCCAGATAATTTAATTAAAAACATTTAAGTTGTGATCAATTTGGCCCAGAGCTTCTCTTTCTCCAAAAATAAATAACCAAACAAACTTCTAAATATCTCAGTTCAGATCCTCCAGTTAAACCTTCAAATTCACAGCTATCCTAAATGGGCATCGCGAGGTGCCATACACCACACTTCATCTCAGTTCCTGTCCACTTTCAGGACTACCCATTAACACGGCTTTCTTTAATTTATATTGTAGTTCAAATGAGATAATTACTAACCTTGGAAATGCAGGCTCCTTCTTGATTCCACTCCACCTTCTTTATAATCAGAGATGATAAAATGCTTATGACCTATGAGTTAGGAGACCTGCAATGATTCCATCAGGATTTCAATATACAGGTCATCGCACGGTAACATCAGCTCTCAGTGGGGAACAAAGAAGAGATGCCCAAAGCATAATCTGGATGAAATTGGACACCAAGATTTAAACCCACACAAACATATGACTGTGAACCAGGAATTTCACCACTGACATTAGGCAATGGTCTGACTCCTGGTCTTGATTACTGAATGTAATACAGTAACTGAAATAAGAAAACAACAGTTGCTTACCTAGAATTTGTAAACAAGCTTCAGAACTTCATCCCACATGCTCCGGAATCTTTAAGTAGAAAGAAGTGTACAGGGCTTTTAGTTTATATCCAAGATGATACTGCCTTTCCACTACTCCCATATTGGATTATTATCAAGTTTGACATCATCACTACCTTCCATATTTCTTGGCAAACTTCTTGATTAATAATCTCTGCCGGAAATCCAGATATTTATCTAAGCTTGTTCCTGCCCACTGTTGACAGAAGCATTCATCAGTTGGAACCAGTGAACTCAATGGAAATGGTCCTTTTGGAGCTTTCTTCAGGGAAACCAAAAACCTGTGCCGAGGTCGAATCCTTTGGTCCAGAGACAAGCTTAGGTACATAGGGTACTTGGTCAACGATTGCACCTCATTCCGAAGTTCATTGACCAAATACATGTACTTAGGCTTCAGATTCTCCTTCAGAGAAAGTGAAAGCACCTACATAAAGGTCAAATCATCCAATAAGTCAAAGGAGAATATGACCAAGGAGGAATATTACAACTCAGATATTAACTCTCTTCTCAAACTCATACACACGTAGAGTGCCTTATGCATAACATAGTAAATCCTAAATCAGATATCATCAGATTACGTATAAATTATGAAATCACATCGGATGTCTTCGAATGATAGGATGTACACAAGGGCCAATGAAATTGCATATTTCTTGAAATATATAAGCTTAAACAAGTCAAGTAGGTCGAAATAAATGGCAAACTATAAGCTTGCACACCTGTGTCAGGCTAGTCAAGACTTTCAGTATGTCGGTATTCCTCAGCCCAATGCTCCTCAAAAAATCAATCCTAGGAAGTAATCCATCTTCAACACTGTAGTGAAGTAATTGGGGATGCTTTGTAACCATCTTCACTATACTCTCTCTAGGAGCTCCCAATTCTTTGGTAAGAAAATTGAGACGCGTATTCCACGAACTGTCAATTCTCTGAACCAGGATTTGAGGGCTCAACTGCACAACTTTGCTAAGGTCATTCTCCCTGATACCTACTTCCTCAAGCAGGTATCTGACAGTGGGTTTTAATGAGTTTTCCACGCTATAAGAAAACAAGGATGGTGTGGCTGCAATTATCTGTCCTATTTTTGATTCTGGAATGTCCAAACTATGCAAAAAAGCAATATGAGATTTCAGATTATTTTCCACCGTATACTCAAGAATCTGAGGCTGTCTCAAAATTATTTTTTTAATATCTCTATGCTTGACACCAACACTTAACAAGAATTCCAATCTCTCCTTTGCAGAAAAAACATTTATCTGGAGGGAAGGCATGTGCCTCTCATACATTTGAATAAAGTGTGATTCCTTAAGTCCAAAAGTGCTCAGATAATCAAGAAGTGGTATCCATCCTTCATCTAGATCTAGTTCCTCTATCAAACGAGGATATCTGTCCTTACCATAGTCCCTTGCATCCTGTGATTAGACATAATTCAGTTGTGTTGTGATATAAAGGTTATACAACTTCTAGAGATTGTAATGCCAATAACTCGTACCTTTTCTCCGTAATCTCCAGCTAAGGAGCGAACGCTATCCCTCATATTTCTCTCATCTAGGGTGTTTCTGCCAGTTCTTTTGCCCAACTTGTCTCGGCTTATGTCAAGGCTTTTCACTGAGTTTAATGGTCTTACACTTAATTCTCTTGAATCACTGTGTCTCCCTGCATAAATGGGAATACTTGAAAGTCAATTTAAGAAGATATTCATATTAATTATTTGTCTATTAAGAAGCTGACGCCTACCTTGACTCATATTGCGAGCCTTCAGTGTTCTTATTCGCTTTCTATTAGCTTCAGAATCTTTATCCTCTGAAAAATCATCCTAGAGTATTGCATCACAGTCAAAAGCAAGCAGCAATTCAGTTGAGGTAGGAATATTTTTAAATCATGCAATCAATCAAGTACTTCAAGTAAACATCTACAAGGAACTTCACAAGTTCCCACTACATGGAAGAGATCAGTAGTGAAGAAAGCAATACTACACCACCCCACACTCCCCACTTCCCCTCCCCCGCGCAAAAAGATCATGTTGCAAATGGCACTCTTAAAGAATTTAGAAATGGTACGCAGAAAAAATTCCATTTTCAACTAAAATTTGCCAGGAAATCTCATAGGCAAATTTCCAATATTCAAAACCAATTTATAATAGAGAAAGAAAGTTATTCTTCAGCAACATAAAAATTTGCACTGAAAATCAAGTAAAATAACATAAACAAGCACTTCAGTTAGTGATATGTAAGTTCATCTTTGCATCTTCTCCTTTGCATTCCTTCTTTTTCTCCAATTTCACGATTCTCAAATGCAAATAAAAGAGCATAGAATCCAGTCCAAATTCCAAAAGCATGTCTTGACGTGTAACTAAATTAGCATATACAAATGCTAACCAATATGACACAATCCTAAAGCTTGAAACTTTAATGCGGATAAACAAAACAATGATGTTTCCTTAATATCTCTCTAATTCAATAATCCGATAAAGTCCGCGAAGAAAGTGAGCAAAACAAAGCCACACCATACAAAGAAGTAGCACAATAAACCCAGAGCCAACAATTAACAAACACAAAGTTACAGAAAAAGAAAAACCCACATCAGAAAACCAATCATCATCATCGGTTTCACCACCATCATCCTCTTCCTCCGTATCGTAAGGTGAGAGTGACTGGCCGTACCTAGACCTCCGATTGTTCTTGAGAATCTTGGGATTTGAATGGGATGACACCACTTGCGCTGTCCCAAACCTTGCACCCCTATCGTTACCCCAATCTCGTCCCTTTACTGTTGTTCTTGAATCAGCAGACACATGAAATGTGCTCAAAAAATGAAGAGAAGAGAAGAAGCATGAAGGAACTCTACTACAACTGAGTGCAGTACTGAAAATGGGGAAAACTGCCATCTCCCTTTGGACTGCATAATACGAAAGAGACGAAACTAACATGGAATGAAGGAAAAATTGAAGAATATACTCTAAAACCCCAAAAAGAGAAGATTTTTAGGAATTTGGAGGGTCCGTACAGTGTCTTATCTTATCTTCTCCGAGCATATTTGTCTTTCGCATGGGTTCATTTCCCTCCTCCCATCGCTAATCACTTCGTTTGCTCCAGTCAAATTAAGGACAGTCGTTTGGCTTTTGTCTGAAACCAGCGGTTAAACTAGAATGGTGGTACGTCGCCGTTTTATGAATGCAAGACTAGCATTAATTTTGGGATTGGGATAGGTAGTTTATTTTTAAAATTAATTTATATTTTCATGAATTAAGAAGTTTATTATTTTAACGGCAAGATAATGATAATTATAATTAAAAAAGTATATATATAAATTTATTCTTGAAATATTTGAGATTGAATGTTGAAAAGTAATTTTTAATTTAGTCTGATGATTGTAAAATAGAGTCGTCAAATGTGTATTTTTGAAAAAAAATTCCACTAATACATAAGGGTAGTAAAGGCATTTTATATAAATTCAGTTATCAAAATTATTATCTATTGGCCATATGAAAAAATATTACCATTTAAGTTTTATATTAATAAAATTATGTATATGTGTGTGCGCTAGGAAAAATGTTAAAAAGATTGTTCCACTATAGTGAGATGAGTATTTGTGAAAACATTTATGTCACGCTCTGTGCCTGCGGACCCGAGAGCGCGACTATGGGCCTGGCAGTACCCACGGTCAACTATTTGACCGCAGTCCTCATTAGGCCAAAATGGATATCTCAAGTTGACAATGGGTACTTAAACCCATTCTTATATACCATTTATACTTCTCATCTCAATCCCATGTGGGATTGGAGCATCACATTCACCTCTTCTTTAGGCCCAAGCGTCCTCGTTGGGCCCATACTTTAAGGGCCAAACCCAAGACCAACCAAGCGGTATAGGATTCTAGAGGTAGGTGTCAATGTGGGATTGGGGCATCACATTCACCTCTCCTTTAGGCTCAAACGTTCTTGCTGGGCTCATACTTTAGGGATCAAACCCAAGACTAACCAAGCGGTATAAGATTCTAGAGGTGGGTGTTAATGTGGGATTGGGGCATCACATTCACCCCTTCTTTAAGCTCAAACGTCCTCGCTAGGCCCATACTTTAGGGGCCAAACCCAGGACCAACCAGGCGGTAAGGTTAGGGCATCACATTCACCCCTTCTTTAAACCCAAGCGTCTTCGCTGAGCCCATACTTTAGGGGCCAAACCCAAGACCAACCAGACGGTATAGGATTCTAGAGGTGGATGTCATTCCAATCCCATGTGAGATTGGGGCATCACATTTACCCTTCCTTTAGGTTACTTTCTCTAATACCAAATGTCACGCCCCATGCCCGCTGACTTGGGAGCGCGACTATAGGCCTGACAACACACACGGTCAACTATTTGGCCGTTGTCCTCGTTGGGCCAAAATGGATATCCCAAGTTAATAATGGGTACTTAGGCCCATTCTTATGTACTATTCATACTACTCATCCCAATCCCATGTGAGATTGGGGCATCACAATCTCAGTGGTAGGGATAGTAATATTCTTGTTTAAATTAGGAGCTCGGTCTGATTGAACCGAAGATTTTCCGATTTAAGTAGGGA
Source organism: Voacanga thouarsii (assembly GCA_026120185.1). Lineage (NCBI taxonomy): Eukaryota > Viridiplantae > Streptophyta > Magnoliopsida > Gentianales > Apocynaceae > Voacanga > Voacanga thouarsii. The sequence goes on from JANUWF010002356.1 coordinate 87,556, forward strand.
TAGAGTTGAGGGCGGGGCTTAATTCCTCGGAAGGTGGGGCAGGGTCCGGGATTGCATGATCTCTCGACTCGGCCCGCACCCGTCCCGTCCCGTCCCACATATATTTTATATTATATGTATTTTATAATTATATATATATATATAGCTAGATTATACACACACATATATAATTTACTTATAATTTATATAACATGTATATATATATATATATATATATATGTATATAAATAATCTATCCATAATTTACATAACATGTATATATGTGTGTGTGTATATATAGTAGATTATATATGTATATAAAATAAAAAAATAGAAGCGAAAAGGGGAAAAATTATTAATTATTAAATTTACTTTTACTAATTTAGCGATATGATTAATACGCGAACCCTTAGAAACCTTCACAAAATTTTTTTAAATAATTAAAAAATTTGAATAAAAATATATTGAAGGTTAAAAAAATTTTCTAAAAAAATTATTTAAAAACGAAAGGTATGGAGTGATTTATAGTCCCTGACCCGGGCCCGTTGTCATATCGGGACTACATTAGTGGCCCAACTACTAATTGGAAAGCCCAAGCCCAGCCCACAAACACAGACCTGTGTCGAATATCCAAAATTCCAAAATTGTCGACCTCTCTGAGTTCTCAGGCGAAGAGTGAGAGAGCAAGAGACGAAAAATGAACACAGATATTACAGCGTCAGTAAAGCCGGAATATCCCGTGATAGATCGGAATCCGCCGTTTACGAAGACCGTTGCCAACTTTAACGTCCTCGATTACCTCCGTCTCACCACCATTACTGGCGTTTCCGTTACCGTTGGCTACCTCTCCGGTAACCTTATAATCTTTTATGTCTATTACCTGCACCCGTTTAATTTTCTATTCTTGGTAATATTCAGCAATTACAGAATGTGGGATTGATATTTCTTGGTCTAAAACTGGTATTTTTGGTAGGAATAAAGCCTGGAATAAGGGGACCATCAATGGTGACAGGGGGACTAATTGGGCTGATGGGTGGTTTTATGTATGCATACCAGAATTCAGCTGGCAGGCTTATGGGATTTTTCCCTAATGATGGAGAAGTAGCGAACTACAAGAAATCACTTTAGGGTCTTCTTCGTGTTTATTTCTTTACATTTGGTAGAGAAGCTCAAAGAAAGGAAGTGACTTTCTGTAACTTCTTGTCTTGACCAGTTCTATTATGGATTTGGTGATTATAAATTTCCAATAATGCTATTGTTGCTAATCTTGTTTGACTGGATGTGACAGACTCATTCAAATCAATGCTTAATTTTGAGTTGGTGATACACTCTCAATTTGGATTAATTGAGACATTTGATTCTTTATTGTACTTGTGGAGATTCATACTAGGAATATAATCCACATACACTTTCTTCCCCCTGAGCTATTGTTTAGCTGTTGTGTTTGGAGCTTAAATTCATCAAGTTTCTGACTCAGAAATGCTTATCTATGAAACTGTATTATTGTTTTGAACCCTTATAAAAAAGTTGCAATCCTTTTTCACTACGTTTCCTTCTAATCTTATGGTAGATCGGAGTACCTTTGCGTTGCATTGTCTGCACATTTGGTTGAAACTTCACTTGGCTGCAGTTTTTCTGTGCAATACAATTTTGAATATCTCACATTTTTGCTTGCGTCAATTTCCTTGCCCTTAATTGTAACAGATCATTTGGTTAAAAGTTTCACCTGAAGGGAGGGTATTTCATATTTGTCTCTTGATCTTTGGTGAGTACATATTCTGTTACAAGGCACCTAAAAATTTATGAGATACATTACTTGAAGCTTAAGGACTGCCCATTCATATCTGTGTCTAATTCTACCCTGCTTTCTTATTTGTATGTCAAGGAGGTGGGGTGGAGTGGAATTGGGAGGGAAGTGGAAATTCAAGTGTTGCTTGCATGGTCACCAGAGCAAATTAAAGTAGCAAGGTGTCAGTCATTTATATGTGCAAGAAAGTACCAATAATTGGCTTGTCTTGATATGTTCCAAAGCTAATGGTAGTGAAAATTTAGGCCTTTCGGGAAGTCAACTTTGGTTGTAGTTGTGAAATATGAGAACGTTGTGCATTATGGGATAGCATGGCTATTTACAGAAAGCAGATGCTATTATGCTTTTGATTGAAATGGTTTGTGGCATGAGGTGAGCTATTGGTTTGTTTGTTTCCTTGTGTTGGTGGATGGAGACTAGGGCTGACTAGTAGAACGGGAAATAAGGTGTGTGATGGGGACCTAAATTTCATTTGGTAACAATTTTGAGTGGCTTATTTGCATAGGCAACCGCTGATGTTTTATCACTATATTCAAACAATGGTGACACCAGTCAGGAATATTTGTCGAATTAAACTAATTACAAGATGGGAAGAATAAGAAGTTAAGTAGAAGCTGGCAAGCTGCCTCATAGTTCATGTGTTCTAGTCGTTAGTTCAACTGAAGTGAAATGCTTCAATTGCCTTACATTGAAGAGGAATGTGTTATTCTGTGTTCTTCTTCTTGCTGTAATCATTTGAAGATAGCATCTAATCTGTTGCAGTTCTTGTGTGGTATAATGTGGTGCGAGTTGCATTCCCTTTTCCCTTGATTCTGCTGTCATCATCACCCCCCCCCCTCTTCCTCCTCCCCCTCCTCCTCTTGTCATCTTCCTACTCCTCTGAGGTGGTACAGACATCATTAAAGGAAGAATTATATGCGGGAGATTGGTCGCTGTGTGAAGTTGTAGTTTTGTTGAGCTTTCCTTGATACAAACAGCTTAATCTCAGTAGTTAGTGTCAGCATTTTGAAATGTTTAACCGGCAGTTTCAAAATTTCGTTGCAACTGCACGGTCATTTATGTAGGATTTTGGTTTGACATTTGAAATACAAATATTGTGCAGTTCGGGCAAAAGTCTTCTCTCGAGTTGTATATCTAAACATGTTTTTGGGTAGGCTGTAGAAAATTCAAGCTAGCTATAAACCTTTTTTAGTAAGCAACCTCTCTCCAGAGTGGTTTGTGGTGCCCCAGTCCCCCAAACATATGATGATTGCTTCAGCCATCTTTATTTTAGCATTCCAGGAATTTGGCTCAATGCTGAAGAGACCAACAATGTACCTAATGCCTAAATGATTACAAATAAAACTAGAAGTAATAACATGTAGCTGCTACCACAGCAATGTTCCTTTTAAGACGGCTTTTCTCCTGTAGGCAGACATGTGCAAACATCAGAAATTGTAAGCCAGGAAAAACGAGACAAGACAAGAGAAAAGGGCCTGGCCACACGAGCCAACCTAGCTCCGGGCTGGAGCAAAATTAAACGATAACTATAAGTCGACGTGTAGAAGCAGAAGCTTCCCGAGTCTGTGGCTGTAATTGTCTGACCGAAATGCGGAATCTTAACATTCTAGTCTGGACCATGAGGAATCATTTTCCTCCTGGAAGCCCTCAACCGTATTCATGGAGGCTGCTGCAATCTTGGCATCAATAAAGGCATATCCTTGTCCAAGGTACCCAAGCAGCAAAAGCCTGATTTCAAAGCATTCCACACAAATTCTCCTGTCAAGAAACAGTGGCAAGAACTCAATTAAAAGCAAGAAATTAGGTTCGAGATCATCTGCGGTTGCAGAGGTTTCTGCTGTCACTGCAGACCCCGCCCAAGTAGAGATCACTTGGCAAATTGCGATTGGTGCTTTAGGTATGGTTACTTGCCATGATTTATCCAGTTTGGTTCAATTCTCTAATTATTCTATGAACTCGCCCCTTCATCTCAATGCCAAAGATCATAGCTTTACTTTTTCAGAATCAAGAAGCAAGAAACCAGAAGATAATGAACCCATTTCTTATGAGTTTCCAAATGTGTTTTGGACGTTTATTTTGTTGTTTTCCAAATGTGTTTTGGACATTTATTTTGTTGTTCTTGAACTTGCGTCAAAACCTTTGCAGCTGGTGTTACACCTTTCGTGGTTGCCGGAATTGAATTCGGCAAAAGAATTGTAAGTACTTCAGCTGCATATATTAACTGATTACGAATCGTATGCCCCTTCTCAGCTCTACTGGGTAGATGAAGTGTCGCTTATTTTGTGTGTAAAATCTATGTAGGTGCAACAGAGACTATGTGGAGCGTGTAAAGGCTCAGGACTCATCCTGAGAGACGACAAATCCTACATCCGATGTCCTGGCTGTGGTAGGATATGGTTCCCTTTTTCTTTCTACGAGTTAGTTGTTGCCATTTCTTTATTTTATTCTTGAGCATGTGTGGTCATTGATCAAACATTTGCTTGCTAAAAAGGACAAGCTGGTGGATTCACTTTCATTCTCTTTGATGCATTATTTGCAGGTGGATTTCTACCATGGCAGTCCTGGAAACGATTCTTCACTGGCTAACACACTATTTACTTCTCTCAAGATGGTTCCTTTCAGAATCTTGAAGTTGGTTGATAAAAATATTACTAGTACAAGAAAACAAAGCAGGAATCTGAGGTATAATTTTCGATTTGCTTGGAAAATGCTGAATTCTGCTACCAATTTGGAATACCGGGGCATGATGCCGTGATCATTGTATGGTTACCAAGCATTACCGGACACTGCTCAAAGTCCTCTTTACCTTGTACATTCAAAGGGGAAAATCAGTTCCTTCCAGTTGTATTTTAGTGTATTATCCCATTAATGAAATATCACATGAGTAGCCATTTCTTTCAATTATCGGCAAAAAAGCAGACACAATGATGCGGTTAGCAAACAAGCGAGAAAAGACGACAGCAATATTACAAACCATGTGCGTCTCTTATTTAAAAGTCTTGTAAGGCCATAATGCTGGTCGTATCATGTAGAGAAGGCCCAGAGCTCTGCAGAAATATTGTCTAACAATATGAGATTATGAAATTAGACATTCCTTGTTGAAAGTTATTTGTTTGCATCCATGAAGGTGATGAAAATCAAGGCATGCATGCAACGACAATTTTTACCACGATTTCTCATTCTTGATAATGTGGTGCAATTATGAGGGTTGGGCATCTTTATAGGTCCAGTGTCAAAAAGGGTATTTCTCGAATATCAAGAAAAAATTTCGATAACATGAAGGAAGGCCAATGTTTTATCAATAACAAACTGTAAAGCACCTAAACTTCTAGCCAAAAGAATCACTTTAATCAACATTTAGTTCCTGGAGATATAAATCTGAGAGCTGTTTAGGTAATTATCCAACAATCAAGTAGACGAGTCAAGACCAAGGTCATCCGGAGGTAATGAGAAACCAAAGTAAGTATTTCCTGTAAGGTGCTTAAAGTAATTCAATCACTTTCAAGTCACAATATCAACTTGGTATACTTAGTCAGAAGACATTCTAATCCTTCTGTATTCTATTTTACAGGAAAAACTTCTATCTTACAGCATAAGCAGCTTCAAAAAATAAAACTGCTGAGGCATTCATAAGCCAGCATCGTCCAGCCTTTCGCCATTTCCACCATGAAGCAGAAAAAATGAAATGGTGGCATTCATTCGTCACATCTCCTAGTAACTAGGAACAGTTTATGGCCCTAAAAGTATTCTTCCAAGGTTTTGTGGACATTGGTTTGAAGGCTGTAAAGGTGCAGTCTCAAAGCCACCGCCTTGAACCAAATTTTCTCGAGAACCATAAAGTGCCATACCGCCATTTACAACTCCATAACATGCTGAGAATGGAGATGCCTGAACTACCATTCTACCAGGAGCAGCCACTGGAAGTTGGCTTTGAGCAGGTTCAGAATCAAGTATGTTCAACTGCCCATTGGTTCTGTTTTCAGCACCATAACTCATCCCAACTCCAAGATCAAGGCTAATTGGATCATTCTCTTCTGGCCTCATCCGTGACATCCCACTCATTGTGGGTGGTCCTGCCATTTCATGGCTACTAGTCCTGGCAGTGGGTACATCATGATTGTGTTTCCCCTCATATGTTGTTATTACTGCTTTAGGGTCATGAGATGCCCTTTCCACATGTTTCCTTACCGGGCATCCTGCATTTGTGCATTTGTAATAACTCCTGCATAAAGTGAAAAAGGTGAGAAGCAACACCTTTCTTAAGGTAAGAAACTACTAAGTCACCTGGTAATGCTAAAGAAAAGCTCTTTTGCATGGGTGAATGAACTTTGGATTTGACCAAGACGAGAGAGAGAGAGAGAGAGTGTCAAAAGCAAGGTCCTAAGGTGCTTTTCTCTACTTGCGAATATTGGTATACCCGAGTATAACAAACTCTATGGAAAGTAAACAAAAGTAACCAAGACAGCAAGGTTTTTTGAACTTTTTGTCACAATAATGATCAAGTTTAAATTGGCCTAGTCTCTAGCTATAGTAGTTCTGATAACTAAAATGAGCATTCGTTTGCAAGATATCCATACAAAAACCATATAAGGAAAATCAAAATGTACCATTGTGCATAAGCATATCCTGCATCTTTAATTTCAGATTTGAGAAGAAGAATATTCATGTATTCAGAGATATTGCGAGTTCTCTTGTTTATGAGAAATTGCATATCAGCAAAGTTACAATAAAGCTTGAAGGCGTGTTTGCCCCAATTCAGATAGGGCTAGAAATGAAACAATGTCAATCAAATGCGTTTCATCATGCTATCTCAAATTCAGGCACAATCTAAACATGTCAAGAAAATATGAACAAGAACTAGAATGCAGGTTACCAGGAATTCATTTGTAAGTAAAGTACACAGATGGCAATTGTTTTTAATAGTTATCTGAACTGAGAGGCACAATCAACAATAAGTTAGATCTATAATAATGGTATCTCCAACAAAGATTGATAAACCCAACGACAGTCACAAAGTTCCATTTTCAAAATGTATACAACATCAACTTGAAGGTTTTGCAGGATGCCATTGTCATTGACTCATTGACACCTTTCAGTTGCAAGAATCATACTAGAATGTATCCATTGTGACAGAAAATTGGTTGCCAAGGCTTATTGAAGAAAGACAAGAATGTCATTTTTTTTAATATTAGACACATAGTTTAACAAATCTAGGAAATATTTATACAGATAAAGGAGGATGGAAGGGGAGGGGGACAACATAAGAAGGCAGTATATGTCTTGGTAAGACGTAATGACCTAAGGACAGACAAGAGAAAGAATTGGCGCATTTGGATCAACTTGAAATTCTACAAACTTCAATTATCGTCTAGTTGTCCATAAACCATCAAATTTCTGTCTTACTAAATGAATGGCCATAAACTTGTTACAAACCTGGGATTTGGATTTCCTCGGACCACTTTCTGCCCATACTTACGCCATCGATACCCATCGTCAAGTATATCAACCTCACTAACAGTTTGGACAACAACACGTGGCTCACGGATAGGCTTAACCACTGGTGTAATATCAACTCCACCATCTAATTTCCTGCTTAATTTCCGGACAATTTGTAAGATTTTACCAGAGGGATAAGAGTAAAATATGAAGCCTTTCTAAAAATGCACTACCTCCTTTTCGAAAATGGATCATCTTCATCAATCTCATCATTAGCGCATTGTGCAGCTGCAGCATCCATCCCATCATCATTTTCTTGTTGAGGAGATGGCACAGGAGTGCTATTTGGCTCTATACTGCTATTCTGGGCATTGATATTTGGCTTGTCTTTAATGAAAGAAACACATCAGCGGCAAAAGAATTAATATAACCACAGATCATTGATACATCACAAGAAAAGGTACTTAAAATCCAAAAACCTGGATAAATTTGTTCTATGACGTACCTTCTTGGCCAGTAAAAGATGAATCCCTATCGAATTTTTCTTCTTGGATGGACATAAGGGCACCAGGGGTAAATCGACGGCTTGGTTGAGGTTTTGGATGATCATGTGATCCCTTGTAGACAATTTCTGTTATTTGTCCATCAGGGGAACGTTCAAAAATCTTTTTCACTTCACAGTTAGGATATGTACATTTGTAATAGCTTCGAGGAAATTCGCTTCCTTTTACAAGTTTCTGCCCATATTTTCGCCAGTTAAAGCCATCATCTGATGATCTCTCACTTGTGATGGAAGACATCGTATCTTTATGCTCAGAATGTGCTGCTTGAACACCAATATTTGGATTACCTCTCTGATTCAGAGCATCAGAATCCACTGCAGCGGTAGCACTAATTGATGAAGCATTCATCTGGACAGGTATGGAAAACTCTTTTGATATCGGCAACTCACGTTTTACCAAAGATGAGTGTGCCAACGTCTGGGAAATGCCTTCATCTTGAACTATTGGTTGCTTACTCTGCTGCTGGTTTATACCTGAGGATACCTTAAACAAAATATCTGATATCAGGGTCCTGTAACCAAAGCATCAACAAAGAGATGCAGCAAGAAACAATGAACTTGAATATGCTCTTTTCTGTTTTAGATTCTGAAAATGAGAATTCTTTACAGCAGGGCAATGCACTAGTAAAACTATAAGATATAATGACAGGGTAAAGAAGCTAGCATGCTACACATCCACTTGCACTCTCTGCAAGTTACAATCAGGAATTTAATAGAAGATAAAAGTTAATTTTAAAAAAATAAGGTACAGTTATACTCTTACACCTATAAAGACCATGGTTTACCTACCATGCTATCAAGAAGAAGAGAATATAACCAATGCGACTGTATTTCCTCTAATGTACATACACCACGAGCCAGGGACACACCAAAGAATAGAATTTCAAAAGGCAATTTAATTAAAGCATATATTGTGAGGACAAGTTAAAGTCCCTAGCTAAATTTTAGAAGAGGGGGGGGGGGGGGGGGGGGCACAAAAAGTTTATATTTACAAATTTCATAGTGAAACTGTCACGCCCCGCACCCGCAGGACGTGGCACGACCGTACCACCAAGTCGTAACCCGGTAATACGAAGCCTTACATCAAGACTTAAACAACAAAACACATATTTGCTCCCAAAATGATAACTAAATAATTTCATAATTAAATCTTCCCCAAAGAAATTATATCAAAACCCATAAACCCATTTTTTACACTTGTCTCAACGAGAACTAAAAACATAGGTAGAACTTAAGGTAATAAGATAACATCAGTCACTGACTAAAATCCTGAAATTCGACTTCGTGCTATACGTCCAACACAATCTTAGTATAAAGGACTTTCGCACCACTGATCATCCTTAAAATCTGAAAGGAGGAAATATTGAAGGGGTGAGCCAACCACATGCTCAGTAAGTAGTAATGAATCACTTCTCCCGAATAAAGTTTAATTTATGTCTTTACATAATATATGTACATGTCCACTACATTAATAATTACATTCACAAATAATAATAACAACAATAACAACTATTATCAAATATTTAGTTTTAAATTATTCTTATAACATACTAAGAAGATAAAACTTTTGTTTATATAAAAAATAGCAAATTCAATAAATCTCAAATTATTTTCATGGGATATAAATTTTAAACATTTAAAAAAATATATACTAACTAGTTTTCCTTTGCTCCAAAATCCATACCAATTAATTTAACAAAATTAATATAAGTATACTTAGCAAACTTCGTAAAAGCAAGCAAGGATATCAAATAGATCGAAACATTCATTCACACCAAATTCATACAACCATTACCTTCTTCTAACTGAATTATTTTATTCAGTTAGGAAAATCCAAAAAGGCTTAACCCGGCCTTAGCGGTCCAAAAAGATTAAAACTTCGTCTTACATTAATTCCAAAAAGACGAATTTAATCTTAATATTATTTCAAAAAGGTTTAGCCCACCTTTGAGGCATGATATTCAAATAAACATAAACAAATCCATCATATACCAAATTCATCAAATATATTCATACGGAACCATGTATCCACATAATACAAACATCGAAATACACACAATCATTAAAACTTATACTTAAAAAATACCATACTTTATTCGGGAATTTTTAACCAAAAATAACGTTTTTATTCTATTATTCCTACAAGAAAATCGAAGAGATTCACTCCTACTTACCTCTTAATATCGACGCTTGAAAACGGTAACAGCCTACGGTGTTCTTTTCCTTCAAACCCTAGTTGAACTTTCTCCCTCTTTCTGTGTTTGTTGACGGCTATTGGAAAACAACGATATTTTCCATAAGTTTTCCTATTTAATAAATCGTAGGGTTTCTTTAACTTTTAAATAATTTCAATTAGGTCCCTACTTACTTAAAGTATTAACCAAATAGAATTCTAATCCTTATTGTATTAGGATTTAACCCTTAACAAATTCAAAAATATCTCTATAAATAAAAGACTTCCAAAAAGTGTGGGTTTTACAGAAACATATCAACTTTTCTAATGGGCAGAATCACGATTCTAAACTCTTACGGAATGGATGGAGGGCCCATCCAGGCCAACAAACATCTAATATTGCAACACTACAGATATACAAATACTTTTATTGATCAATACGGGTACAAAAGTTAAGTAGCAGGAGAACCAACGGGTGGGCAGCCCCAACATTTGGTCACTAACATATCATAGGACAACAATTACGCATAGATTTGGAACACACTAACGAACCTGCTACCAATATGTTCTGAAAAGTAGTCTTGCAGAACACTGGTAGGCAGTACAGTTTTTACACAAAAATTGTACTTTAGATCAGGTGAAGTACATGAAACATCATGCCAAACAAGTACAAGCTGTAAGAGAACTGCACTGTTTGTGATTATCTCACAAACAACGTTCCTCTCTCTTAGGAGCAGTTTAAAAATTGGTGGCAAGTAAATGCTCAATCAAAGCTCAACTATTATCAGGTCCCATAATTGGAACAATGAAGCAAAAAACACACTTCAAAATAATTGCTTTCAGAAAGACCGAAAAACATAAAGATTGAAAACATACACAAAGATAATAAATCTGTAAACAGATCCATAGTAGTTTCCAAAGAAACCAATAAAACATCTCCATTAGTGAAGCTTCATGATCTGACAATCGCAAAAGTTATCCCCCCCCCCAAAAAAAAACTACTGCTATTTGAACAAAAAAAAATGCTTCAATCACCTATGGAACTAAATAATCTAGAATTACCATAGATCCCAGAGGTCCTGAGGCAGCAATAGGTCCAGTGTGGAACTGAAACTCAAAGCTGCTAGCTTTTGCATCGTTAGAAGCAGCAACACCAGAACAATTTGTAACCATCGAAAGTGCTGCAGTCTCTCTAGAACCTTGCATTAGTTGAGACATAGAAAAGCTGCCTGTAGTTGGAGAAGGCTCCGCCTGCAAATTTAGGGAAAACAGATTTAACCACAAACTAGCAAAAAATAAAAGAGAGAACCAGTTTTGGTCTCTTGGAAAAGGAAAGGAAAAGGAGGTTCTCACTGTCTACTCTCCAATTCTAGTTTTGACACTTGGGAAGGTTTTCAAAAGTAGTTCTAATTAGCTAGCCCAAGAAGTTCATCAATCCTCTAGACACAGCTACACAAGGAAAAAGATATTTCTGAATTGTTTCAAATATGCTCATGAAATCAAAGGCAAAAGAAGCAATATAGCACTCTCAGTGAAGTACTATTCAAGAATATGATTGTGGAACAATGGAACAGCTTGTTCTTTCAATGAGAAATGGGAAAAAGCAAAGATTCATTATGTGAAAAAACAACACTGAACCCTAAGAAAGTGCATAGAAAGACCAATATCCTGAAAAATAATGAAGGCAGTTCCCTGAAAAACCAATATAATAAACCCTAGTGCAAGCATCAGAATCCTACGGTCCTGAAAGGCCCAAAAAGACTCAAATTCACACATATTATACTCAATATTCTCCACATGAGCACTTGGATGGGAAAAAATAAATCCAAAAAACATGAAATGTGGAGAATCAAACGTCCAAACACAAAACTAATTATTCTCCCGATGAGCTTCCAGATGGAAAAGGAACTAATCCAACAAATTGCAATGTGATGACAAGAACAAAACATCTAATATATACTTCAAATTGTACTCCTTTACCATAGTATTTTACAAGGCAAACCATCACATCAATCAATTCCTCAAATTCTCCACTACCAAAAAATACTCCAACGCCATCAAACCACTTTGTTTCGCTACAATCCAACGTCAGTAAGTATTCCAACGCCCCCTCCCCATTCCGGAGAAACAAAGACATTCCACTAACTCAATGAGGCATAATCCAACTGCCCACTATGCCCAGGATTATTCAACTTCCCATCACTTAACTTAAAAGAGCAAGTACTCCAGCTCAAAATAAATTCAAGTTTTGAACTTTTTCCACCTTCGCGATTTTTTTTCCTCCCTCTAGCTAAAAGAGTTCTTTGAAGCAGAAAACGGGTATTGGATCCAAATCTGAATCTCAACCCCAAAGCTAAAGCTAAGCTACAGGAATTATCACTACTAACTAAAGTGAGAAACGTGCCACTAACGCAATAAAACAAACAAAAAGAAGTTGCAAAGAAAGAAGAGAACTTCGTTAACCTTGATATTAGAGAGTAGCACTGGAGATTCGAGGAAAGATGTGGGACTAAGGCCGGGAGGGATAGTAAGAGTACAAGGCGACCTAGAGATCGGAAGCTTTGCCGGAGACATAAGCTTGTACTTAGCACCACCGACGGAGTTGTGGTGAGCAGCAGCAACAGAAGCTGCAGCTATAGCCGCCACAGCTTCGGAAGTCGCACCATTTCTATCTCCAACGAGCCCTGGAGCTGAAATCAAACGAGCTCCCAGCTCCTTCTCCACATTCAAGCAAGTTCCAGACGATTCACCATCTTCATCCCCTTCATAGGAGTGTTGCAGGGAGTCTTCCATTCGAGGGGAAAAAAAACAAAAAACTGAGCTTTTGAGACAATGAGAGAGAGAGAGAGAGAGAGTGAGGAGTCAAAATGGGTAAGGAGAAGAAGAGGTGACTTTCTCGGGAGAGGCAGGGCTAATATGGTAAATGAAAATAGGGGTAGTTTCGGAATTTGGAGTTGGAGAAGGCTGTGCTTGCGTGTGTGCGGGAATAGAGATATGGATATTTCGTGGCAGTTGACTCACATTTGGGATCTGGTTGTCATTGCCTTGTCGCCATCTGGATTTTTTTTCCACTTTTTTTTTTTATTTTTTTTTGCTCCGAAGTATCTAAAAAAAATATCATAAATAAGTTACTTTAGCCAAGTAGAAAACAATGGAACAGTCAAAATTTTTACTCTAACAAAAACAAAAAAAAAAATCAAATCTTTATAATATTTTTAAAAATTTCATCTTAATACCAATTGAATCAGATAATTCAATTGAAGTATAAAATATAATAATTTATAAAACTGATTTCACGAGATCACGACCATTTAAGACTTAATTTATTATTTATTATATATATATACTTTTATCATTATCTTTGATTATACTGATAAAATTATTAAAATAATAATTTATTTTTCTATCATAAATAGTATAAGATTTTTTTAAAAAAAAACACACACACACGCCCATATACTACACACATATTAATCAATCCAAATCCAAAAGGGGGAAATTAGAATTATCCCTTGTTCATCTTTTTGAGGGGTGCAATGAACTTAGACAGACAGACAGCAAATTTGCAATATAGGTGAGAAGGATGTGTTGCTAGGAAGGTACCAAATGATGATGTTAAAATATCTCTTTAGTTCAAGGATAAGATTTGTAATAATCACTATTAGGTAACTAATCAAGAGTTAGATCAATAAAATGGAATATTATTGGTGAAGAATCATCATCATTATTTTCTTATTGACAAGCTACCTCAAAATTTTGGGAAATTCTCTTCTTTGAGTTAAAAAGGAGTAGTACAAAAGGTGATATGGTAACAGTGTTTTTACCTAAGTAAGGAAAGGAGAGGTAAACTTTTTTTTCATGAGCTTATCAATGAGGGGGAAAGTTTCCGTTGCATAACAAAAGCTTTTCTTATTATTTTATTTTCTATCGTGCATGTATTATGAGATAGGGAAAATTTTTTCCTCATTTTCACTATCTATTCCTTTCATTTTCTTTCACTTTCATCGACAATCCATAAAGTAGGAAATTATCGATATGGGAATAAAAAAGTATATCTTATCCCTCCTACATCCCACCTTTTTTTTTTTTATAATTATTTTCTTTTAATTTATTATTTCCTCCACCCCCACCCCACATAACACCTCCTCTAACCCCTATCCCCTATCCCAGAACTTGTTCCTAAGACTTCTAAACATCAATAGGTGGAATGTGAGGAGGATTGAGGAGGGATGCAAAGAATACCAAGAACATGACTATTGGAATTGCACTTAACCAATAAAGAAAACACCATAGGGTAGATATTCCCTTGACAGAGGGTCCTTGAACAAGAGGCCAAATTGAAGCAAGGTTTTGGCAAAAAAGGAAAAAAAAAAAAGCATGCACCAGACTCATTCAGAGGCTGAGAGTTATGTCTTGGCTGAAAATTGATCAAACACCATGTGAAATGTGACCAGTAAAACAGAGTAAACCAGGCTGGATACAATATTTTTTGCTGTGCACAAACAAAACCATCCAAAACTTGAACAAATCGTGATGGGAAACATTCCATTTGCATATCTTAAAATTAGAGTTTCACCTGTCGTACCAATGCTGTGTCGGTTGTTTACAAATTCTTTTCTGCTGTTCTGATTAAAGCTAGAGATTTCATCCACAGGGACTTCACCAAAAAGGATCAAACTCTTAAGCATTGTACCAAGACTTGACAATGATCAAATGATACTAAAAAAAGAAAGATTTATTCATCAGTTTTCTACTATAAACAGAAAGGCAGTCACCGTCCCCAGCACACACCAAGAAAGTTCAAGAATCTCAACTACTTGTGATACACAATTAAGCAAAGTGTACATTCTGATCTCACAAGGGAACTGAGAACTGTGGCAGCCAGCACAACATTCCTATAAGTACAACAGCATTCCTAAGCAGAGAATCAGACCACAGGTGGCCAAAGGTCGTCATCCTTGAAAGAATAAGATACCATAAAGTAAAGTGGTCAGCAATGGAGGGTCTGTGCTGCCACACGTATATGCCCGCTGAGTGTGGTAGAAAATGAGGCCCTGGAACTGAGTGAAGGACATGAAAAGGCTTGAACAGGTATGTCTTGACATTCCTTGATCAATTACATGCCTAAGACACGGTGAAGTTCATTTATTTAAAAATGATAGGGAAGAGAAAACAGAAGAATAGTCCAATCCACAAAGGGATTCCAAGTTCCTAACAGTAATTAACTTTGTAAAATGAAAGATTAGTATCCAGTTAACCGTCGGTACATTTGGATCCAAAGGGGAACAAATGCAGGGAAAATAGAACTTCTCAATGCTACCAACTCTACCTTCAGAAAAACGGTTGCTCCAATAAGAAAAAGGGCATAGGAGGGGTGTTCTAATAATTCCTTCCCTATTACTTCTAGTCAGAAACAGGAAGAAAAGAACTCTCTCCTCTCCAGAATTCACAAAACCACATACAGAAATGTCTATTTCCTTTTTCTTCATTACTACCATCATTGAAGTTTTCTTTCCTTCATTCCTAGTCCCAAAACATCCAATATGAATCTTTGTTCCCTTTGAAATAATGCCACAAAAATACATTCAAAAGAAATAATAAACACGGCAACCAAGAATAATACCCCACATAAGCACAAAGTTAAATCACGGAAAGATCCTTCTCTAGACTCGGTGGTAAACCAGAAACAGAATATTAGCAACCAAAGCTCTACCATCATTTCTTATAGCAAAGGGAATCCTCTTTGAGAACATAAAGGGGGCATAATATGGTTGATTCCTGTTTAACAAGGAGAAAAATTATATTCTTTTCTCTTCTGAGAATTAGGCCAGCACAAGTGTAAAACATAAAAATCATTTATTTCAATATTAAATATATAACCCAAGAAAAGCTTCTTGTCAATCACTATTCTAGGTTAGGATTTCAAGGAACTCTGACTTTCTTCTTTCCTGAATTCAACATTCTGCAATAAATTTTGGCCCATCTCTCTCTACAACTCTTGATAGGATTATAAATACTAGCTCTTCTCTCCAACCCCACCCCAACAACACCAACACCCCCCCCCACCAAAAAAAAAGCGAATTGATTATCTTTGTAGTTTTCAATTAAACCCACACTTCAGTAAAGATTCTAATCAATCTTAGCATCAGTGTTTTTCACCATAATTTATCAATTCCATATTCTTCAATATTTTCTCAGTGGACTAGACTATCTAGAACTCTATGTCAAATGCTCATATGACTTCCTTACTTTCACTAAAATAGGAAAATGCAGCAGAAACTAATTGCTGATATTTGAACTTTGGAGTCCAAAAGAGCTGTAAATTTATACTTGAATGAATTAAGAGGATTTCTTCCAAAAACATTTTAAGCCATAAAAAATCACTGCTATAGTTGCATCTCACAAATCTAACAACCAAACTTCATTCATCTGTCATTAGCATTCATCAATGTGAAAAGCCAATCATGAAGACAAAAACAGATATTCTCCATCGGCATAACCATCCAATGTGGACCTAGTGTGTATTATGTGCAACTAAATCTATGACCAGTGCATACACATAAATAAGATGGGTGATCCATTTCAGACAATTGCGCCAGGCCACTGCACAAAAATATATCTCACCTTTATACCTTCTCCAACCACAAGGAAGATTTGATACTGAAGGTCTAAACATCCACAATAATAACTTTTCAGTAAAAGTAATTTTATCAGCTAATGGCAGCTTCTTTTTATTCTTAATTCCTAAACTCTCACCCACTCCCCAGATAAAACCTATCTCCCTCCCCAACTCTTAAAAAGATCTTTAAGGAAAGGTTAAAATAAGCATCCAACTCCCATGACGGATGGCAAAGAAAAGAAAAGAAAGGAAAGGAAAATTGTTATAACGCCTCAACCTTTTCAGGCAGAATCTCTATATCTAAACTTAGTTGAGCTATATTGGTCATCACTGACTAGTCAGTAACTATACATTATAAAACAAATATAGTCACTGGGGTAAAATCCAGGTGATCAAAAAAGCAGTATGCCATCTGATTACTGCTGCAGTAAGTGACCAAGAAGAAAAGAAACCATCCACAGCAACAAATTACTGAGGATAGTACGGTGGGTGGTATCGAGACGGCAAACTGTGTTCGCCATAAACAAGTGACCTATCATAATAACTAGGTTGCATTTGTGATTCTGAAGGGTATAGACTGGACATTGATGAGTCTAGATTTCCAGAAAAAATTGCATGCGTGCCCGACAATCCATATGTGCCAGCAGATGCACCTTCATAAGGGATAGCAGCGGCTGCAGAGCTTGCTACGCCATAGGCTGCATATGGATCTGTCAACAAGCCTGCTGTCTGGACATAATGTTGTGGAACTGGAGGGAAAGTTGAATTGAAAGTAACCTTCTCATGGACTGCTGACGGACCAGCAGCTCCATTTCTCCGACCATGTCTGATTCCAATTTTTTTCTGTTTCTTGGAAAGCTGCTGAGCCTTAAGTGGAGGGCCTGCTGCAGCCCGTTTTCCACCAGTCTTCATCTTTTCTAGCTTCTTAACACACTTCAGAAGGATGTCCTTTGGATACTCAGATTCAAGATTGTGATCCTCAATAAATTTAATGACGGATTTCACTGAAGTAATTTCCTTTGCTACAGCCTCATTCTAAACAAGAAATATAGCAAGTGTTAGAGCTGAGATTACAAACTTTAAGGAAGTTGGTCAAACACTACTAAATATGCACAAAATATTACCAGAGCCTGACGAGAGTTTTTCCCATTCTTGTGGACTTTCTGCGGAAGGTCCTTGAAATGAGACACATAAGCTTCCAAAAGAGGCAATGGAGGGAACTTGTCTGTCAACTCAAATTGTAATATGAACTTAACAGCCAGCAGTTGTTTGCCCTTACCAATAAGTTTGTGAACTACTTCTGTCAAACAGAAAGAAAGATTTCTCATTATCTGAAGAGACTCAGATGCAAAGACAAATGTGTATTGACAAGTGGTAAATCATTCTCAGATAAGCGAGGCAAAAGTTAGGAACCTCGGTTAATATCTTAATGACCAAAATGCTTAAATTGAGATGAGTACTAGCAAAAGGAAAAAAAAATGCAGGATAGCTAATACAATTGTTAGCATATTCTTGAACATCTAGTCAGGCATGGGTAAGAAACCTACTCCACATTTTATAACCCGGAAAATAAGGTGTTAAGTTAATTTTTCTGTCACACTGTTTAACATTCCTATCTTACCAATTCTAAGTATTTTGTGTAAATATCGGACTCACAGCACCCGAGTAACAACGTAGAAAAAATGGCTCCAAAGAAAAGCCGTGACTCACTATCATTACTCACAGCACCACAGTTTCAGTTCTCAACATCATTACCGCGAATAACTTTCAGAGCATTCCAGAATTCCAAAAACATAATGCAATATACAATTTGGGCAAACAAAGCAGAGTTATTCCTGGAAAGCTCACCAGAGATCCTCTCCCGAAACCCAAGAACACGACAGAGCTCCACAGCTTGGCGATGCCTTGCTATTCCAACAGCATACTCAATCAGCTCATTCATTTCGAAATCCCCATTATCCACCAAACCAAAAGCAGCCAACAAATGCAAAAATCCCAACTTTTCCAATTCCTCTTCCTCATCATCTCCAGCAGCAGCGCCAGAGTCACGAGCGGCCACTGCCATCTTCCCCTTCAACTCTGCCGCCAAAGCCCTCGCCTTTTCCTTCGCCTCCTCCCCAACCACCATCCTGCCCTTAATAAACTCCTCCAACAAAAGCACACAAACCGTCCTGACATCGCCCAGTTCAGCAGACCGATCAGAACCTGAACCCGGAGCATCCCTGAAAAACCCATGCATGGCATTGAGAACCATCTCTGCCGGGTCTGACGCGTGCTTCCACGCGTCAGCTAGCTCAACCCGAATAGCATTGCGTTGGTTGGGCCGGTCAAGTATGTACTTTCTCAAGCCTAAACCATCCATCTTCTCACAGAAGGACTTCAATTCGGGTCGAGCAGAAACCCGGTTGGGTTTCTCTTTTCTCTCCAATTTCGGTTCAACCTGGGGCTGGGATTCCAGGGACTGGAGGACAGAGAATTTTTTAATGACGTTGGAGTGAAGGGAGGAGAAGTAGGAATCTATCTCGTCCCATTCGAGATTGGCAAAGTCAGGAGAGGACGAAAGCAGAGAGGCGTAGGGTTCGAGTTCTTGGAATGCTTTTCTGAGGTTGGATTTCTTCTCTTCGACGAGTCCTATCGCTGCTGAGATCGATTCCAATGTCGTCATCGCCATTGCAGTTTCTAGCAGCTCGCAGAAAAGATACACAGACGAACGGTTCACGCAGACATTGCTGGTGAATTGAATGAGCAACGAGACTTTGGAGACGGGCCCCCGTTTAGCGATAATGGATCGGGCTAATTTAGCATTGTTTGGGTTGTGAGCCCATATATTTTTTTGTGGATGAGATTGTGAACGAACCCAATGACAACAATCGGTGCTGTCTTTTGGACTCTAGGACCTGGAAGCCCATTAAATTGGTTCTATCTTTTCTTATAAATAATTTATTTTTTCTTTTTTTAATTCATTTTAACCTTTGAAGATGGTCCCAGAATCGTGATAAGTTTGTGTAATTAGATAAATACTGGATTGAAATAAATTTATTTGAATATAATAAAAAAATATTAAATATATAGAATTAGGTAGAGTTTATAATAGGGTTAAAAAAAAAGAAAATAATTTATTATAAATATATAACAGGCTGAGAAATGAAGATATATAAAATAATATTTTTTTTAAATTAAAATAAAATTTTGAATTATAATAAAATTAAAAAAATTTCAATCCAAGTAAATATGAAATTCAATATTATTGGCAAATAATAATTGGTGGAGTATTTGATTTTGATTTTGAGTCTCAAACTGTCTAAATTTAGACAATTTATTTTTTAAACATAGAAAGAAAATTTTTCCGTTCTAATTTATTTCTCTTAATCATTATTTATTTTCAAATTTACATTCCCTCGTTTTTTTTCCTTTATTTCTTTACCTCAACTAAACATCTTGTTAAATTGTGAAACAATAATACCAATTAAACATAATATTTATCACATAATAAAAAGATAATTATTACCAAAACTACCACCTTGTCAAGAAAATTAACTTTGTTTTTTTCACCAACCAAATTATTTCCTTAATCTATTTATTATTTTCCTTAAAAATATCCTTATTTAATCATATGGTTTGGTTCACGCTTTCCTCAAATAAAAAATAATTATTATCTAAAAGCATGCTTATAACGTGAGACGTGCTATCTAATTATTCGAATATATCCTAAGATTCCCTTGATTCTGTCATGTCAAGATGGTAAAATATTTATGGCCAATGAATTGACTCATGTATATATCAGATTCTTCTTATTATAATTTAAATTTTAAATTTAAAATAATTATTATTTTTTAAAATTTATCATTTATTTATGACACATCATATTTTTTTTAATCTTATTTTTAATCCCACATTTTAAATAATTTTTTAATTGCTCTATTTGCCCTTTTCCTTATTTTTTCTTTTTTCCCAATCCGTATCTGAATCCAAGAACGTTTCATCTGGGGTAGGAGTTTTTGCAGCAGCCAAAATTATAAGAGTAAATTCCAAAAAAGCCCCTAAAATAGAAGCCTTTGTTTGTAGAGTTCAATAAGTATTAAATAGTGTAATTGAATAGCGAGATAAATTTGTTTGAATATAATAAAAAATTTATTAGATATGTGGGATCATATAATATTTAAAGTGAGATTAAAGAGAAATGATATGACGTATTGTGAATATATAATAATTTTCGAGAAACAAAAATTATTTAAATTATTATTTTTAATTAAAATAAAATTTCGGATTAAAATGAGTTGGAAAAAATTTTTCCCAATCACACCCTAAAGTAAAAAAATTGTCTCGATCAAGGCTTTCTGTTTATATTTTTTATTCCAAACACTAAAATATGATAAAAAGAAGAAAGTAAATACACAAAAAGAAATTATTAATTTGAGGAAGAAAAAGAAAAATTAACAGAAAATTTTTTGTTAAACTAAGAAATTCTATATCTATATATCTATTTACGTGTATGTATTTTATTTTTTTAATATATACCGACAATGCTGTTAATAATAAAGTTGGATTGGGATGTATTTTTTTATTTCAAAGGGGCTTATTTTACACTATGATTAATTTTGAGGGGTTTTAATGAGTCAAACTCATAATTGGAAGGGTTTTTTTGGGATTCACTCAAAGTACTAATCCAACCAAAATTCAAAAATGTCATCTAAGACCGAGAAGGTCAATTGACTCCCATTTAACCACGGTTAGTCGCTAATGCCAACTAAGAACACAGTTAAAACCCAGCCCTAGTTCTTGCCTACTATAAATACCGCCACCTCAATCTTCACCTGCCTTTCCCGTATCGCAGGTTTTGTCGTGTTACTTTTGGAAGAAGCACCAACAGCTACGTTTCGCTTGTCGAAGGAGACAAATCTTCAAGCAAGCCTTAAGGGCTTCGCCAAATCTCCGCTATAAGGTAAATATTCGATTTTCTTGAAGTTTTCTTCTTCTTTTCTGCATGTTTTTACTACGTTGATTCGTTTGTTTGTTCTGTAGTTGTATGGAAAGGTTCTGGTTCTTGAAACCTTGGGTTATTAGCGTTAATGCGAGCCTAATTTTAATGGGTTTATCTTAGTAAGACTGAATATACTGACTTATACGGGAAAGAAAATGCGAAGAACATGGTAGTACTTGTGTTTGGGGAAGATTTGGAGGTTTCGGAATTGATTTGACTCTGTTTTTGGCAAATTTTGAGGTTTTGGCATGAGCAAGATTTCAACTTTTTGGATGCGTGAAGAGATGTCTTTGGATATATGATGCGTCTTGGGAATTTAGATTTGTAAAATATGAAAACTTGCTCAAACTTGGGTAAATTTGGATGATCAAATGTTGCATGGTTAAGTTTGTTACTGGGAATTCTTACGATTGCTTGTGTATTTCAGTTTCTCTGCTTTATGGGCCTCAAATAATTCATAGTTGTTGACATTGTTTCTTGATTGGTCAGTTTTGTTTTCCACAGACTAACAAGAAGTCAGTTTTATTGCTAGCCCTTGTTTTCTTTTTGGCATCTGAATAACTTTTTATTCTCTTGATTGATGCAGGCATATGGGCTCTGATATGGCTGATCCAGACAGGGAACCATTTTTAGAGGTTGATCCCAGTGGCAGATATGGCCGCTACAACGAGCTACTTGGTTCGGGTGCAGTGAAAAGAGTGTACAGAGCATTCGATCAAGAAGAAGGGATAGAGGTGGCTTGGAACCAAGTGAAGTTAAGGAACTTTTGCGAAGATCAAGCCATGATTGACAGGCTATATTCTGAAGTTCGGCTTCTAAGGACTCTGAAGAACAAGAATATCATTGCATTGTACTCTGTTTGGCGAGATGAGCAGAAAAACACACTGAATTTTATCACTGAAGTGTGCACTTCAGGGAATTTGAGAGAGTACCGGAAAAAGCACAGGCAGGTTTCAATGAAGGCTCTGAAGAAGTGGTCCAAGCAGATCCTCAAGGGGTTGGACTACCTGCATACTAATGACCCTTGTGTCATACACAGGGATCTCAATTGTAGCAACATCTTCATCAATGGCAACATTGGACAGGTGAAAATTGGTGATTTGGGCTTGGCTGCAACAGTTGGAAAGAGCCACTGTGCACATTCAATACTTGGCACCCCAGAATTCATGGCACCAGAGCTATACGATGAGGATTACACCGAGTTGGTCGATATCTATTCATTCGGGATGTGTCTGCTTGAGATGGTAACACTCGAATTGCCCTATAGTGAGTGTGATAATGTTGCCAAGATATACAAGAAGGTGACATCAGGAGTTAGGCCTCAAGCCATGAACAAGGTGAAGGACCTTGAGGTGAAGGCATTCATCGAGAAGTGCCTCGCCCAGCCAAGGGCCAGACCTTCTGCTTCTGATCTCCTCAAGGACCCCTTCTTTGATGGTATTATTGATGATGACGACAATGGCGAGGATAATTATCCATGCTAATAATCATTGATTTGTAAAGTGTGTGGTTTGGCTAAGTCAGCCAGCTCGTTACTAGTCCTTTTGTGTTTGGTTTCTCTTTGTACTGCTGATTTTAGTGTGGTATGAGGAGGAGGTCTTAGCTAGGTTTGAATGCTTGGATGGTTTCATTTGTTTGGCTTCGTTTATCCTCTACGATATGCAAATTTGTTGTTAGAAGGTAGCTTTTGGTTTTGGGGATTCATTGTTTTTTGTAAATAGTGATCAAGTTTGCACAATAGAAGATGAAGATTTATCTTTGGCTAAGGCATTATCGTTTATATTGACTATGAATTAATTTGTTATACTAAAAACAAAAGATATTTTTGATTTATTAATCTCTCAAAGTGATTACATAATTAGTAAAAGTAATTTCATTATCATCAAAATCAATTTTCTTCCATATGGTGTCCTTCTCTCTCGATTAGTGGGCAAATTGCCTCTAAACTAGGACTTCATTTTTAGTTTTTTTCCCTTGTAAAAGCAATTAAACAACTATAGGCATAGTTGAGATTCGACTTTTAAATTATTCGATGTTACATTATAATATTGATGAGATTTAACTTTAAATTATGAGCGTAAATTAAGAAAATTACTTAATGTAGAAAAATTAATTTTGGGTTAATGAATATTTAAACTATAATTATTGGTTCAAAGAAAATCACCTCTCACAAAACATAAAAGAATTATACACACTTATATTGTGAATTGTATATGTATAAAAATGGTTTGCAAGTTAGTTTTATTAGTAATAAGTTAAACCCACGTCGAGAATGTGATGTTTTTTTTAAAGATAGAAATTACATCGGTCAACCAGAGCCAAAATGGAGACGAAAGAAAACAACCTTCGACTTTATGGTATTGGTTGGTTTAATTTCTAATTTCATGAAGCGGAAGGGATATAAGGCAATGCCTTTAGAAGAAGAAAAACGGTGGTTGACAAGCTCAACTTGTCACTCTCAACGACAACTTTTTTTGGCAAACATAATGGCTTTGAGTGAATGCGTTTCCATTCCCTTCAAAGATTGGCAAAAAAAAAAAACCCAATTGGAATTGGATAAAGTCATCCCCCACCATTTCCTTTCCTCCCCCTTCCCTTGTCAATCCACTAATTGAACCATCCGTTTAAGGCCTGTTTATATTGAGAGAAAGGAAAGGGGAAGAGTGTAGGACAGAAAGAAAAGGAAAAGAGGGGATATAATATTAATAATTATTTATAATATTTAGTTATGAAAAATTTTAATATGGATGAAGTGTATTAGTAATTTATACTGTGCGTAATATAAATTGTACGGTACAACTCACTAATGTATTTGGTTCATCGGTCCATGATTTATGTAAAAATTACTCTTTAGTTACATATTTAAATATAGTACTTAGAGAAGGAGAAATTCTTTCATAGACTGTAGACACGTAGACTATATACATTAAAATATTATACTGTATAATTTTTACTATATAAAGTATAACTATTGAATGCATGTGATTTACGTGAATCAGATCTATTTTAAAATTTTAGTCGAAAAAAGAAAAAAAATAAAAAATAATAATAATACTATTTGAACTAATCCAAATGTCTAAAATTTAAACACTCAATTTTCTCTCTTCCCCTCGCTCCCCCTTCTTCCTTCAATCTAAATAGGTTGAAAAGCCCAAGTACACACTGTAATAGTTTTAAACTATTTTATTTTATATACAAAAAATAAATTAATTGAATTATTATAACACTCTTCTCGTCTTAACTTAATTAACCGTGATTGATTTAATATAAAATTTTATATAAAAATAAAAATCGTAATATAATAATAAAAGTAAAAAATATATAAATTCTGTAATACTTTTTATAAAATTTAAATATACAAACATAATATTATATAAAAAAGTATATTAATTATTTTATAATATATAATATTTTAAAAAATTTCAAATTTTCAAAAATAATTTAAAAGTGTAAGTATGTCAATTAGAGGGGATGGGAGGAAGGAAAAAGAATGGCCAGCTAAGGTAGGGGTGAGGGCCGGGCGCTAGCTGTTTTTAAGATGATTGTTGAAAATCGTGCCTGTGGTGTTGGGTGGGGCCCAAATAACTTCCAAAGGGGACGGCACAAAAGTAAAGGGAAAAAAAAAAGGAGAAAAGAATAAAAAATTAGAGTCAATATCACGGGCCACCTGTTGGGCCGCGGCGAAAGTTTTAAAAAAGCAGGTATTCTCAAAATAAAGTGTGGCTTTTTTTTTTTGTTTTTTTTTATAAACATGGAATTGACAAAACAATGTAATACGGATATGAGTAAAAGTCACAAATGTCACCTAGGTGCTTGTCTGTTGGATTCCAGGCCTTTTTTTTTTAATTTAAATTTTTATTTTTATATAAAGACTTATACTATTTATTTTTTAATTAATTAGGTGCCAGATGATAACTTAGGAATCAAATTTGTTTAAAATATTGAGTTTGATGGACTTCTTCAATTCTTTTTTTTGTTTTGTAAAATAAAAATTAAATATATTTCGTCTAAAATTTAAATTTTATATTTTAAGAAGAATGTCTATTCTTTATAAATATTTTTTATTTAAACTTTTACAGTTGACCTCTTTTATGTTAGGGGTATAAGTTTTACCAAATGAGATATGTTATTAAATTTTTAATTAATGAAAATAAGGTGCTAATTTGTTAATAAGTGAATATTTTGTAAGTAAAATAAAAATAAAAATATTTAATTCGAGTATTAATTTATGGGTCTCGTTACTAATTTTTTTAATTAATAAAGTGAGATAGTAATTTATCTATAATTAAATTTTTTTTTAACCTTTTGTGCAAGTATATTTAAATTTAGATAGAAGAAGAAATTTTCTCCTTCCATGTTCACAAGAGCTATTTGCCCCTCTACCTACTCAAACAGCCATCATCTTTGATTAATCAAGACCTTCCCTTTTCTGATTACTTCACCATATCCCCCTACCCCAAAGAGTTTACCTCGTGCTTCACCATGGAAAGCAAGGTCTCTCCAAACTTTCAAAACGGGTTTTATGGTCAGCTGCAGAACATATTGCTTTTGTTCAGCTTGTCTACCATGGTTAGAAATGATCATAAAAAGGGTGGATTGGTGGCCATAATAGTAACAAGTAAACACAACCTAATATATATATATATTGTTGATTCGATCCTATTTATATATGTTGGCATTTCCAAAGCCCGATCCAAGGTATATCTTTTGTTGCGATTTCATCAACGAGTTTGCACATTTTAAAGTTCAGTCGCTTTCACACTTGTGATTCTGGCTGTGATTAGCAGCATGCAGGTAGCAGCAAAAGAGACCAAAACAAGATCATACATTTGAAATTTTATGATCTAGCTTGCATATTAGCAAGGTTAGGCAACATGGTTCAAAGGCTCAACCTTGAGTTTTATAGTCTTTGTTACCAAATCAAATGCATAAAATTTTTCTGGTGGTGGGGGAGTGGGGTTGTTGCATTGGAATGATCTATCTAGTCCTTTCTGCTAGCCTATGAGAAGATGTCACGAGTCAAGGTAAGATGGAGGATGTTTGTATTGTAACGAAACCGTGTAGGAAACGGCAAGTACTCCGTTGGAAACTAGGAAGAAATTGTTTGCATATGTCATACTAGAAACAATACGAGGAGATATGGAAGAGTATGATCCCATGTGTGATAGCTCCGAAGGTATCCTCAGAGAATTCCGAGAAGAACTACAACTTGTTGATAACTTTGAAACTTAAACTGCAGATCCTAGGCTAAGATTATGCAGAGGAAAGAGATTGCTTTGCTTCTCAAGATTTTTGCCGGTTTTGCTTTACTTTTCAGCAGCTGCAATGGAGGTGAGGTATCTGAATCTGAGTCATTTTACAGTTTCATCCGTGCTGTTGATCCCAGAAATGTATTGGGGGTTGAGTGGAATATGCTGTCTCTACCACATCCCTGCTCAAACCAAGGGATTGGTGTTCGATGCAAAATGCGTGTCCCCTCCGTAACAGAAATAAGGCTAGAGAGCCTAAACCTTAGTGGCTTTCTTGACGCTGAATCTCTTTGTAAACTTCCCAGTTTGCGAGTGCTCATCTTAGCGAATAATCACATTCAAGGTACTATTCGTGGTTCGGTAGCAAATTGCAGAAACCTGGTTCACTTGGACCTCAGCAGTAATTTCTTGAGAGGAAGCCTACCAGTGGCTCTCACTAAAATGAAGAATCTTAGGAGGTTGGATATTTCCAACAATTGTTTCAGTAGTGTTGCACCACGTTTCATGAGAGAACCTGAGCTTCAGAGGAAATGTCACCTTGAATTTGATACATCAAGAGGAAATACGAATCAGAAAGCTGCACATATAATTGTAGCAGATGCATTGGCTCCATCTTCAGATGACTTACCAAGCGGCAAGCACAGTTCAGAGCATAAAAATGGACATCGAAATTGGGTTATATGGACAATTGTTGCTGTTGGGATCACTTTCCTTTTGCTGCTTACTCTATTCCTGGGCTCAAGAGCTGTTCAAGCAGCCAAAGATAGGGAGATATTAAGGACACTTGCCAGGAGTCCTACAAAAACTCCTCCAGCCAAGGTTCTGGAGGAAGTAAAGGTGGAAGAAAATTGCAAACTATCTCCAACTGAAAAACAATCAGAGCTCGTGTTCTTTGTCGAAGAGCAGGAAAGGTTTGAATTGGAAGATCTTCTTGAAGCTGCAGCCGACTTGCGTAACCAGAGCCTTTGCAGCAGCCTTTACAAGGTACAAATTAAGAACAACGCCATTTTTGCTGTTAAGAGATTGAAAAGCTTGCAAGTATCCCACAAGGAATTCGGCAAAACAATGAGAAAGATTGGCAATTTGAAGCATCAAAACATCCTACCTCTCATTGGTTACAATTCTGCCAACGAGGAAAAACTTCTCATCTATAGATATCAGAAGAATGGAAGTCTACTGACCCTGATGGAAAGTAAGTCCTATAAGGCTCAAGGACCTGCACTTTTGTGATGCAACCTTCTTCCTTTTTACCATTTTCATTGAAATTTCTTTTGCAGATTATCTCAAGGGTAAGAGGAAATTTTCATGGAAACATCGGCTATCCATTGCAGTAGGCATAGCCAGGGGTTTGGACTTCATATATCAGAGGGCTGATGATGAGGAAATCATCCCCCATGGGAACATCAAGACTACAAATATCCTGTTAAACGAAAATGAAGAACCTCTCATTAGTGACTATGGATATTCAAAGTTCTTTTATCCTACCAAAGCATGCCTCTTCACCTCCACCGGTTATACTGCCCCCGAGAAAAGTTTAACCGAGCAAGCAGATGTTTACAGCTATGGAGTGATTCTTCTCGAGTTGTTAACTGGAAAAATTGTAGACACCAGCAGTGGACTAGACCTTCCAAGGTGGGTTAAGGCCAGAGTGAGTGAGGAATGGACAGGAGAAGTCTTTGACCAGGAGATTGCCAAGGTTGAAATGTATGGTTTTTCTCTACTCAACATTTCTCTCAAATGTGTATCGGTATCCCCTCAAGAACGGCCATCCATCTCTGAGATTCTTGAGAAGATTGAAGAGATTGTGAATGCTGAAGAAGAGTTTACCTCTTTCTCTACTATTCCAAGTGAATCAGACCAGCAAGACTGTTGTGGCTTAGCATCCAGAAACACCCCGGGATCCAATTAGTGGTACTCATTTATGCAAAGCTCGTTATTGTGGACCTTTTTGGGGAAATTCTTGAGTTTTATTGATAGGACTTCTCAAAATGCATGAAAAAGAGCTCCATTATGAATTTGCATGGGATGCACAATTAATCCAATGCTCCTTCGTATATGTAAGGAGATCAAATTCAAGAATACCCCCCTCCCCCTCCAGCCCCCTTCGAATTTCAAGAACAAGAATGACATAGTCAAATAAAAACCTTTGGTTACTTCAATCAATTTGTATATTTGTTACAAATTGGACTTTTCTTCCAATCTGGTCCTGTTTTTCCTTATATATATATTTATTTATATGGAGTCGACTTTTAAATTCTTAAATTACAAATTAAGTATTCGACTGTTAAATTATTACTTAAATAATTAACGCGATCTGATTTAAGAAATAACGAAATATATCACAACCTACAAGATACGAAGAAGTAAAACTCTCCCATACAAATTCTCTTTCAAAAGTAACTTCTCTTACAACTAAAAAAACTAAGAAGAATTAAGACTAGAAACAATCATACTTGTTTATTTGAATGGGAAAAGAATGCTACATTTAATGACACATAAGCCGATGAAGACATCAATAATCATGCAGTGCACTTTAAGGACATCATTGTCACAAATTTGAAAATGCCATGCGGAAACGGAATGGTTCCTTGCGGTGCTACTTCTGGTGGTGGTAGCAAATAGAGTTAGACAACTGAGAGGAGCTTTGAAAACTATGGTATGTTGGATTACCAAATTGGCCACCGTCCAAAGAAAGGTAGATTTTTTTTTCTTCATCAAATGAGATCTCAAAAGAGGGTACTTATGAATTTAGCCAAGATGACATATCATTAAATATCTACACAATTTATAACCTCTTATCCCTCAGAACAAGATTGGTCGAATCTAAGTCAAAATCATCTTAATGGATTATGTATATATATATATATGAGATATTCAATAATTAAATTATTAATTTAGAAAAGTTGATCTGTTTTTTTAAATTCATCTCATTTTGTAAAATATCAATTTGGCAAAATGCTTTTATAAGGAAGGTAAATAATGGGATACAAATACATTTGTTGAAAAATAATTAAATTGTTATCCGATTATTCCAATTCTTCAAATTTATTTTTAGTTTGTTCTTTTACTTAATTATACCATCTAATTACTTTTAATTATTTTTTATATGGACGTGAATGTAAATAGCTCAAAATGAAAACCGTGAAATGGATAATAAAAATTAACGATAATATTGTAAGAATAAAAAGATAAAATAATAGGTGACTGGCTAAAGGATATTAAAGTAATTTTCCATTTTTATAATCATAATAATTATTTATTATTTATTATATATTTTTTTAAAAAAAAATTGTTGTGTTTGTGGACAAAGGTAATGGCGGTAGTTGTGCCTCGAGGTTAGGTGATTTTCTCTTAAGCCTTCTGAGATAGAAGAATTCTTACCAAACCCCTCAAGTTTATAGTATTGTTGTATTTGTACTCTCCCCTTATCCTTCCAACTCAAAATACAAAAAACAATTTACAATTTTTTTTATAAAAAAAGTGTATTAGTTGATTTAATACAAAAATAAATTATTCAAAAATATTTATATTTTGAAAATTAAGTAAAATATTTATAATTTGTTAATTATGTCTACGTAAAAATCAAGAAGTATACTTTAAAAAAAAAATCATCCGAAAATTTAGAGTAAAATCCCATTTTTATTTCTAAATTGTGTTTTAAGTAATTAAACCCTCTTCCTCGAAGGGGGGGGGGGATCATGAACTCATTTGAAAATTTTCACCAAACGGAAAATAACCCCCAAAAAAACAAAAAAAAAAAAAAATCTTCACTTTAATTTTAAAAAATGAGGCTTAAAAAAACCTATAGTCTTATATATTATATGTACATATACTTTTATGTTTCCAAAGAAAGTTTCTTACAAGGAAACTTTTATCCTATATAAGAAAATGTCCAAGAAAACACATAGATATTAACATTAGATAATATTTATTTGCTCCTCAATTTCTTTAATATATCATTTTGCTTTACAAAATATACAATCATTTTGAATTTGCAATAACCTAAGTGGCTATTTATCAGTCGATCAATATTCATTTGATACCATATGGTGTGAAAATCAATATTTGTACATTAAATTATTTCTAAATATATTTTGTAAGTAATTTGACTAAATTAATGATATCAATTATTGAAATATATTTTTATATTTTTATGTACAGAGGATAAAGAATGTAAAAAAAATTGAAATAAAAGACTTATCGAGTCAATAAAAAAATATTTTTAATTAACGGAGTTATCAAAGTTGTCACAAAATTAATTTGTTGACATTTGTTGGTAAATTAAGTATTTAGAAGTGTTGAAATATGGAAATGTGTAGAGAAATATTTGTTATATCCTTTGAATTTGTAGTGTCCCTTATTGAAGAAAGGCTGTGTCATCCCTCCTGTCATCTACCTTGGGCTCCTCTAAATATTCTTACACCAGAGGATTGCCTAACACATTACACACAGAGACACAACACCCATTTTTCTCTCTCTTCTCTTCTTTCTTCTCTACAAAAATATTTATAAATAATATCGTACTCACCTCTGCTTAGGAATTCCATTGCTTTTGATTAGTATATAAAAGGAGTGGAATAACCAAGAAAAAAAGCAAAGAGGAGAGGGACCTTTGGGGAGAGAGAAGCTAGAGAGAGAGGATGAGCATATCCTCTGTTTTTATTGTGGACATACAAATTTATTCCTCTTGTTAGATCTTTGTTTCATACAATTCCATCCCATCTGGGTTCCCTTCAAATGGTGAGACTTGAAAGATTGAATCTTTTTGGCTTTCATCTGGCTTAAATCTGTAATTTTTTTTTTTTTTAATTTGGTCTTTGCTATCCAATTATCAACAAGGTCTCTGATCTATGTGAATTTTGATTTTTCTAGAGATACTGGATTGAGTTTTGATTGATGCATGAAGGATCCGATGATCCTGTATTTAATCCAACAATTCCCACTTGCTATTTGATCAGTGTCTGTGCTGGGCTCTGCCTGATTTTCTGGATAAGGTGTGGTTTTTATTGTTCAATTCCCTGCTATCCACATTTGGATCTGTTTTGCTTTGTTGGTGACGAAGAATATTATGAAATTATTCAGGGCATAAATCTTATATAATTGTCAACAAAAGTTAGTGACTCAATCCATGCTTCGATGTTAGTAATTATGTATATAATTAATAGTTTGTTCTGCAATTGCTCGATAGAATCTATTGCTTTTTTTTTTTTTTTTTGGATGCGGATGGATTGTCTTGGATTGCCAATAACCTTTCTTTTGTCTACATGGGATTGCAGAAAAGATGGAATCAGATCTCGGTAAGCTATTTATCGGTGGGATTTCTTGGGACACGGATGAGGATCGCTTAAAAGAATATTTTAGAAATTTTGGAGAAGTGGTGGAGGCAGTGATCATGAGAGATCGCAACACAGGCCGTGCTCGTGGCTTTGGTTTTGTTGTCTTTGCTGACCCTGCAGTTGCTGAAAGAGTGGTTATGGAGAAGCACATGATTGATGGGCGAAGTGTAAGTCGTTTATATTGCAAAATTTCTATTTCTGTTGAGATTATAGTGTCACGAATATCTTATGACCTGATTTTAAATAATGAAGTTGACATCCTGATTCTATATTTGGGGGTTCAATTAGTACTTGTCATATTTATATGGTTGATAAAATGGAAACCTCAAGCCTTAGACTGATTTTTCGCAAACTTATGAGGCAAAATTTGATTTTGTACTTCTTTAAAATGATTCATCTTCTTAGACTTTGAGGTCTTTGTTGGCTTTCATTGCCAGGTCGAAGCAAAGAAAGCTGTTCCGAGAGATGATAAACACATAATGAATAGAAACAGTAGTAGCATTCAAGGATCACCAGGTCCGGGACGCACAAAAAAGATTTTCGTAGGTGGCTTAGCATCTACAGTCAATGAGAGTGACTTCAAAAAATACTTTGAGCAGTTTGGTACTATTACAGATGTTGTGGTGATGTATGATCACAACACCCAGAGGCCGCGAGGTTTTGGATTTATAACATATGATTCTGAAGATGCAGTTGATAGGGTGCTACACAAAACATTTCACGAGCTGAATGGTAAAATGGTTGAGGTAAAACGAGCAGTTCCAAAAGAACTATCTCCAGGGCCTAGCCGTAGTCCCCTTGTCGGATACAATTATGGTTTTAGTAGAGGAAATAATTTTCTCAGCAGCTATGGACAAGGATATAATTTGGGCTCACTTGGGGGATATGGGGTACGAATGGATAGTAGATTCAATCCAATTGCTAGCGGTCGTACGGGGTTCTCTCAATTTGGTTCCCCTGCTTATGGAATGGGTATGAATTTGGAGCCAGCACTAAACCCTGGCTTTGGAGGGAGTTCCAACTTTAGCAACAATCTTGGTTATGGGAGGGTTTTGAATCCCTATTTTGCTGGAAATTCAAGCAGATACAATACCCCTATTGGATATAACACAAGCAGCAACAGAGGTGATTCATTTCTAAGTTCATCATCTAGGAACCTATGGGGGAATGGCGGTCTCAATAGTTCTCCAAATACTGCTAGCTCTGCATCATATCTGGGCTCTGGAAATAGTGGTTTTGGGGTATTTGGAATTAATGGAGCAAACTGGGGCTCTTCTGTTTCTGCTCCCGTTGGGGGGAATTCTTCTGGCTATGCCAGTGGAAATGTAGGGTTCAGAGGTGGAGAAAGCAATTATGGACTGGGATCTGGAGGGATTGGAAGAAGCAGCGGAACAGGTGTAGCGGCAACATCATCATTTGCTGGGTCAAGTGATGGTTATGAGGGATCTTATGGAGATTTGTACCGCAGTGGGTCAGTGTATGGGGATGCAACTTGGCAATCTGCGTCTTCTGAGGTTGATGCTTCAGGTTCATTTGGTTATGGACTTGGAAATTCATCTGAAGTTACACCTAAAGATTCTGAGGGTTATGTTGGAGGTTATACCATTGCAAATAGACAATCCAATAGAGGTAATTTTCAATGTCCTGATCTTTGGAGTTGTTTTAGTTTTGTTTTATTGAGCTGATCTTTAAATTTGTCCTAAGTGTTTGAACTTGTAAAAGAAACTATGGTTCCTCACAGTTTGTCCCTATCTAACTTTTCTAACTTCATTATTGAGATAATTATGTGCTGATATAAGTAGTGGCAGGTCAAATATATGTAATGTCTAGTTCTTTTCTCTTGGTGGAAAAATTTGAAATGATATTGCTTCAAGCATGGAAAAAAAATAATTGTCATATTCCATGCATTGGGATTGTTGAAGTTTCTTATTTCCTTATGATTTCATTCCTTCCATGGCAACTAGGTAGTAGAGTCAATTGATGATATTCAGAGATAAATACTCTGCATGCAACAAACTCGGAAATGCTGTTATTACCTGTGCTCCTGCAAAGATGGGCTAACTTTTACCTTAGCTAATAGTTTTTTTTTTTTAAATAAAGTAGTATATTTAAATAAATAACTTCACCCTTTTTTTTTTGAGGCTTAACATTTGTATTTATAATTTAGAAAGAGAAACAAATGATAATCCTGCACTAATCCTTGTGGGATTGGGGTTTGATTGGGTTCAGCAAATCAATACTCAAGACAATAAAAAAAGGAATATGGACCTGATGTGTTAGTGACATGCAATACAGAAGCAACCTTATTTATTGCAAGGGGGTCATCGTGAAATAGGCAAAAACTAATCTTATGTCGAAGTGTATGAGTCTGAGACGTTTAATATCTGCCATTTTGGGTTCTTCAGAAATCTAAAATTTGTCAAGTACTAACCCATGAAAAGAAAAATAAAAATGCCAAGCATTTATAAGGTCCAAGTTCATCATACGATGGGACAGAGGTTCATATGGTAATGTCTTCTTGGGCGTAATAGCACAGTTGCTTCTTCAACCCTGAAACATCTGTGACTGAGATTTGTGTAAAGGGACAAGGCTGGTGGAAGGACCTGGATTTCACCTCTTATGTGTTTTTTGTTGGAGTTGATGTATGTGCTTATGTCTCTTTATTCTAAATTCTTTTAGTACTATCTTTCAGCTGCAATATAATTGATTCTTTGGTCTTCTTGATTTCATCAGGTATTGCTGCATAGGATATTTCATTATTTGAACATCTGAGGATAATTGTAGGAGAAGAGATTTAAGTGAACAGGTGGACTGTGTGGATTTGAACATATACTCCTCAAAAATATTTCAGCTTATGAGGACATTGATGGTGTAGAGCTAACGACGGTCTTATTCAGAGTATACATATTCAGAGAGTGAGAGAGAGTCAGAAAGAGCAGTTTTAAGGGATTTTGTGGAGGTTTGAATTGATTTTCTAATATAATTTAGGTTCCCTTCTCGGCATTTGATTGAGATGTAAATGAGATTGCGGGATATACTCAGAAGGTCCAATCTAGTTAAATGTGTTGTGCATCTCTTCAACAATATGGTACTGCTGGTACTACTACTACTACTACATCAAAAGGTAGAGTATTATTTTTTATATTCTTATTCACTTTTTTAGTTTTGGGATTTTTAATGCTGTAATGACTGGCGAAGTTGCTGGTATCTGTCCTCATAGTTTTCTTTTTTTTTTTTTTTTTTAAATTTTTGGGAGTTGTACTTTGTCTCAGATTGTATGTGAGGTTCTGTTTGATTTTCTAGCGTGATTATTATAGGGATACCGGCCTAGGATCCCCTTGAATAAGTTACTGAATATTTGTGATTCATTTTCTTCTGGAGATTATATGTATTCAACATGTTTAAAAGCTTCATTCGGACTTGAAATAGATGGTGAGCAAGCATGAAGACTTTTCTGCTTCCTCTTTTTCTTGTTCATATCATTCTCATTTGCCCTATTTGACAAGGGCCTTCTGTTCTTCTTTCTGTCATGTTTCTCTGATGTGGCTATTTAGTCATATTCTGCAGCTCAAAGTTTCCTTTTTCCTAAGTTGCTGATTAGGTCACCTTACTTTTACACCATCATATGCATTTCCAGATCATAGTATAATAGATTGGTCTACAACTCCCCATCTCACAAAACACATGGCCTCCATGCTCCTGGAGCCCATTTCAAGTTGAATTTGTCTGTGAAGTGGGGGCAGTTTTAGGTTTGGTCTAGTGTAGACTTCTCCTGATAGGTTTGTTTGGCCTTTAAGCCACTCTAGGTTTTACTACCTTCTTCTGAATCATTCTGTGACATGAAATGGAAAAGTTTTTCTGTGATCTTAGGAATCTGATATGTACTACTCCCTCCATCCCGAATTGAGAGGTTATGAAAGAGGTTAGTGGTAAGATCCATAAGTTAATATAGTTTGTCTCCTTGAAGGCAGTTGTGGAAGTTTAGAAAAGAAACGTGTTTAGTTTTAGAAAGTAAACATCAATTTTTAGACATCTCAAAATAGAAACGTGAACATTCAATTCTAGACAGGGAGAGTCTTAAGAAACTGACGATGAAACATTCAAATCCAGACCAAGAAAGTGTACAAAGTCATGTGTATGGTTATTATTCCGATTAATATCTTTCATAATTCTTCCTATACACATGAACAAGAAAGATTTAATGATTTCTTTTAGAAAACCTGCTTTGTAAAGTCAGGGAAAAGGAAAGCCGAATGCTATGCGCAATCAACGTTGTTACTGTTGTCGTACGTTAACATCTTTTCTGTTCGAAGTCTAGTCTGGAGAGAATTTGTGATGCTTTTCTTTGAGGAGTCTATTGACCTTGACCAAGAAGAACCGGGCTCAACTCGGGTAATTGGATCTTTTCGAACAAATGGGATAATGTAGGTAGGCCCAATATTAGACCATGACTTTAAGGACAAAGAAAAAAGAGGTTGTGCTGATTCCAAGACGAGGGAGAGGGAGAGAATAATTTTTACTATATAAAGTATAATTTTATAATGTATAAGATCTACATAAATCGATCGAGTTTATTATAGAATTTCTATTATATGCGTTGCTCTTGGTCCTGGGCTGTGACACTTACCAGTATAGGATTGCATGGGGAAAATGAAGGGAGTGTTTTTCCTTAAATGGATGCTCCAGATTTGCTTCCTTAAACGGGGAAGATATGTTTGAGGGAGAGGGGGACGACCTGCATATCTGCTTTGCTGATTTTGGCCATGGATGTTTTGAACGTTGTGGCTAAGAATTTGCCAGAAATGTTTTCAAAAAATTCACCGTTCAATTGGCAAGTTTTGGTTTTTGTGGCCAGAGCTGTCGAGATTTTAACATTTAGTGTATTTTGTAATGCATTCAATATACTTATAATATTTATGATGTATTAAAAAAATATATACTTATAAAAAAGCATCATGAGGTATACTATTTTATACTCCTTTCGTCTAAAAAAAATGTTAAAATTTTTTATTTTTATTGTACTAAAATATTTATTAATTTTATAAATTAAGAATATATTTATTACGTATATTTTTAATTTATTTTTTAAATTATTTAATAAATATAAGTTTTTATTTATGAATTGTTACACCTTTTTAAGACGGGGAAATATTATTTAATGTAATAAAGACGTTATAAACTGTATCGGTATATTTGTTACCCTCGTGGCCCGAAACCTAGCAAATTTCTCCTAATGCTAACAGCCAGCGATTGTGTCCCTCTCTATCTTATAATAAAATAAGAGTTGTTATCTTTTGGGACATGATTCAATAGATCACTGATCTTTTTTTATATTCACGCAGTAAATTAATAATAATAAAATTAAATCTTACTAAATTGTTTTGAAAGACTAAATTAAAATTAAATTATCAAGGCATATCTCGTTATTTATTTATTTAATTTATTTGAAATGATGAGTCGATGATAAATTCGCGATCATTCCAATTAAATAAAGATTAGAAGGATAGATTTGCATGTAAGGAGGGAGCATCATCCCAATAAGATAAGAAACAAGAATTACATATGTTCGAGTTTTTAGAACTTAGTATAACTGATCGTGACTTTTTTTATACTTGTGCTATTCTCGTAATTGAAGCATGACTAATTGAGATATATATTAAATTTATCTATTTGGTGGAACGATAAAGTTAGTTGACAGGGAAATATTTTCTCTTAAAAGTCAAATGATTAATTAACAGATTTACTTGTAAAATAAGGTCATCTCGAGACAATAAGAAATATGGATTATTGAAAAAATTGCTCATCCAAGATGCCT
Organism: Voacanga thouarsii; assembly: GCA_026120185.1. Lineage (NCBI taxonomy): Eukaryota > Viridiplantae > Streptophyta > Magnoliopsida > Gentianales > Apocynaceae > Voacanga > Voacanga thouarsii. Next base: position 125,513 of record JANUWF010002356.1, read on the forward strand.
TAAATGGTTTGAGTAGATTTAATTCTCAACCAAAAAAAAAAAAATAAGTTGAGTAGATTTAATTGTTTAAAAAAAAAAGTTAAATCTGTAATCTCGGCGTTATAGAGTTTATCCATATTTTTGCCCCTCTTATGTTTTTTTAACAGGGGAAAAAAGTGTTCTTGAAAAGGTTGATTGGGTAAGCCATCTTCTTCCTTGGATTCTTAAATCTGTCCTGTGAGACAAAAGTAGAAAAAGCTTGTGCCAATGACTTCCGACAGCTCAAAAGTTGAACAAAGTTTCCATTTACCATACCCACCCGTTTTGGTGATACTTTGACAATGTTGATCTCAGCACGAAGTTTCATGACTATCGGCAAAAGCGCGTAAAAAGATCAATCATGGAAGCTAAATGATGGGGAAAAATCTACAGTGGATTCTGAGACCATATGTCTGTAAAAATCTCCATTCTCAGGGGTTGATGGTGCAAAGATGAGAGAGGAATTTCATAACTGGTAGCCCTGGAAGCAAACTTGTCCAAAAGCTCTCTCTTTTGAATGTAGAAAAAGAAGTTTAGAATCTAATGCCAAGAAAAGTGCAAGCAAAGCTGGACGAAACCATTTTGTTTTCAACAGGGACAGGGACAACATTTGTCAATTTCCACGAACACTGCCGCAATTTAGTCCTCCCGCCGAAAGCAAGCCGCAGGAATGACTTTATTTTCAGCTAAAGAATCATGATTACAGTTAGTTTCAGACAGGTTCAAGGGACATTTTCACCATTAATATTCTCTTAAATTTTTGCTTTCGGAGGTTTCAAGATTTGAGAGTATAGTTAAGTCTTTACAATGTCATCAAACGAGAACTTGAGAGATCTTCAATGGGTTCTGCAAGTGATAAAATCTGGAAGTCTGAACCTGCACAGCATCTCTTTCTACTTATCTCAACCAACTTCAGGTTGTCAGCAAGAAACAGAGAACTCTTTGAATGTGAAGATTTCGAAAGACGGTCTATTGGACTTTTCTCGCGTTCTTGCTGCTCTGGGATCGACCAAAAATGCCAGTTCTTTGCGGAACTTGGAGTTCCATCATGCTGACTGGGAGGTACAGCAGATAAGAGACGTTGGAGCTTCACTGGAGAATAACTCGAATATTAAGCAGCTGGTATTTCGAAGGAACAGGTTCGCCACGGAATGTTTATCAGAGTTAGCAAGTGTTATCAGGAGGAATGGATTCATCAAGGAAATCATGCTCTCTGAATCAAGAATTGGTCCAGTTGGAGCTAGCCTCCTTGCTTCAGCACTTAAAGTTAATGGCAGCTTAGAAGAGTTGCAAATATGGGAAGACTCTATTGGATCAAAGGGAGCAGAGGAGCTGTCTAAAATGATTGAAGTGAATTCCACTTTGAAGTTACTGACAATTTTTGACTCAAAATCAATTACAGCAACTCCTCTAATTTCAGCAGTCTTAGCAAGAAACAGATCCGTGGAAGTTCACATCTGGAGTGGAGAGAATCATGAAAAAAGTTCCAAGGTGGTTGAATTTGTGCCGGAGAAAAGCACTCTTCGAATATACAGACTTAATGTTTCGGGTGCTTGCAGGGTTGCTTGTGCTTTGGGGTTGAATTCAACTGTAAAATCACTTGACTTAACTGGGGTCAGGCTGAAGTCCAGGTGGGCTAAAGAATTTCGCTGGGTCTTGGAACAGAACAGAAGCCTGAAAGAGGTAAACTTGTCAAAAACACGCCTAAAAGACAAGGGAATTGTCTATGTTGCTGCTGGACTCTTTAAGAATCAGCATTTGGAAAGCTTGTATGTTGATGGAAATTGGTTTGGGGGAGTTGGTGTCGAACATTTACTGTGCCCTTTGAGCAGGTTCTCTTCCCTGCAAAACCAAGCCAATATCACACTCAAATCATTGACATTTGGAGGAGGAAGAACTAAAATTGGAAGGGATGGTCTTGCAGCCATTTTACAGATGCTAACTACCAACGAAACTGTTACCAGCTTGGGGATATATGATGACGAGAGTTTAAGACCAGAAGATTTCATCAGAATATTCAAGTGTTTGGAGAGGAATGCTTCCTTAAGGTGCCTGTCTTTAAAAGGTTGCAAAAGAGTTGATGGTGATTTGTTGCTGGACACAATAATGAGCACGCTACAGGTGAATCCATGGATCGAAGAAATTGATCTTGCAAGAACACCATTGCAGAACAGTGGGAAGGCTGAAGGAATTTATCAAAGATTGGGTCAGAATGAAAGGACAGAAGAACCAGACACTGATTTGCTAAAAGATATGGCAATGAGCACGCCAAAGAGCTGCAGGGTCTTCCTCTGTGGACAAGAGTATGCTGGTAAAGTCATACTAACATGTGAGAATTCTTATGCAAAGATTGTGATAATTTATTTAAACTAAAATCTCCCTGGATTTGCAGGTAAAACTACCCTATCTAATTCCATCCACCAGCACTTTACATCTACCAAGCTACCATATACAGAACAAGTAAGAACACTGGTAACCCCAGTTGAGCAGGCTGTTAGGCCAGTTGGAATAAAAATCAAAACTTTCAAAGATGAAGACACAAAGATTTCAATTTGGAATCTTGCAGGGCAGCATGAATTTTATTCCCTCCATGATCTCATGTTTCCTGGGCATGGAAGTGCATCTTTTTTCCTCATCATATCCAGCTTGTACAGGAAACCGAACAATCGGGAACCAAAGAATCCAACTGAGATAGAAGAAGATCTACAGTATTGGCTGGGGTTTATAGTCTCCAACTCAAAAAGAGCTGTGCAGCAATTTATGCTTCCCAATGTAACCATTGTCCTCACACACTGCGACAAAATCGATCAAGCATCACAAAACTTACAGGTTACTGTTAGTCTAATTCAAAGGCTTAGAGAAAAATTTCAAGGATATGTAGATTTCTATCCAACTGTATTTACAGTCGATGCAAGATCATCTGCATCGGTGAGTAAACTTTGTCATCACCTCCTGAAGACAAGTAAAACCATCCTCCAAAGAGTTCCTCAAATTTATGAACTATGCAATGAGCTTACGGAAATCCTCTCACGGTGGAGACAGGAGAACAACAATAGGCCTGTCATGAAGTGGAAGGAATTTGGAGAGCTTTGCCAAGTCAAAGTTCCATTCTTAAGGTTTCGTTCTCGATACGATAATAAGGAGAAGGTTGAAATAAGAAGACGGTCTGTTGCAATCTGTCTTCATCATATAGGTGAAGTGATTTATTTTGATGAACTTGGATTCTTAATCTTAGACTGTGAGTGGTTTTGTGGTGAAGTTCTTTGTCGTCTGATAAGATTAGATGACAGCAGGCTGAGATCAACTGATAACAATGGATTTATAAGCAGAAAAGACCTAGAGAAGATTCTGAAAGTAAGCATGCAAAGCCAGATTCCAGGAATTGGCCCAAAGGTTTTTGAGAACCTGGAGGCTAGTGATCTTGTGAGAATGATGCTAAAACTAGAACTGTGTTATGAACAAGATCCCTCAGACCCTAATTCATTATTGCTGATCCCTTCTATTCTAGAAGAAGGAAGGTGGAGACCACAGAGGTGGCAAGTAAGTGCACCTGACTGCATTTATGCTGGAAGACATCTTGAGTGTGATGATTCAAGCCACATGTTTCTAACAGCAGGGTTCTTCCCCCGCTTACAGGCAAGACTTCTTCCCCAACTCACTTTTGTCCTTCTCTCAGACTCGATTTTTATCATATGTCAAAACAGATATCATTTTACGGAATCTGTCTATTGTTATACCCAAGCTTTCATGGAATTAAAAATCCTACATAAAGAATTTGGCTCTCTCAAATTTCATGATTGATCGTAGGTGTTCTTCCTTGCTCCTATACTAACCGCCAACTACTAATTTGGCTTGTTCTTGACAGATAGAACAGAATCCAAATATAGATTGAAAGTAACTGGAATTTCAGTAAAATTTGTATTTTGGGATGAATTGCGTTCTATTCATGAGAGAGTATGGAATCTAGATCCATTAACTGCTGAACGAGCAGACTCCTGACTGACTTATGAAACAAATTTTCTTTCTGGATTGCAGGTACATTTGCACAACAAAATAATGGGGCTAAAGAATCAACATGGAGCTACATACAGTGTTGAGAAATACCTCATTTCAATAAGCATCAATGGCATCTATGTCCGCATAGAACTTGGAGGACAGCTTGGTTACTATATTGATCTGCTTGCTTGCTCCAGAAAAAATCTAACTGAAACACTCAGACTCTTCCACCAGCTGATAATACCAGCAATTCAGAGCCTTTGCCATGGAATCACATTGACTGAAAACATTCTTCGGCCAGAATGTGTCAGAAATCTTATACCTCCGAGATACAGGAAAAGTCAATTTGTATCCCTGCAGCAACTAAAACAAGCATTGCTCTCAGTTCCTGCAGATGGCATGTATGACTATCAGCACACATGGGACTCGGTGGCCGATTCCAGCAGATTGATTCTGGATGCAGGTTTTGATTATGCCCGAGACCTTCTATCAGATGATGACTTCCGCGAGGTACTTCATCGCAGGTACTATGACTTACACAACCTAGCTCTCGAACTTGAGTTCCCACTTGAAAACAACACAGTAGATGCCTCACACGCCAGTGAAGATACTAATACTGCAGTCGAACCAACCATTGCTGGAATTGCCAAGGGTGTCGAAGCAGTTTTGCAGAGATTGAAGATCATCGAACAAGAAATAAGAGATATAAAGCAGGAAATTCAAGGACTGAGATATTATGAACACAGGCTTCTAATGGAACTGCATCACAAAGTTAACTACCTTGCAAATTACAATGTTCAAGTTGAAGAAAGAAAAGTGCCCAATCTTTTCTATTTTGTGAGAACTGAGAACTACTCAAGGAGGTTGGTTACTACCATGATATCCGGAATGACTGCTCTTCGTTTGCACATGCTATGTGAATTCCGAAGAGAAATCCATGTTGTTGAAGATCAGATTGGATGTGAAATGATGCAAGTTGATAACAGAGCAGTGAAATCTCTTGCCCCGCATTTGAAAAAGTTAATGAAACTCTTGACATTTGCACTCAAGATTGGAGCCCATGTAGCAGCAGGGATGGGGGAAATGATACCAGACCTGAGCAAGGAAATCTTCCACCTCGTTGACACTCCCCTTGTTGCTGGGGCAGCAGGTGCAGTTGCGGCAGGAGCTGTGGGAGCTGCTGCAGCCGGACGAGTTAATGTAGGCAGGAACAGAAGCAGCAGTTCTAGGGACGTTCAGCAAGATCTTAGAGCAGCACAACAATGGGTAGTGGATTTCTTGAGAGAGCAGAGGTGTTCAAGTGGAAAAGATATTGCTGAGAAGTTTGGACTGTGGCGAGTTAGATACAGGGACAGTGGCCATATTGCATGGGTTTGTAGGAGGCATTTGTATACCAGAGCAAATGAAGTATTTGAAGTTCCCATTTGAAATTTTTAGCTAAGATTGTCACGGAACGAAGCGCTTTGCTGCTTTCTCATTTTTTAGTAAACCAGAGTTTCTTTTCTAATGTCAACTCGAGACAATATGTATTTCATGAGGACAGGAATGAGAAATGGACAGCCCAATGAGTGAGTAGAACTGTTAAGACATTCTCACTTTCATCTTCAGAAACCAGTGAGTCAATAAGAATGCAAACAACATTTAGAGCTAAAGGTCTAGTAATCATGCACAGCTACAAGACAGGATAAATTTGATTAACACTTGAAATCATTTGATCTCACAAACAGCAGAGGCAATTGACAAATATTTTCACTGTTTTAGCATAATAGACTAGTTCATTTAAAACAGCCGCTTAAAATTGTGCTTGATTCTGCTGTTAGTAGAATCAGAACATCTCTAAAACTATTACTCTTATTGAAACATTGTAATCCATCAAAAGGCTAGCAGCAAATAACAACGACAAATATATACAAAGAGCAACTGCACTGAGCAATACACGACAAAGTCAAGATCTTTTCATCAGCTAAAACAGAGTCCCAACGTACAGGAGATAACGCCACACTACAACCTGTGCTTAATGTTACTAATGGCAATGGCCTTTGATTCTAATCACTAAAGTCACCTCTGTACCCTCAGCCATTAAAACAGGAGGAGGTCAGAAGAATGCTCTACTACCATAGAACACTCGAGCGCCAGGGTTTTTAGATGCCTGTTGTTTCTGATCAGTACTTGAGTCACCGGAACTGGCTGGTCCACTTCCAATGTCCATAGGAAGCTTCATTTTTGCCAAGGACTCAGTAAATTGCTGCATACTTTTCATGTACATATCCACAATATCCTGCTGCACCACCTTCTGCTCTGGCTCAATGTTCACAGAGACAACAGGTTTAACAAAGACGTTGCCAGGCAGGTCTCCTGAGGCCTTGCTTTCAGCATCTCCAACATCTGCAATTTTCTCTTTCAGATTTTCTTTAGGAGGTGAAACATATTCTTCATTTGTAGATTTTGAAGGACGTTGTGTCTCGGAAGATTGGGAACTCACAGGAAGCAAAGCAGATGGAGAACCATAGTTTGACCCACTGCTTGGAGGAGAATCAACCTTTGGAAATTGGGTTGAAGTAACCGTGCCTGCCGACAAACTCTCCACAAATTGAACACCTGCTTCTGAACTGAGGTTTTCAGTATCAGAAGAGAAGCTGTCTGAGCTCTGGGAGTCTAAATTTGGACACGGGATCCCAAAATACTCTGAAACCATCAAGTGATTCTCATTCGCTACTTTTGGGTCAGGGAACTCAATCTTGTCAAGCTCATTGGGAACAGCTGCAGGTGCTTCCGCGTCCTTCACATCTGCATAAGTTACAACAGACGTGGACAGTGAAGGAATAGCTAGCACTTCAGGTAAAGCCCCCGTGTATTTGAGGGACAATCGAACAAATCCTGCAGGGGAATGGAACAGATCCGTTGAGGAAAGAGAGAACTCTTTCTCCAGCTTCCCATTCTCAACAAGGACTTCAGAGAGAGGCACCAAAGCAAACCCCAGCAACTGATCTTCGAGATAGTTCCTCACCCTGCTAAGCATCCATATCTCGCATTTGAGGGAGGTATCAACTGTACGAACATTCAGTCGAAGATTGTCATTAAAGACTGGATTTTGCCCACCTCCATTGATAATCTTAGTGGAGACTGTGATTTCAGGGTCGCTTGTAAGGCAAAGCTTAGCATAAACATCCTGCTTGTGGTATATGCAGATGTTCTGGATGTCCCTGGCCTGATATATGTAAACCTCTAGAACGCCAACAGAATCCTCCAAGTTATAACCTAGAGCCTCCTTTCTTTGCACAGCAATTCCCCTAGACAGGCAACCGGGGCTTTTGACAAAGAGCTCAGCAGTCTGCTTCTCAGGCTCAACAAAAGCCGAAGAGCTCTTGAATGGAGAAACAACAGATTGAGGGGAATCCATTTGATCGTTTCAATTAAACCTGCATTAAAGTCAAGCAAAAGTAGTCTGAGGAAACAAAATCAACATCATAAAAGTAATCTGAGGAAACTTACCTTTTCATTTCACAATATAAACCTCAAAACAGACAAGTTCAGAACAGATATTCTCTGCCAGTTTTTAACAATTAATAACATATGCAGACCCTACAGTCAACTGGAACAAACACGAAAAGCTTCAAGACAAGAAGCAAGAATTCATTCAACATAGACCAATCCGACTGAAGAAATTCAACCAAGTGCGTGGAATATAATCAAACTACTGCGAACATATAAACTACACAAAATTAAACCCCAGACTGATGACCATAGTTCCAAATCCACAAATTCGAAAGCTATGTGATAGTATCTAGCTAATATGCAACACGAAAGAAGAAAAAACTAAGCTTTAAGGGGAAAAGAAAAGCCTACCTTACCGAATGAAAGCTGATTCCTGAACTACTCTTAAAACCCGGGTCCCAGACTCAAAAACAAAGAAAGCCCACCAAAATTGAGCTAAAAAAGTTCAATATTCACAAACCCTCAACAACCAGACCTTTCATAAGCTCTTCTACGAAAGCCAACCCCAAATCCTAAAAATAGGGGGAAACCCCATGAAAAGTTCAATAAAGAAATGACCAAATATCAATAAAGCTATCAACTTTTTTACCACATAAACAACATAACCAGAGAATCCCAGATAGTGAAAACAGTGAAAAGGGAGTTAAGATGTGATTCGGATCTTAGACAGCTTCCGAACAAAGAAAACTTTCAACTCGAATTCAATTACTCAACATCGGAAAGCACACAGATGGGGTGAAAAATCAAAAGACAACACATTTAAAGAACAAAAGCAAAAGAAAAGACGATTAAAAAACTGTGAAAGGACTCTTCTTTTCTTGCCTTTAGCTCAAAAAGTCAAAGCGATTTATGCGTAATCTGTGGCTCCAATCCAAAGATCCAACAGCAACCCAGGTCGCAGATCGAGGTCCTTAGCCAGAAGTCCGTCCTTGCCGAAGAATGCAGAGAATAAAATCTACTACCAAGAACTCATGGGATTTGAAGCCTGTCGGAAACTCGTATTTTATGCCTCCTCAGTGCCAATATATATTAAATATTTTATCCATTTCCATACATATTTTATTGCAGGCAATGAATCAATTTCCCCTTTTTCATTTTGCAAATATTTTGTGCTTTTGCAGGAAAATATTATCCAGAGGAAGACGCCGACCCACGCGGTTAAGCAAGGAGTCCAATCAGAGACGCACTGAGTGCGACTTTACAGTTGGAAGTTGGAGAATGGAGCGTGCACGGCACGTGGATCGAAAGTGAGCTTTGGTATAAGCCTCTGTTTTTCTTGCTCAATTATTATAGTTCTGTTCTCTCCTAGATTTACGGTTTTTATGTCAAGCTTTTTTCCTACTGTTGTTTTAAAAATTTTAAATTTTAGATTTCATTTTTAAACATTTTTCAAAATTTATTAAATTATTTTTTTATATTTCTTTTTATATAATTTGTTTTTTAACTTTAAGTTTATAATTTCATCTCTACTCATTTTGTACTTTTTTCCTCGTAAGTAATAATAAGACCGTATACAGTGATAAATGATGAATTTATAGATGGTAAATCACTATTTTTTAGATCAAATTGATCAATCGATCGAATTATAAATTGGTTCTCAAACCGGTCTAGTCATCCCCTTCAAATCAGGATGCTAAAAAACAGTCATATTTTGTGTAAACTAGTTTAGACCGTTCGATCTAATCGGTGAACTGTTGAACCGATTAGTCCAACCGAATCGAACGATTCTCTTTTTTTTTTAACTAAATAAGATAATATATTCATAAAAAATAAATAAATTACATAAATGGACTAAATAGTCTATAGTAATAGAGAAAATATTATATTTTTTCTTCTAATATCGTTATTTATGCATTTATGGACTTTAATTACACTTATTATTGATTAATTTTATAATTATAATATTACTGATTCAATTACAATCTGATTACAGTAAAATCATTATATCGTGAACTAATAAATTTTTCGATTCGATATTCAATCTAATTCTAAAAATATTAAATAATTAATTTCTAACTTTACATTGCACATCTTACGTCTACATCCTTTACAAAAACCGAGACAAGACAAGGGTGGCAAGAAGTGCTGCATTAACTTGTATATTTTGCTTCTTAAGAATAGATGAAATATATGAAATTATCGTCGAACAATAAAATAAAAAGTGTTTAATATACTATTCGATCCGCATATAGTTTATTTTTTGGATGAAAAGTGATTGATTTGACGGTTGAAGTGTTGTTTTGTTTACTAATCAAATTTCTCATTACTTTCTTCCATTGTTAAAATGTGAGAAAAGTTTCATTGTTAAAGTTTCCAACAGTGAAATATACCATCAAACAGAAGATAAAGCTTTAAAGCAAATTTGCAGGAGCAGTACAAAATCAAAGATGATGAAGATGATGATGATGAATAAGCAAAAACACAAGATAAAAAAGTGATATGGGGGCCATCACCATCTTCTCACCTGTAAAGAGAAAAAGAAGCAAAAAAGATGGTCCTGATTTCACCCCTGCCAATTAGTAGGACTATTGCCCTTTATTTTCAAAAAGAAAACAAGAAAATACAAAAAGAATTGCCAACTAAATCTATTATTTCCATACACTGAAAGAGTATTTTAAAAAAACGTGCGTTATATTAGCTGTAGTTTTTGTCTTTTTCTCATCGTACATCAATAATGATATTACAGATTGAAAAGATAATATTTATAAAAGGTTTAATTGGTGAATTTAGTTTATAAATTTTTTTTTATTTTGATGTGATTGATTTTTTTTTTTAAACTTTATAAGTATTGTATCTTTTTTAATTTAGTATATTATATATTTTTTTTTATTTTGATATATTAAATTTTTATTTTTATTTAATTTTATAGGTCTTTTATCTTTTTTTAATTTGATATATTAAGTCTTATATCTTTTTTAATTTGATATATTAGATTATCAAGTTCAAATAGTATTATCACTGACTTGGTCCCTTATAGAAGTAGAGTTATCTCTTATACAAACCGTCTGGTACTGAAAAATCAACTTTCATTGTTACAATGGTCAAGTCACTAGACTATAACATTTATGACCTCGATTTATCGAAAGTATTGGACGATTGCGATTTGAAATTACTTCTGTTGCAAACTATGAACAAATATCTAATCGTGATCGAAAAATTAAACGATTGGATGGTTTGTTTCTCAACTAAATAACAATCTAGATATTCGATCACGATCAAAGATTTGCTCATCACTTGCAACATAAGTAATTTCAGATCGCAATCGTTCGATATTTTCAATAAATCGAGGTCATAGATATTATAACCTAGTGACTTGGTCGTTGTAGTAATGAAAGTTGATTTTTCGATACCAGACAGTCCGTACAGGAGATAACTCCGCTTCCATATGGGACCAAGTCAGTGATAGTACTGTTTAGACTTGAGGACCTAATATATTAAATTAGAAAAGATAAAGACCCTAAAATACTAAATTAAAAAAAATAAATGACCTATAAAGTTAAAAAAAAAAAAGAATACTGACCCAATATATCAAATTAAAAAAGATAGATGACTTAATATACCAAATTAAAAAAGATAGAGGACCTATAAAGTTAAAAAAAAAAAAGAACCAATCATGTTAAAGTAAAAAAGTTTAGGGATTAAATTCACTAATTTGCCTTTATTTTTATAAAATAACTAACAATTTCTTTTTATTGAATCTTTTCAAAAAATTTTAAGTGAATACGATTCACTGTAGACTAACTGCTTTGAATGTTGTATTATGTGCCGTGAAAATTATATACTTTTAAAAATATTCAATATTCTAAAACAATTGATCTATGTGAACTCAGTCCATAGAAGAATTTCTCGAATATTTTATTATTCTTTTAAGTATTATTCAAAGTAAAGGTACCTAATGCACATTTTCAATTAACAAAGGCTATCTAAAAAACTACAAAAAAAAGGTACAAGAATGTCTTTTAAAAAAAAAAAAAAGTTGGAGGGGAGAATTTTGGACCAAGTTTTCTACTAGGATAGAATAAGATGTTGTCTCTAGATGCTCAAATGTAACATTCAAACTGAAAGTCCTCTTAGAAAGCCAAAAATTAAAGGCTAATTAATGTGGGGTCCCAACTTTGCCCTATTCTTTTCAAAAATTACCTAATGGGTCTATCATCCTTAACTCTGTCTTTGAATTATGCTACCTTCATATTAGACTTTTGAGGAGCGTGGCCGTCTAGACTATCTCAAGATGCTTTTTCCTCTTTTATTGAAGGAGACAACAATTCATCGAGAGTGACCCTTTGATTGAGAGATTTTTGGGCATCAAAATTTTGTAAATATCTTCCTTTCTTTTTGTTCTTCTTTCTCTATTTTTGCATGTTATATTATTTTTAAATAAATTTAATTTTTTGTAAATTATTTATAATTATATTTTGTCTTTCTATAATACACAACTTGCAATATATATCACAAATATTTGCGTACATCTATTAGCCTTCGTAGGCTTGAGTTAACTTAAATACGTTCCTTATTATATTCAAAATTCTTAATTTAGTACGTGTTTTTAAACAATATAATTTATTATACAGTATAACAAATTAATGTATATGATTCTTATTTTTAAAACAATATATTTGGAAGAAAGAGATATAAATTGACATGATACATCTTATCTAGTAAGTAAGATTTAAAGTAATTAAAGAACTACTTTGTCGTAATCAAGTTTTTGTGAAATTTTTAAATGGATTTATAATTTTTATGAATTATAAACTTCAAAAAGATACTATAATGACTATTTCATGTATACATTCTATTAGTTTACTTTATGTCATGGTCATGATAATTCATATTTCTTGATTATTTGACATCCCTGTTGTTGAGTGGTATGTGAAGATTGGTCACATTCTTGCCCAATGTGTTCCCATGTTGATTTTTGCTGGGATCAAAGTCAGGCTGGTTGTACTTGTACTCCTATGGTATGCAACTCAATAAAATTGTTCATAACCATTCCCACCATTAAAGTAACTTTTGCTATCTCCCAATCCATTTATGGTGAGAAAAAGAAAAGCAAGTGGTGAGATTTCAATGATGCCAGTCCTACTTAGGAAAGTAGTTCTAGAGGATGAGCTTTATTGCCTTCCTCCAACTTGCACAATTTGCTGATATTTTTGTATACTTTTGAGCTATCTAGGTTCAAACTTGATTGAAGATATGGAATCCGTCAATTAATTAAGTATACTATAAATTGTGTAGTTGGAAGATTATATACTCTGCGTGTAGGTAAGAGTTACGATGATTTAATTGGACTAAGTTCCAATGAATCTATACGTGAATAAAATATTTCATAATGATTGGATTCCTATAATGAGATAGTCAAATCGGATTTAATTCGACGTAGCTTTTTACTTAGGAAAAAAAAAAAAGCCTACATTTGTCTCAACTCTGCAAGAATAACAAGTTAAAGATGACTATACCAATTTATTTAAATACTTATTGGATCATCCTTTCATAGACTACTCTACTAGTCATTAATTTTATGATATAAGTCGCAAGTTTAAAAACGCTCTAATTCATAAATACACTCATTTAAACAATTTTTGAGCCTTTAATGTTTAGTTTTAATGTAATAGCACACTTGACTTTCTATAATTCTAACAAATGTATGAGAATTACACACCAATGGATTTAGAAATATAAAATTGAATCATTATACTCTATTGTCAAGGGAGAAGTCTAATAAGTTCAACACAATCATGAATAGAGTGATCACATAAAATTAAATTAAGTTGCATGAGACACATATAGGAAGCAATGGTTTTGTTTAATTGTTTCTTTATGTGTACATAATTGAGGTGCTATGGTGGTGCATTTGACTTTTAGCACACCCTTGTCTTTTCATTTACTTACCCCAACTCACATTCCCCTAGTTTAACATATTTTATCATATTACTTGTCACATACTATTAATAATTCGTTATTAAAAAATTATTTTTGGAACAATCTAGTCTTTTTGTTCATATTGACACAAAAGAAATATCTATCATTTTCTTTTTGAATGTTTTGAATTAAATTTAAAAAAAAAATTATGCACGTATGATAATATAAAATAACTCAATTAGTTCGAATTACGATTTATTATATGATAAATCGTGAATTTTACTGCTGATGAACGTGATTTGTAAAGTTTAAAATAAATTCAAAGAAATAAAGTCTAAGTCTTTGGACAATCAATTGAGACATTTTTTATACCCTCCTCGTTCGTATAAAGGAAGGTATATATTATATCCGTTTCACAATATAAATCATTTTAGACTTATGCATCAGAATTAATGATCCTAAATTTTAAATAATTTTAAAATTAAAATTTAAAAAATATACATAATTAAGTCTTTATCTGTTTTGGTAAATAGAGAGAGATGTGTCATAATTAATAAAAAGAGAGAGATTTTATGGAGTGGTAGAATTAAAAAAAAGTAATAAATTTTTATAAAATTTTATAAAACGATTTATATTATGAAAAAAATTAAATTCAAAATGAAACGGACGTAATATTATTTTAAAAAATAAAAATATAAATTTAATAAGTATTTATCTGGAAAACTTTTTGACTCCGGAACATGATTAACGAAATTATTGTATTATGTCGCAAATGACTGTGTAATCTCGGAATTAGTGAGAATGACGAGTTTGACGAGACTTGAATGGTTAGATTTTTATTTTATATTATATTTTATTTTTGGTTGCATTCCAAAAAGTTTGTCGATATTTCTGGAGAATTTATTAAATATTATTTCCGAATACGACAAAAGGGAAAAAAATAATAATAATCTGTGGACCTTTTGTTTGGATCAGGCCAAAATATCTCTAATATCTAATCTTTTGAAAATCTGCTTCTCTTCCCCAAAGAAAGGAAAAAAAAAAAAAACAAAAGGGTTAAAAATAATTTTTTCGGCTTTTTCTTTTTACAAAAAGAGTGTCAAACACAATAAATTTTTATATGAACTGTAGTTCCGTGGATTATATATATTTAAAAATTATATTATATAATTTTTATTATATGAAATATAATTTTCAATGCATATTATAATTGAGTTCATGTTAAAATTTCTAAACACAACTTTTCTCGGTTTGAAAAAAAAGAATTGTCATCTAATGGATAATTCAAATAATTAAATATTTAATTCGTAATGTAAAATATATATATTTATTTTTATATTAAAAAATCTAACAATATCATTAATGACAATAAAATAATAATTTAATAAAAACATACTTTTTCTGTCTAGTACAGAGGTCTTTCGGAATATATATATATATATATTCGTTTGGGCTAATCCAGGTAGTATCTTCAGTACGATCCAAATTTAGAGGGAGCTTAATTTTAGGGGCTCCTACTAGTTTAAGCCTTTCACAAGTGAAAGGACGAGGTCCAGCCCAAAGTTGGCCCAAATGAGATTACAAAGCCACGTTGCAAGGTTATTTCCGTCATTACGCTACCAAATTTAAAGTTTCAAACTCTCTCAGGCGTCTCACAACGGTCATCTCTCTCCCAAGCTTTAACTTCTCTGATCCATCTTCTTCCTCATTCGAACTGCCTCTTCACTCTCTCTCTCTCTGTGCTCTCTTTCAGATCTCATACTCTAATTTTTCAACCAAATCTCTCTCTTCCTCTGTGACTAATTTACTAGTATTAATGGAGAACAGATTCTTGGGAAGCATTTCAGCTTCATCCATAAAGAATTTCTTTCCAAAATCAATTTCCACTAAGCAGAAGATGATGAAATCAGCGCTCCGAAAGCCCAAAGCTAACAGTGAAAACATCCCACCAATTGATTCCAATATCCAGATCAGTGATCCACCACTGTTACCTTCGAGTTCGTTTCCCAAAAAATCACCCTCGAAAGCCATAGTTATTCATAAAGAAGTCACCAGATCTGAGGCTCAATTAGAAGTCCCAGCACCACCATCAGATTCGCCAGTCAAGGTTACATTTTGTATTTCTTATACCTGATTTAATTTTTCCTTTGGAATAGTGATGGATTTATGCATTTATTTTTATGCCTGTGGTTAGGTTGTTGTAAGGATTAAGCCTTCAAGTGGTCGTGGAAGTGGAGACTGGGCTGTTAAGAAAGTTTCAAATGATACCGTGACCATTGGTGACAGGAAATTCACCTTCGATTCGGTTTTTGATGCTAATTCTTCGCAGGTTTGCAATGAATTGTTACTCGTTTTAGTTTTTGTTTATCTGTTATTCTACTTCGAAGCTTGATTGACTGTCTTTTAGGAACCCACTGCTTATTTTTCCAAGTTGATTGAATCACTAGGTTCATTTTCTGATTAGGATTACTCTAGTTGGTTGAATTTAGACAAATGATCTTGTATTTTATCAGGAAGACATATTCAAGTTAGTTGGTGTTCCTCTGGTTAATGATGCATTAGCTGGATACAATACATCAATCTTGGCTTATGGACAGGTAGTAATTTATGAGGATGACATTTTAGCAGTTTTACAAATCTTAGAGGAGGGGTTTCTGACATCCATGCTTGGTTAATTGTGACTAGACTGGTAGTGGCAAGACCTACACAATGTGGGGTCCTCCAAGTGCAATGGTTGAAGGTCCATCAACTGATGGTCTTCAGGGCATTGCCCCGCGCATTTTCGAGATGTTGTTCTCCAAAATTCTGAAAGTAGGTTCTTTCTTCTCCTTTAAAAATTGAATAATCCAATTGAGGTTGCCATTGCGCTGATTAATGTTGTTTATTTCTTTTAAAAAGGACCAAGAAAACTCTGAGGGAAGGCAGATAAATTATCAGTGCCGGTGTTCATTTCTGGAGGTTAGTATGGATAGTTTTTACAATTGCCCATAGTTCTTCTCCATTTACACAATCTCAAGTTTGTAATATATCTTTGACACATGGTTGCAGATATACAATGAACAAATTGGTGATTTACTTGATCCAACTCAGAGAAATTTAGAGGTGAAAATAACTCTTCGCATTACTTTTTGTTCAATGCACAACTAAATCACTGATGAGTTCTGCTTCGCATTTTATAGATAAAAGACGATGCCAAAAATGGATTTTATGTTGAAAATTTGACTGAAGAATATGTCACCAGATATGAGGATGTCACTCATATTTTGATCAAGGTGAGATATCAATCAACCTGGAGCCCCTTCTATTTCTTCTTCAATCATAGTGCTTTTGGCATTCTGCAGTGTTGCTGACTCCAATAATAGCTGCAGTTTTCTAATGTTTTGTATTATCATCCTCTATGAGCAGGGTCTCTCAAGCAGGAAGGTTGGAGCAACAAGCACAAATTCAAAAAGTTCAAGATCCCATGTTGTTTTTACGTGCAATATCGAGTCCTGGTGCAAGGTATCTTCAATGAAACAACACTATAACTGACGGTAGTGATGCCCTGTTGTGTATAGTTTTTATTTCTGATCTCTGACAAATCTATTAGAGGCTAATTTCTCATTATATTTCTCTCGTTTTATCTTTTCTTTAAGCTAGTCCTACATTACATGCATATCAAGAAGCTAAACAGTTGTAGGCATTATGAGATCAATCTTATGAATATTGTCTTCTTGATCAGCCAACAAGAATTTGCTTTTCCTTTCAAGAAAAAGGGTCTTACCAGCACATTGACACAACTAATTCTCCTTTTCCTTTGTCAATTTTTCTTTGTTCGTGATATTGAGAACATTATGGTCTTATCAGCACATTGATACAGACTAATCTCCTTTTCCTCTTTTGATCTTTGTTCTTGTAAATCACAAATACATTCTGGTCTTACCAGCATATTGACCCAACTAATTCTTCTTTTCCTTTTTTGGCTTCTTCTTCTTTTTTATTCGTAGTATTTATTATTTATTTGGTTCTTCTTATGTGTATCCACAACCATGCCTCAGGACACCTCGTCAAAGTGTTTTGGTAGATCAAAGACAAGCAGAATCAGCTTCATTGACCTTGCTGGATTCGAAAGAAATATCCTTGATGATGCTGGTAAACAAGGCCTGAAGGAAGCCAAGTTTGTGAAGAAGTCCACATCACACCTCGGGTAAGCTATTCGTAAAATACATGTTTGGGAGACTCTGGGTTCTCATGATACTTCATACATGTTCAAAAGACAAAAAGGAACATTAAGTATTTGTTTTCCAAATTCTGATCTTTCATTTGTGTTTGATTATTCGGTTTTTAGATATATTGCTACAATCTTGTCAAATAATATTTGCTTTCTTTTGTTTAACCTGTGGGCACTTTTTAATTGGTGTAGGAACTTGGTAAATGCCCTTGTAAAAAGAAGTCATTCGGGAATTCCTGAAGACATACCATATGGGACTTCCTGCTTGACTCAATTTCTGAGAGAATCACTCGGTGGCAATGCTAAACTCTCCGTCATTTGTGCTCTCTCTCCAGACACCAAGTATGTAACCAATTGGCATCCTGCATTTCGCAACAAGAAGAAAAAAGATAGTATTTCTAATAATCTGATATTAAGAACTAAAATTAATTCGCCAAGTCAGTATCCATTATTGGTGTTTGCATTCGATTAACAATTTTACGATAATATTTTGAACCCCAAACAAGTCCATTACCTGACCAACAAGTTGTATGCTTCACTATTTTACCAAAATCCGTAGTTTATGAAGATATGTTTTTTTTCCAACTAACAGGTGTTTTAGAATTGATTGCAATATAGATCTTGAGAACTTGATATAGTTAACCTTAATTCGCCAAGTGTGTTCTTTTTTCTTTCATCATGAAACCGACTTTTTATTTCCATGTAGGTACTGTGGAGAAACAGCAAGTACGCTCAGATTTGGACAGCGGGTTAAATTTGTAAAGAACGAGCCAGTAATAAATGAAATATCAGAAGATGATGTTAATGACCTGAGTGATCAAATTCGGCTGCTCAAGGTAACAAAGTTCACAGGCTGTAATTCTCTTGTGAAGCTGTTACTTAAACTGGTTTTTAACAATCTATTTTGGTGGATGTAGGAAGAACTTATAAGAGCAAAATCAAATGCAGCAGACTCGGTTGGAAACCATGGTTACCTTAAAGGACGAAGTGTCCGTGAGAGCTTGAATCAGCTGAGACTCAGTCTTAACCGATCATTAATTTTACCTTACATTGATAATGACTGTGAAGAAGTATCCGCTAATGAGAATGACGTAAAAGAACTACAAGCTCAGATTGACAGATTGCATAGTTCACATAAAGAGGACTTGAAAGACACTGAAGATGGTTGTGAGACAGACTTGACAAGTGAACAATATGTAAGCTGCTCAGATGAAAGTGAAATTGAAGAAATTAGCTCAGAAGAGATCCATACAGAACTTCCACATCCAAATAATGTTTCAGCTTCCAATGATTTTGAAGATAGTCCTAAAGATTCTGGAGAAAATGATTGTACTGTCAGACACAGCATTTTGATCACTGAAAGACATCAGTCTGAAGTCCTCCAAGAGCCTGCATTTTCTGAATCTCCTAAAATAAAAAATTTGCCCAGGAAAAGCCTAGTCCTCTCAGCAAACAGCTTAGCTAATCAGGGGGATGCAGAAGGGAATTGTAAAAAGTCTGAATCCGTAAGACAAAGTAATCAGATTCAATCTTCTTTGAGGTCTAGTAGAATATTCCCTGGACCCACAGAATCCCTGGCTGCAAGCCTTCACAGGGGCTTAGAGATTATTGATTACCATCAGCGAAACTCCACATTAGACAGATCTTCAGTTTCTTTCTCTTTTGAACACTTGGCAGCACTGGCCAATGCCTCTGCCCAAACGTTACCAGGGGACAGACAGTCTTCAGATGCACCATCTGTGTCTTTCTTATGTAGGAATTGCCGGCAGAGAGGAATTATTGCTTCCACTGAAGTCAAAGATAGCTTGAAGACATGGATGGTACCTGCAGATGAAGCAAAGAATTCAGATAGATTGGTATTACTTCAATGCCTAAATCCCAAGACCTATTATTACCTCCTTTGGATTGTTCACTAACTTGAAATTTTTTTGCCCCGCTCTTTTAATAGGATATGGAAAAGGCTTCGGTTCAAGCTACTGAAAGGCACAAGGAACTTGAAAGTGTTTGCAAGGAGCAGGCAGCTAAAATAGAGCAACTAAACCAACTGGTAATTATTTTAATATCTGTCCTCGTGCAGATCTGATTACTTCAGAATTATCACATTACTCATAAGCTAATTTCTTGCAGCTAATCAAACATAAGGTGGAACAGAGTTCTCCACTTGATTATAATAAATCTCCCATTCATGATGAGAGGAACCAAAGTTTATTGACCAATGAGTCTGAAAGTGAGAAGGTTTTGCCAAATGAAGGTGGAAGCAAGGTAACCTTACCATTTCCCTAACGGAATACTGATTTTCCTCTTTTTCTTCTTTCCTATTTATACATGTCTTTTGTTAATTTTTCCTTTCCAGCTTCTGATGTGGAATGGTTCCGAAAATCACGACCCAGAGTTGATAAAGGAGAAGTGTGAAATAAACGAAATTCGGGAAGAATTTCATGATAGTCAGACGAACCAATCCTTCGACACAGATGAAAGAGAAGCCCTTCTTAAAGAAATTGAGTGCCTAAGGAATAAGTTGCGTTTGCAATCCGATGCAACCACCAACAAATCTACTGAGAGGATTAGGTCCTCCTTGCTGGCTCAATCGATCCAGTTAAGAAAAAGTGGTGCATTTGTTCGAGGTAGTAACACTGAAGAAGATATTGAGAAGGAAAGAGAAAGATGGACAGAAATGGAAAGTGAATGGATCTGCTTAACAGATGAACTGAGAATTGATCTCGAGTCTTACCGTCAGAGAGCAGAGAAGGTGGAGATGGAGTTGGGTTTAGAGAAGAAATGCACCGAGGAGTTGGATGATGCACTTAGAAGATCTGTGCTTGGACATGGTAGAATGGTTGAGCATTATGCTGAATTACAAGAGAAGTACAATGACTTGGTTGAAAGACACCGACTGGTTATGCAAGGTGTAGCAGAAGTCAAAAAGGCAGCTGCAAAAGCAGGAGCTAAAGGCCATGGCTCTCGTTTTGCCAAGTCTCTTGCAGCAGAGCTTTCAGCACTGAGAGTTGAAAGGGACAGGGAAAGGGAATTGCTGAGAAAGGAGAACAAAAGCCTAAAAACTCAACTTAAAGACACTGCAGAAGCTGTTCACGCTGCTGGTGAATTACTCGTGAGGTTAAGAGAAGCAGAAGAATCTGCCTCAGTTGCAGAGGTATGGTCTTCCGATCTCTATATACTGCTTTGTACTTGATGCTTGCTTTTATATAACCTGGATACTGTGACAACCTTGAAAAGCTGAATGGACATGTTCTCTGCTATTGCAGGAAAACTTGACAAGGGCTCAGGAGGAGAATGACAAGTTAAAGAAACAAATGGAGAAACTCAGGAGAAAGCACAAGATGGAGATGATCACCATGAAACAGTACCTTGCAGAAAGCCGATTGCCACAATCTGCATTAGAACCATTATACAGGGAAGACTCTGGCATAGGGCGGGATGATACAACTCTTACAGTGGATGATGATCAGGCATGGAGAGCTGAATTTGGCCCAATATATCAAGAACACTACTGAGGAGTGGAGGTTTGGGTTGGGTATGTAGTATATACTCCAAGGAAAGCTGCTTCATGGACCCTGCTTGGGACCTATTGCTGCTGCCGTGATGGTGAATCTATAGTTTTCCCTTGAAAAATTCCATTGATTTTTAGAATTCTTTCAAACAGGGTATTGTGTCATTCCTATTGTTTCTAATAAAGGGCCATCTAATTGTTTGAGTGAATGCAATGATAATTAGTTTTTAACATTTTGTACGATATACATAACCAAACACGATTGATATAATTTATTTTATTATTACAGTGATAATTATTAAAAAATATAATTTCTTTAAATTTATAATTTTAAACGAATTAATTTTAAATTCTATATAGAGTTACATTTAAAAAATTCCCCATACTCTTATACCATTAACTAGGTTCTTGAACTTTCAATTCTAATAATTAAATACTCAATAACAGAATATTTAATAATTTAAAAAATTTTATTACAATTTATCTCATTAAATTAGGGAATAATGACACTTAGTATCACACGTTATAAAAAGATAGTTAATGATATTATTGATTAACGAAATATACTTTTTATACAATAGAATATCGTTATTAACTAATAGTCAATGAACTTCTAGTATTTTTTTTATAACTTGTGATACTAAAGTGTCATTACCTCCCAACTTAATTAGGGTAAATTGCCTTTTAAGAAATGTTTGTGGGTTCTATGGGTTAGATTCAAACAGTTCTGAACATTATATAAATATCACACATAATTTTATAAATATTACACACGATTGCATAAAATATTACATATAATACATCACACATGATTATATAATATGAACATCACACAATATTAAAAAATTTGTTACTAACCATTAAACTAAATCCAATTAAGATATTTAATTATCAAAATTAAAATTTTTAAATATTTAATTAACAATTGTGTAAAAGTATAGAAGTTTTTTGAATTTAACCCTTCTATTCAACTTGCTGTCAATATGTATTTAATTCTTTTTGCTCTAAACAATTCAAGAAAGGATTGAATAGATGACCCCTAGAAGTAAAGGAAGGAAGAAGGAGAGCGGGGGGGGGGTTGAGTTTGATTCTAAAGTGATTCGTGAGGGGGGCTCTAGCAACATCGGTAATTTTCTTTTTCTCTCTTGCTCTAGACGACGTCACCTCATGCGACGGACCACCCATTGGATATTTTGGTTATATCTGACCCTCAATCTTGAAAGTCAAGGGTGAAAGCGCTGAGAGACTCTGCTTTGGTAAAATCAGAAAGTCGGAGGCTTTTGGATTCACCGACCGAACTCTTTAGGGTTTTACAGAAATGGCAACGCCGGCCAACGTTCCGATCTCCGACTCTGGCTCTGAAGTGGAAAACACTCCCATTAGTAACCCCAATTCAAGCCCAAATTTCACTTCCGATGCCTTATCTACCAATCCGCCGAGCCCACCTGTTGTCTGCCTTTTCAGATTCGCCGGAGATTCTGCAGCCGGCGCCTTCATGGGATCCATTTTTGGATTAGGTTTGAAATTCTTGACCCCTTCTCGCTCTTCTTTTGTGGATGTCTTTGATTTAGTGCCAAAGTGCCAAAGATTTTTATGGTAATTGAGCTCAATTTGGTGAAGATTCTGTTAGAGTTTCTATTCTTTTAGTAGTTTGTACATTTCTTAAGTAATGGATGAATGATGGAATTTTGTTAGAACGAGAACCTTACTCTTCTCTTTTTGGGGGAACGTTTTGATTTTTAACTTGCTATAGGCAAATTCAATCTTTAGTTGTTTCTTATCTTTTCCTTCTTTTTGTTTCTGATGATGTTATTGCAATTTGAAAGTAAGCTTATGTAAGTTCGAAGAATTGTACGAGATATTATAGCCTATCTTCTTGTTTTGATTAAGTTGGTCAAGCTCTGTGAAGTCCTGTAATTGCACTTACGGATGAGTTTTCTTCGTTCAGCCACCTCTTCTGATGAAGGTTGTTGGGACAATGCAGTCTGTGGGCCACGGATATCGATGTTTAATGATTATAGAAATTCCAAAAATCAAAAGTAGTACATTGATTTTTATTTTTATTTTTAAAATTCCTCAGAGAATTGGCTTGTAAGATTGCAAGATTAACTTTACTACATAGGCCTTCTCCTTTCCTAAAAAATCTGGGTTAATAGAATTTGATGGCACAGGAGGGCTCCTTCATTGGTTCATGGTTATCTTGTGCTTTGCTGGTGGGCGTGTGGGTCGTCAAACTGGGAATAGTTCTTAATTAATTTCAAGAGCAATAAGAAAATTTCTTATGAAGCATATATTAGGCATGATCTGTGTAATGTGGGAGACGTTTCAAGTACTGTTTCCTTGCAGTTGAGATGACTTATGAACTCAACCTCATGTGGACATGATAATCAGGTTCGGGAGTGATCAAGAGGAAGGGCTTGAAAGGATCTTTTGCAGAGGCAGGAACTTCAGCAAAGGTGCGTAGGCTTTCCTATTTGTGGTAACCGTTTTTCTCTATGATTTTAATGTCCTGTGTATTTCAAATTTTTGGCATGCATCTATCAGTGTTTGTTATCTCTTATTTCCTCATTGCTTTTTCAGACATTTGCAGTTCTATCTGGAGTTCACAGTTTAGTTGTTTGTTTTCTAAAGAGGCTACGGGGGAAAGATGATGGTATTGGCATCTTATTTCAAGAATTACTTCTTGATATGACTTCTCCATGTGCTTCTAACTTCTATTCTTTCTCTATAGTTATTAATGCAGGCGTTGCTGGATGCTGCACTGGTCTTGCTCTTAGTTTTCCAGGTATCTTTGTGAACTCAAGTATGACACGTGTTATAGTAGACACCTTCATACTTTGTCTACTAAGCAATTTGGGGCCAGATGAATATGTTCAAAAACAGTATTTGGAAACTAGAACTACACTTGTTTATCATAATTTTTTAATATCAGATCTTATTTTCTATTCACATTTTGCCAAAGCTTGTATATTTTTCAAGAACATTTCTGAATTTGCCTTGGCTGCTTTTATCCAATTATTTGCGCATTTTTCAAAGTTTCAGAGGATACGAATAATAAGTCATATGTTATGTCTTAGATTCTATCATCTTTTGATAGCATCTTCTCTTTTATTTGTGCCAAAGTAAAAGAGAAAGAGTCGGATCCAGTCATGACTCAACTCCATTATTCACCTCTGAAATTTTAATTGATTTCCGGTAATTTTTATTGTTTATTGCTTGAAAGATCCAAAGTACCATCTTTTCATGGCTTTCAACAAATACAAGAGTAATGCTTGATGAGAAGCCAAAGTCTTGGTGTCTATTCATCCAGGAAAGGAAGGAGTAAGGGTTGGGCTTAGGAGTTTGTCCTTTATCTATCGTAATACTACAATTTGATTAGAGATACAAGAACCCTGTTTAATTCCTAGTTATCTTTTTGGCAGGTGCACCTCAGGCTCTTCTACAAAGCTGCATCACCTTCGGGGCCTTCTCTTTTATCCTTGAAGGTCTCAACAAGCAGCAACCAGCCTTAGCCCTCCCATCTACCATAACCAGGAGCACCAAAAGTAGGCAACACCATGTGCTGCCTCCTTTGGCGATCCCACTTCCACATGAACTTAAGGAGTCGTTTTCCTTCTTTTGCCAGTCCATTAGAAAACGCCATGCCTCTCGATAAGAGATTGGCCAACACATTGAATAAGCATTTCAATCATTGATAGAATGTTTCTTCGGCTAAGAAATGTGCTGTAAATTTTGTAGTTGTATCAAGAACCGGCGACTTTAACTTCTCTGTTGTGTAGCAGAATTAAAGAAATTGCTTCTCTTTCAGTGTGCCAATAATAAGCCTGTCTTATGTTTCTTGCACTTTTGTTAGATGCCAAAATTCATTAGTCAAATGCTAAAGAAAATGATAAGAGCAACTCTTTTCTTGACAACAAAGTAAAATGCAACGTCAGATAAGAATTATTACCGCCTTGAAAGATTTCTTACACGAAATCCTGCCTAACGAGATTTCTTACACTATACTGCAAAATCATTTACGAGATTTTAGGAAGTCTAAATTTGAAAACAAAATCATTTATGAGATTTTGCAAAACATGAAATATGGAAAGAAGAATTATATGAGTATATTTTGGATTTCAAAGTAGAAGAATTCATATGGAAAAATGAGACACGAAAGGAAAGAAAGATAATCCAATTCGATCCATTTAGAACAAATCCAACATGCAGCAGCCTATATATATCGTATCCATACAATGCTCATTTGCAGATTTCTTGATTGCAAAAGCTCATTCATCTTTTCACAAATCCATGAAAATGTTTGACTATCTCCACGAGCGTTTGGATTCTCTCGAATCGAAAATGGAGTCGAAACTGGGACGTAGGAAGAAGGAGCCCAGCTATGCCTTTATGGTCATGCTTTACGTCCATTTCTTTTTGCCAGATTTTTTCTTCTCTAACGCTTCAATCACCGTCTTTCTCTGCCATTTCTAATGCAAATCTTGTTTTTGGTTCTTCTGCAGACTTGTATCATACAAGTGAATAGCCGGCAATCAGGTTGGCAAAAGGCTGTATTGGGATTATTGAACTCTAGGCGAGGAGTAGGAAGTTTCCAAATGAATAAAGAAGGACTGGTGCGAGTATCAGGAATTGCAGATCCAAACGAGCTGCTGAGAAGCCTGGAAAAGAAGGGTAAACGAGCAAAGCTGGTTTGGTTTCAGTACGGGCAGTGCTCCGACAACCTCTTTGGACCTAGTCTCATGAGCATCTATGGAGCGCCGCCTCGTCCCCCGCTAACATACTCCCATGACAGACCGAAGTTGTCCGATCGAGAGACAGAAGAAGATGACGAAAAGTGGCCACCCCTGAGTGGCGAAGGCATCACTTGTTGTAGTTTGATGTAGCCTGAACATAGGCTATATGACTATAACATGATACTGCTTCATATGGTGTTTTACCTTTCTGCTGTAGTATCATGAGTTCATTAGAAAACAAATATCTTGCGTTGGTTAATATTAAGCACAGCTTTAGGTGTTAGAAAGTTCTCTATGGAGAGGATAACATTTGATTTTGTTTCCTTTACGGAGTGGATTTTATATAAATAAGATCCCATTCTGATTTGGGATTCTCTGTAATCTCTCCCTTAGTGGTGTTCCACAGGGAGAAAGCCTCGAGTGCATGGCTCAAATTTCTCTTTTGTTTTGTACAGATTTAATAGCAATAGTGTCCATTTGTCTTCAAATTTCTTCAAGATGACAACAGCAATACATTGACCTACTTCATTCAACAATCAGTGGCTAGTAGCCGCAGAAATCAAGAAATTCTTCCACTTCCGGTTTCCAATTTAGTTTCTGCATCCCTGTTTATAGGCGAAAGGCCATAGAACTCTGTCAAATAGACCAAAGCTTCCGAGTTGCTGTCACAGACTTTCCATAATGAGGCAACCTCACCTTTTGAGACAGTTCCCCACCTCTCACAGTCGACAAGAAACTCTAGCAGCTTTGAATAAAAAGAATCGTAGTTCATCAAAAGAAAGGGAACTGGAAGATAAGATCCAATTCGTTCCAGTTGGATCAATGCCATAATCTCAAATATCTCGTCTAGAGTTCCAACTCCACCAGGAAGGGCTACAACTGCCGTCCTATCAGAAGTACTAGCTCTAACAGCAGCATCCACTAACCCATGCTTTCTTGCAGAAAAGAACCTAAATATTGTTTGAACTTGTTCACAAATTCATCCAGTTTGTCACTCAAAAGATCAATAATCAAGGAAAGCCGAGATGCTCACCTGCATGTAAGATAAGTTTCTGATGGCAAGTATGGATGAAAACTTGTAGCTGTCCATTCTCCAGCTTCTTTTCCTATCTTAAATCCACCAACTGGTTTTCCTGCTTGCAGAGCACCTTTAGTGGCAGCATCCATGAGGCCAGGCCCAGCCCCTGACCATGATGTACAATCTAGGAGGGCTGCAACCTACCAGAGAGGTGAAACATTGAGGTAATTGCTGTTAAAGCAATTCACATGGTTCATATATGCATCATATGTTACAGCATAGCTCTGTAGTCCTTTCCCTTTGGAACAACAGAGTCAAGAAAAGAACCAAGAATACATGGGACTTACCTCTCTTCCCAACTGGAACACTTGGTTGTAATGAGGGTGGGCAGGTCCCATTCTTGAAGAACCCAAATACACAACACCTCTGCCAAGTCTATTTATAAGCTCATAGCATTGTTGAATTTCTTTCTTGACCTGTGGCTTGAACAAATTATTGTTAGTTCAGGCAGCAATAGAAGAGTTACGTATTTGCACATGGTGTGACTGATTGATTAGACTGAATTGCCAATGGTGGAAGAAAACAACCAGCAGTTGGACAAGGTTTGCGCTGATGCATTACAGCAATGGCTCCAATCAAAAAAGAAAAACACATGGAATGAAAAGAACAGGCATCCGTTAAAAATCAAGAAAGGCCTCAGAAACAAATTTCAACATGCAATAGATCAACAAGAATCAGGATATTGATCAACATGCTTCTTTTAGTAACTTTAGCGGAAGAATTTGAACTTTAGTTATAGCATGTATCGAACAAAGAGACTTTGGTACATAATAACAAACTAGTTACTAATTATGCAGTTATATTTGTAGCAGTCTTAGGGTATAACCTCACAGTGTAATTGAATTTATAAACCTGAATTTGTGAAATTCACAGTAGAATTTTAAGAAATAGAAAATCAGAAATCCTGTATGTCTATCCAGAGTAGTGGTCCAACAAGAAGTTCCAGTAGAAAGAATATTTTGTCTTCAGACAAATAATGGTTGAAACCTGCATTCCAATAAATCAATAATATTGGTCTGATCCTCATCCTTTTCTTTTATTCTTACTGGTTTTGGGAGGTGAGGTGAGCGATGCTCTCTGCTTAGTCTTACTCACTATTTGCTTATAGTATATTTCCTTCCAAAGAAACTAAAACAAGAAGAAAAAGAAAAAGAAAACTTCACTAAGAGATAACAGTAAAGACCCAATGCACAGACAACAGTTCCATCTCTCACTGATTCAATTCCCAGTATATGGTCCATGTTCGAGATTACCATCTATTATGCATTCAACTCTCAACACATGGACTGTAATTGAGATTTTCTTTGATTTGCACTAGAATATAATCCATCCATCACATTATCATGCCACAATAGAGATCCCTGATATTCTCTATGCATTAGAGCATGTGTTCCTAAGAATTGTTCTTTCTTAACCCCAATTAAGAAATATTAGAGTACACATCGCTGCTAGAAGAATCCTATATCAAGAGGCTCCACCTCTACAACCATACTATTAAACACTCAAGCACAAGTAAAAAGACACAGCACACTCAGGCAATAACAGAAAACAGAAAACCGGAAACTTGAAGAACGAAAGTGGTAAACTCAGAATAATTCTTTTCCTCTTATTTAACCAACTCCTGACCATAGATGATACAAAATTAGGATAACAATCAAAAGATACCGAGACAAGAACTTGGGCAGAAGCTTAAACAGGACATACCAAAACATTTCTTCTACCAAGCTCAAAGCTTTAAAAACTCAGCAGTTAAGAAGCACATGAAGATGATCATGGATACATTTAATACCTCATTTGGGCTTGTTCTTTCTTCAAAATCAGGGTACTGAAGCTTGCTGCAAAAAATACTTCTTGGTTGAGGCCGAAGCTTTAATCTATTGAAATGCAGTGCATCTCTTCTTTTCCCACTAAACAGCAGAAACTTTATAGTTGTTTGATGATGAGAAATTCTCAGAGAAGACTGATAACCAATCGAATAAGGCCCGGCTAAACAAAAACCCATTTCAGATTACAACTCAAGTGAACCAAACAACACAATGCTCAATGGTTTTATAGCTAAAGAAAAAGAAATCATCTGATCTTCTTCTCCTAGAACAAAAAATTCTGCAAGTGGGCAATGAATACAAAGTCAAATTGAGAAGATAAGGAATAAACGAATAGGGTTCTTCATTTTTTTGCCTTGTTCCATTGCTGCAGAACACCGAGGGAATGATAAGCTTATGCTTCGATGTAACCAAGCAGAGGGCCACCGTGAAAATATAGTATTACTTGGGGCTGAAATTACCATTAGAATTTCTTTTCACAGTTCAAATTTTTAATGTTTTAATTAATTCTAAGATAAGGAAAATATAATATTTTTTACAGATTTTTTTTTTTTAAAATGAGTAAAATATCAAGTAAATAAAGACAAAATATGTATCATAAAATAAATATAGAAGAAAAATATATTTACATTTTAAAGAAAATTTTACGAGTTAAATTATTATTTTGTTTTATAAATAAAATATTTACTTTTATATTTATAGTATGTATGGAATAAAGATTAATTTTAAATAAGTAATTTTATAATTGAGTTTGTGATTTCATAATTTAGATACATCAAGTGATAGTAAGATAATAGATTTAATTAATTAAAAATATTTATTATCTAACTTTAATAAGTTAAGAATTTAATCTATAATATGACTACTGTCCCCTTAAATAAATACTAACTTACAAATGCGAAACGACACCGTTTAGTAGAATGACCAAAACAGAGGGAGGACATTCGCGTAATTTCAACATAACTAGGGTTTTGCGCGAACGGGTAGAATTCAGGTGAAAACCGAAAACCTCCAGCTGACTTTCTCGCCCTTTTCAGTCAACCCCGTCCGTCTCTTGCTGTCGCGGCCTCTTGGTTTTCGTTTTCCTGTTTTAAATCGGAGAAACTCCACAGTTCTGAAGCAGCAAGAGCAACAATGGGTAACAAAAATCCATCCATTCGCTCGCTTTTTTTTGTTCATTTCTTTCTGATACTCATCTTCTTGACCCTTATTATAATTTCTACTCGGCAGTTTTTGTAACTTAAAACCATTCTATGCCATAGGTATCTCTCGGGATTCTATGCATAAGAGGCGTGCCACTGGTGGCAAGAAGAAAGCATGGAGGAAGAAGCGAAAGTAAGGGGAAAAAAGAGTCCCCTATATCCTTAAAGATCATTTCTTGATTTTCACTGATATGGGTTGAGCTAATTTTATTGTTACTATCTTGGTTTTCTTCCGAGTTGTTTGATGAAAATGGTAATGTGGGTTGTTCTTCCTTGCTATGGTCCATCTATGTTTGAGTGTATAATCTCCATTGCTGTGCTTTTCTTGTTTCTGGAAAGGTATGAGCTCGGAAGACAACCATCAAACACAAAGTTGGAACCAAATAAGAAGACGGTTCGGAGGATTAGAGTTAGAGGTGGGAATGTGAAGTGGCGTGCATTGAGATTGGATACAGGGAACTACTCGTGGGGTAGTGAGGCTGTCACCAGGAAGACTCGTATACTTGATGTTGTATATAATGCTTCAAACAATGAGTTGGTTAGGACCCAGACATTGGTTAAGAGTGCAATTGTTCAGGTTGATGCTGCTCCCTTCAAGCAGTGGTAGCTTCAGCATTATGGAGTTGACATTGGTCGCAAGAAAAAGGCTGCTGCCAAGAAGGATGGAGAGGTTTGGAATGCTTTCTCTGTTTTCTATCTTAGTGTTGTTTAATGATTAAATTATTGTGCTTAGTATTGCTTACCATTGTGCTGATAGAAGCGATTTAGGAAAGATTATATGGTCTAGCTTGAAGAACTCTTGTTCTAACAATTATTGATTCTGCTTTAATTGTTATGTGAGTTGTCTTGGAAGACTGTGTTTTGATTGGGATTTAATCCAATTTTACTGATTTAGTGATCTCTTCTTATATATTCTTTTTAATGAGATGAAAAGTGGTGTTACTCCGAGAACTTCTTATAATATACTTCTTGTCTTACTACCTCCTTTCCTCAGCATCTAAATCTTGCCACTACAATTGTTCAAATGATAAGCTGCTGAATGACTAGTAGTTTAGAAAAGAATGAAATGAGTTATCTTTACTGCACTATTTTTGGAGCATCGTATATGCGTTCTTCCAAACCTGTAGAGATCATTGCTGATGACTTTTACTTTGATCTGAGATACAATTGAATTTTTTGCACACAAGTTGGTTGGCATGCTTTGATCAGCATATGCTGGTGGTGCACATTGTAATGTGTAATGAATTGTTGTATAACATCTGATGGCTAATGGCTTGTGGCTTTTTTCTTTTGGTGCTATTGTTGATTCTTTCCTTATAACTGGTCCTTAGGAAGCTGATGCTCCTACTGAGGAGTCAAAGAAGAGTAACCATGTTCTAAGGAAGCTGCAGAAGCGACAACAGGATCGCAAGATTGACCCACATATTGAGGAGCAATTTGCCAGTGGTCGTTTGTTAGCTGCAATTTCTTCACGGCCTGGCCAGTGTGGTCGAGCTGATGGGTATGTGTACTCTACAGCATACTGCTAGTGTTTTTCAGATAAAAGGTTTCAAGATCTTTGCAGGGTTTTTTTGCTGTTCAAATCTACAATGATCTTGTGGCTCTGCTCTAAATGATTGTTCTTTAGTCGAGAATTAACGTGATAATTTTCAAATCCAATCATTTTGACACGCTGAAGGTTGATACTATAAATATTTGTTTGGTAGATGGCAATCTATGGTTAATTCTTTGAAGACCACGTAAAGATTTTCAATTGGTACAAAAATATCTTAGAAAATGGTTCTGTAAATGCGCTAGGAGCTTTTCTGTAGATTGTTCAATGTAAACATCACTTGCTACTTCTGAAACTGATTGATTTCATTTGCAAAAGAATTGTTCTCTCATGTGGTCTTCGTATTATCTTGACAGGTATATCTTGGAAGGCAAAGAGCTTGAGTTCTATATGAAGAAAACCCAGAGAAAGAGAGGAAAGGGAGCCAGTGGTGCTGCTTAAAATTTTTCTTCACAAGCATCTGCTGCCTCCATCCGGTTCTCATAGACATAGTATGGTTTCTGTTTACTTTATCCAATTTTCCTTCACATCCAGCATGTTGGAATGAAGGAATTTTGTAGGCTGTCTGATACAATGGAGCTCTCAACTTTTAACTGTTTAGTTAGGATTTTTTACAGACCCTGATAATTGTTATATCACCTCATAATATTCATCAAAGATCTCATTTATCATGTTCCCTGGCTTCAGTTTCTATGTTTCCTTAAGAATGAGTTAAAGTACATCATCATATAACCTATGGCCCAAGTTGTCTAGACCCCTTTGATATCAGACTGGCTGTAAAGGGGGATGATTTTACTTTCTTTCCATTTTTTAAGGTCAAATCTCCTTAAATTATCTGGCTAATGTGCATGAACTCAATTAGCTGCAGTTTTAAAGTGTTTGAGGGGGTCAGGTAATGTGCATGAACTCAATTAGCTGCAGTTTTAAAGTGTTTGAGGGGGTCAGGTCTGATCTGGTCATTGTCGAGGTTATTTTGCTTAGGATGAAAAGAATATACCTACATTATCAC
Source organism: Voacanga thouarsii (assembly GCA_026120185.1). Classification (NCBI taxonomy): domain Eukaryota; kingdom Viridiplantae; phylum Streptophyta; class Magnoliopsida; order Gentianales; family Apocynaceae; genus Voacanga; species Voacanga thouarsii. Next base: position 157,996 of record JANUWF010002356.1, read on the forward strand.
ATACATTGATGCATAGTAATTTCCATTCGAAAGTGTAAATTACTGCTGCCCTCTGACTTTGAAATTCAAGCCCCTAATCTTGTGTAGATGGATAGATCAGCTCTATGCTACAGGTTATCCTTTTGGTAAAAGAAGTCCCCCGCTGAAGGTAACAAGGTATAGGCTCCTCCCCTACCATCTGCCCCCCTGGCCTCAGTTTTCATGCTCCCATCGTTTTCTTATCTCTATGGTATAGGATTCTCTTCCCATGTTTCTCTTTTCTTAGGTAGCATCTTGCCATAGTTCTCAAGTTGGCCTGTTTTTTTTTGTTATCCGATTAGGGAAGATACCAACCAAATTATATTACATTTTCCCATAGCTCTTGCTTGGCAGTTGCCATCTTATAGTTCTTTTGCTGGTATTTGAGAAAGTGTGCCAGCCATATCTAACCAGTGTACTCATTTTCCTTTTAGGTAGCTTTCCATCTCGTGGACAACGAACACATTTACAAAACCAAGAGGACCATGAAGTGACCCAAGTTGCCATCTTTAGTTACCTTGTTTGTTTGGAATTCCTGTATTTGGTTTAGAAAAGGTGTTTACCGTGTAATGCACGACTTTCTTAGTCAGAGTATATGGAAATTGACATTTATTTTTGCTCTCTTTTTCTCTTCATCAATTTCTTGTCTCAGAATCATTCTGCAGGCATTCAAATGGCCAGCAAACTTTTTCCTTTCCTAAATGTCAAAAGTGGCTGTGGACAGTTTGGTTACCTCTCATTCAAGCATCCCATAAATCTCCGGGATTTTCCTTGCTGTCTTGGGATCTAGAACCTTTATGACAATAATAGGCCAGGTCTATAATTTTTGAGTAAATTTTTTTTTTTAAAGAAGAGAAATAGAGAGATAGAAATTATATTATTATCTTTGTTTCACAAAATAAATCGTTTTAAATTTAAAAAATATTTTTACAATATAAATCGTTTCATAAAATTTTATAATTTTTTTTTTCAATTCTATCCTTCCTTACAATGTTTTTTTTTTTTTTTTACTAATTATGACTCAACTCTCTTCAATTATTAAGATAGACAAAAATTTAATTATGAATATTTTTTAAATTTTGGTTTTAAAATTGTCTGAAATTTATAGATCTTTAATTCCTGTGTATACGTATAAAATGACTTATATTGTTAAATAATGATAGTACACTTCCTGTTTCAAAATACTTGTTCATGAAATTTTTTGCACATCGATTAAAGGTGTTGAAAACAATACAATAATTTAGATAAAATTCATATTTTACTCATATTAAAAACATGATAATTATTGGTCGGTGAAAATTTTCAAGAAGCAAGAAGAAAGAAGAATTTTGAAAAGTTATGCAGTTGACTTAGAATAAATGAGGATAAAATGAAAAGAAACTAATCATTAGTTTTAAAAATAGGTACATGAACAAGTATTTTGAAATAAAATAAAAAAGTTTCACGAATAAATATTTTGAAACGGAGGGAGTAATATTTATAAGAGTTATTCTAATATTATTTTGATTTTTTAATTCTTTTTGAATCCCTAATCCAATCCACATTCCTTCTGGAAGTATTGGAGTAAGTAATATTTCAATTCTAAAACACACTTATCGAGTTATTTTTCGTCAAAACAGCATTTCTATATCCTTTAATACATGGTTCGTCCAGAACAAAAATTCATATTTATATTTAAAAATGGTGGGAAAATGACGTAATTCTTCTGTTTTAAAATATTTATTTATAAATTTTTTTAATTTTATTTCAAAATATATGTTTATATATAATTATATATATTTCTAAAACTAATAATTAGTTTCTTTTTATTTTATTTTTTATTTATTTTAAATCCATCACACACCTTTTTTTTAAAAAAAATCTTCTTACTTTTTGAGAATTTTTACTAATCAATAACTATCGTATTTTTAATATGAATAGAATATAAACTTTATCTAAATTGTAATATTATTTTTAATACCCTTAATTTGTATACAAAAGATTTTATGAATATATATTTTGAAATAAATAAAGTTTTTTTTCTTAAATTTTCACAATTAATCCTGTTTATATAATTGACGCAATGCTTCTAATGCAGACTTTCGCTACTAACTTCTTTAATTAATAAAAATAATATCATAATTTATCAATAATTAAATATTTTTTAAAAATCTCTATACCTGGTCAAAACGAGATATTCAAATCAACACAGAATAAATAAACCTATTAAATTACAAATAAAAAAGAAAAAGAAAAAGCTTAAGATAACTTTGTATTTAAATGTTTGTTCTCAAGAAATGAGATGGATCCTATGCCATAGGCAGTCTCTAATTTTGCAGGCTCATATTTAATAGTAGTAGATTTTTTCCCCCTAATAAGTGGAGAATTTGGTGCATAATAGCTGGAGAAGTGACAGCATAATTACGTAGAGGCATTGTAATAGCGACGACTAAACCAAATCAGACAAATTTTGAAAAGCTTTGATTTTGCACTCTAACCATATATTCCCATAATTAATAATCATTAGGTTTCAAAGTATAAAGTAATTTTTTATTCTCATTTTAATTTAAATACTTTTTACGTTTTAAATTATTTGTCTTATTTCTAACTTAATTTTTATTTTAAATTATTTATCTCTTTAAAATTACCTCAATTTAATAGCACTCTATTTTTTAAATATATTAAATAATTTCTTTACCAACGAGCTAATCCTGTTTAAATAACAAGAGAAAAAAATAATTTAAGGTATATCAAAATTTTAAATTTTGAATATTTTTTAATAAAAAAGAAAATAAATTGAATTTTAAATGTAAACGTGGGAGAAATAATTTAATTAATATTTACATAATCGTTAACTATACCTTTCGACGACACATCATATCTTTCTTTTAAACTTATATATTTAATATTTGTTTACAATACTCATTTTAAAGCAATTCTTATCTACTTATAAATTTATTATAAAACTAATTTATTTGGACACTTTGACATTTATATTTATTTTACTAGTTCTAGGAGATAAAGTGTTTTTCCCGTATATGATGCCATGCTGACGTACCTAATATTTACCTTGTCCACGTCATTTCAGTGTCTTTGACCACTCTAAAAGAAAACACTTAAAATTATTATTATGCTAATTTCTCATTTTTCAATAAACTATTTTTATTTTTATTTTTACACCAGAGGAACGAGGCTAAATGGAAGATACAAAATACTAATTAATAAAGGGTGCTTGTAACAAATTAAATTATTTTATTATAAACTAGTTCTTAATATTGATCGTGTAAATTAAAAATTTAGTCTTAAAAAAGTGATTTTATATAATTATTTTTGTGTTGTCTGTAATAATTGATTCAAAAAATAAATAAATTATTGTTGATTTTTTATCTCTTTCTACGATCTTAATTTATAAAATTATGAATTAGATATTAATTATGAATTAATTTAAATTATAAGTAAGATATTTAACTATTAAGTGGTAGAGATGATTGGGAGATTTTAATAAGTAATTAGAAAAAAAAAAAGGGAAAAAAGGGATTAATTTTGGAGGATGGGATGAGCATTGCATCATGATGATGAGCGGTGGTTTCGTAGGACCGGAGGACGAAGCGGTGATTGACGGAGGATCTGACACACACACACACACTCTCTCTCTCTCGTCCTCTCATTCAACGCTATTCATTTTGTCATGCTTTTCTCAATATCACGTCATCTGCAGTGCTCTCTCTCTCTCTCTCTGTTCATGATTCACAGCCAAAACAGGAGATTAGATTGTTACACCCAAAAGTCAAACAATTCAAACTTTCATTTTCGGCTCCTCCCAAAAATTTTTCACTTCCTAAAGGAAAAAAAAAATTAAAAATGAGAGTTATATCAAATAAAATTATATATATATATATATATATATATATATAAGTCGAAGATAAAACATACTATTACGACACGTGGAATCATCATAAGGTGACACGTGACTAAATAATTTTTTTTAAAAAAATAAAAATTATATATAAATTCATAATTAATTAATAAAATATATATGTATTTAATATTAATACATTAAAATGTGTGATTCTTTAAATACTATCTAAATTAATATATTAAAATGTGTGATTCTTTGAATACTATATATATATATTTAATATTAATACATTAAAATGTGTGACCTTTTAAATACTATTTAAATTTATTTTAAAATCTTAATTAATTAAATCATTAATTAAGTTAATTAATAATATATATTTAATATTAATACATTAAATCTTAATAATATAACAACCTGTGCAACGTACGGGACATCAACCTAATATTATTATTACTACTGAAAATATCAAAACGCGAAACTCATTTTTCCTTTCAAACTTAACCAAAAAAAAAAAAAAACATTGCTCGGAAGATTCAAAGTGGCATATGAATTGGTTTTTTGGGACCAAAAGTGAAGGAAAGAGCCACACCAAGACAAGAACTATTGACAAAACTCCTTACAACTCATGACTCACTATTTTCCTCTTTATTCTATCCTTCGATGCAGTCATATAATCCAATGAAAACATTATAATGTTTCTTCTTTCTTTCCTCGTAGTTGTTGTTTGTATCCTTTTCTTTTATGCTATTTGTGTTGATTCCATCGTACCTCCTCTTTTTTCTTTCCTTTTTTTTTTTAAAGCCTTTTTCAACATTTCAAATTCTTCCATTGATAAATTCTTCATATTGCTTCTAGGACTAGTCAATGTAGTAGTTGATTCAAATATCAGGTGTCGACATCTTCATTTACCCCCCCCCCCCCCACGTTTCTTTTTATGTACGAAAGTTCAGATGTAAGTTAAATTTAAATTTTATTATTTGATAATTAATCTTTTTTATTATTACTATCTTATTATTCAAATAAAAATTAACGCGCGACAGAAAAATAATTCGTTGATCATAATAAGTTTATCAAGCACGTTTTTTAGTGAAATATTCCATTGAAATTTGAATTAGGGAAAGATCAAGAGTGAAATTATGGGGAAAGGGGAGACAATTTTTTTTTTTAAAGTTTTTTTAGCCACTATTGTGTGTGGCAAAAATATAAGAAAAGGGGAAAAAAAGTATCTCTAAATTGCATATCTCATTATTTACATTCAACTATATATTGTACTTTTTCCGTCTCACTAAAATTAACATACTTATTATTTTGAACTATTCAAAAAAATTTGATATTTTTTTTAAAAAATAAAATTTTACTATATAATTTATTATAAAATAATTAATATATCATACATATATTATATTTATATTTTTAAATTTAATATAAAATATTGTAGAATTTACATATTTTTTATTTTTATTATATTATATTATTATATTATTATTTTTATTTTTATATAAAATATCTCGCTAAGTCAACCACTATTAATTTTAATGGGACGAAATGAATATGTCTTTAAGAATTATATTCTCAATATGTTGCTGAGGGGGTAAGAACGAGGGCTCTCGTGAGAGTGCAGGAAAGAAAAGATAAAAAAAAAATGAAAAGTAGTCAACGGATGGGAAAATTAAGATGCTCCGAGCCCTTGGGCAAAGACGTGGTCCATCAACTGATGGGTTGCCACGTGTAAAGCGTGTGGTTCACAAAATAGATCAACGCATCATGATAACGATATGCTGACGCGAGCAAAAACGCCTAATTAAAATCCCAGCTGCAGGCTGCATCTTAAGCTAATAAGTGGGCCGCCACGCCTTGCCTTCATTGACTCTTCAAATGGAGGAATTCGACCCGAGTAACGAACTCCCTCTTCTCTCTCCACCCTGTCCCTGTGCCACCCCTATAAATAGATTTGGAAACATTCAGATTTTTTCCATCGATAGAAATTCCAGATACAAAAATAAAAACTTATTCTTAGCTAACACGAATATAATTTACCAGAATGCCTGAAACACAAATGTCCAATGTTGTCCAAGAGTCTCGTACTGTGGTCAGAAAGTTTCTTGCAAGACCTCAACGTGAAGGTGTTGGAGCCATTGTCAGAAGAAGCATAGGGAGGTACGGATATGATGATTCATACGAATGATCTGAGTTATTTTTGGGTTCTTGAGTTGAATTCTAATGGTGGGTTGGATTTTTTTTTTTTTTTTGGCAGGTTTGAGTTGAAATATTTTGATCCTTTTCTTGCTTTAGATGAATTCTCAGGTGGGTTCTCTCTGTTTATCTGAGATAATTCATTTTGAGTAGTTTATGTACACTTTTTTGTTTTCCTTTGCTCATGAAAACGTTTGATTTTGACATTACAGTCGCTGCTCCTGCTGGATTTCCTGATCATCCCCACAGAGGTTTGAATTTGATGAGATACTAAACCATTCCATTCACAAATCTTGAAGATGTTGGCTTTGTTTATTGATGAGTATTAAGGTTTAGCATTGGCTCAGCTCTGATCTTTTCTCTTCTCTTTTCTCAGGTTTTGAAACAGTCACCTACATGTTGCAGGTACAGCCTCACCAAATCCCTCCCCACCCCCCCCTTTTTTTTTTAAACAGATGTTTTCTAGAACAAATGAAGCAAATGAATGTCTAATAACCACTTTCCTAAGTTAATTAATCGACAAGAGGTGATAGTTTAACACTAAAGAAAGCAACACACCGCGCTTCATTAGGTAAGCAGGCGAGAACTGTGTCCGCGTGCCCATTGGTCCGGCTTATTTTATGGAAGTCTTGAACAATTTGGTCAAGCACTTACTATTTTGTGTTCAAACTTTTTTAGCGAGTTTGCAAGAAAAAAGGTTGGGACTTTACGTTTTTCTACGAGTAATGGTTTTGAGTTACGACAACTTTTCTTGGATGATTTAGCAAAAAAGAGACTATCCTACGGTTGAGTTTAGCCACTGACATCATAGGAATTGTTCAGAGATTAAAATGTATCTCTATCTATTGTATCTCAGTAGTTTACTGAATTCTGATTGACATATGTTTATCAAACCAGTGAAAGAGTATTGGCTTTTGTCTCCAGGGAGCTGTAACACATGAAGACTTTGAGGGACATAAGGGTACCATTGAAGCAGGTGACTTGCAATGGATGACTGCTGGAAGGGGAATAGTTCATTCGGAAATGCCTGCAGCCCATGGAACTCAAACAGGTTTACAATTGTGGATTAACCTCTCGTCCAAACATAAAATGTAAGTACAGTTATTTCTTGGCAATGGGTTGGAAGAATGTCAAATGCATCCCATTTTAACGCATTTTTTATCGATAGGATTGAACCAAGGTATCAAGAAATAATGAGCAAGGACATTGCAGAGGCTGCAAAAGAAGGGGTAAGTGTGAGAGTTATAGCAGGAGAGGCCATGGGAATCAAGTCACCAGTTTACACAAGGACTCCAACAATGTATTTGGACTTCATCCTCAAGCCAGGAGCTCATCTTCAACAGCCAATTCCAGAGTCATGGAATGCATTTGTATATTTATTGGAAGGAGAAGGCATATTTGGCAACTCCAGATCTTCTCCCACAACGGCTCATCATCTTCTTCTTCTTGGCTCTGGAGATGGCCTTGAGGCATGGAACAAATCCACTAAACCCCTGAGATTCATCTTGGTTGGAGGTGAACCATTGGGTGAGCCAGTGGTGCAATTTGGGCCCTTTGTCATGAACACTCAAGAAGAGATTGATCAAACCATAGAAGATTATGAGAATTGTATCAATGGTTTTGAGAAAGCCAGGCATTGGAGATCTGAAACTGGATTTGCCATTGATGATTACTGAAGAAGTTCGTTTTGGATTCTTTCTTTTTCAAATTAGAATGAGAGGGAAACATTGATAATTATATTAGTAGTTCTTTTGTATTATAATCTATTTCACACCTAGTAAATGAGGAAGATCATTACTCTTGTGGTAATGTATACGATGCTTCCAATTTGATTTATCATTACAATGACACTATATTCTTTTTAACTTTTTTGTGACACTTCAATTCCATATAATATTGGAATGAGAGGTTTGAATGACATATAAGTATAAACTTAAGTATCTATTATTAATTTGAAATAGTCATTTTAGTTTAACAAATACGATGATAATAATTTATTGTAACTGTTGCTAAATTAATTATTATTTTTCTTAACTTGCTAACTTGAGACGTGACATTTTCTCATCTCATCTTGGGTATAAAAGATTGTAAAACTATCTTGCAGTATTGTTGACGTGATATTTGAGATGTTTGTGCAAGAAACTTCAACTTTATCATCCATTTATAAGATGGTAGTTTTTATCATATTCAAGCTTGGTTTTACTTCAAATCCTGAGATGGCTTTGTCACTTGAAGAATAGTGGGATCCAGCCACTCAAAGGATTAAAGAATGGAAATAGTTTAAGCTGGGGTGCTTTTGGCACATGACCAATCAATGAACCAACTCGGGGAGAATCAATGGCATGGCAACAAGGAAGGTGTGCCAAATTTTAGTAATTTTCTTGGTATAGTCTTTTGCTTGTACAATGTTTGGAACTGGAAAATTAAATAATTTCCACTAAGCTGGCAACCAGATGACTGCAGCATCTACGCTGTCTCTTTTGACTTTAGTGGCCATGCTAAAAATTTCTCATTTCCACATTATATTTGGTTAACCAATTGCACATATGAAGAAAAAGAATTGCCTGCTAAGTTGGGCATATTTTTTGCTCTCTTTTAATTCAAACTCAAGCTTTTCTTTTGCTAAGATTCCTCATCACATCTTCGGTTCCCCAATCAAGTCCTGTATTGAGTGAGGAGGGGATTACTTCCTCTTCTATTTTTTCTGAAATACATAGTTGAATCTTTATCTAGTAAAAAAAAAAAAATCCTCATCACATATCTTTTGACCAACAAAATATAATTGAACCAAAAAGGAAATCCATAACACTTTCCCCACAGTTTTTCCTGAACCTATTTTAGATAATCTCCCCACTCTTTTCCATTCTTGTAGTCTTGTGGAGAATTGAGTCTTTAAAGCCAGTGCATGGCATGGCATGTCATGAACAAAGATGAAGTTATTTACCTCTTTGATAATAGAGAAATTCATTATAAATATTCTAATATTATTAGTTTCACACACGATTTAAATATTATAAATTTTATCGTTTTTGTTTTTTGTTAATTTTTTAAGTGAACAATTTTTTTTAATTATATTTATGAGCATATACATATCATCCAAATCCATGTATTTTTGCATCATAAGCCTATTTTGGTGACTCAATTTCAGTGATTTCGGAACTCACCTTTCACAATCCAATTTCCTGGTAGATTCCATTCCATCAGCATATTTTGACCAGAATGGTTAACAAGCAAGGACCGAATCTGTACCTCGCGTTTAGCAGAGAGCATCTAAGGGGGTAAAGAACATTGAACCATCTCCTCGTTGTCTCACTCTCATTGGCTAACCTCAGCATCTTCAAAGGAAAACCTTGCGCCTAAACCTCAATTGGGCAGACCAGAATATGAGTCCAAACATGGGAAGAAAACGTTAGGAGAAGAGGGAGAAGACGATGAATACCAAGACTCTAAAGATACTTCTCTCCCTCTTCGCGATAAACTCCATCACTCTCTACCTCTACTTCTCCTCCCATCCAGATTATTTCCGTCACAAAGGGACTGAAAACCATTCCCGCTCGACCAATACCAATTCTCAGTCAACCGAGAACCACTTTCACTTCCAAGTTTCAGTTTCCACGGCCAAACCTTGGCCGATTTTGCCCTCTTACCTCCCCTGGTCCCAGAACCGTGACGTTCCTTTCCGATCCTGCGAGGGATATTTTGGAAATGGTTTTACTCGCCGTGTTGGTGCCCTCAAACCCTCATCTGAATCTAACCGGAAATTTGCTTCTGGGTCGGGCGGATGGTTCAGGTGTTTGTATAGTGATACTTTACGCAGCTCGATATGTGAGGCGGGGAGAATACGGATGAATGCTGAGAAGATTTTGATGTCAAGGGGAGGGGAAAAGTTGGAGACTGTGGTTGGAAGAGGAGAAGAGGAGGAGTTGCCAGTGTTTCAGACTGGAGCTTTCGATATTGAGGTGGTGGAGAAGTCTAGGATTGGAAAGAAGCTCGTGAATCGTGACTTCTTGGATAGCTATGTTGAGGAAGGTGCTATTGCAAGGCACACTATGCGAGAGTTGATCGATTCAATTGGCTTAGTTGGTTCCAATGAGTTTCGGTGTTCAGAGGTCAGGTTTCTTAAATTTGAATTTTGGGATTCCGTTTTTCCTATGAAAGTTTCGATCTTTATCTTTTCTACCAGGAAATAAAAGTTGGGAGTTGATGTAGTTTGTAATCACTGGATTTGGGAAATGTAAAAGAGGGATATTGGGGTTGATCTTTAATGTAGCTGAAGGTGGGTAAGTAGTTATAAGATTGCTTTTTGTTGCGTTTGATTTTTAAAATAGCTGATCACTTATGAACTTACCAAATTTACTTGCCTTCGATTCAAATTTGACTCTTTCTTTTTACATTTTACTTTCATTTTGCTTGACTGTCCATAAATGCCATGGTCAAGTATTTGAATTGAGTTTTTTTTTTTTTTTTCCATAGTTCCAAGAACTTTTAATTCTTGTTGAGGTGGGAGAGTTCAGTTGGTGTAGCTTGGAATCTTTTATAGTTTTCAGTTGGATAAATTGATACTTTAGTATGGTATGAAGATTTCTTCCTGGATCCAAATAAGAAAGTAATAAATCTTTGTAAATAACTTGTCATTTATTACTGCTATATCGTTGGATAAGCAAGCTTGTGTAAGAATGATTGAAATCCTTCTCGTCAAAATCAAGATGAACTTGAGGACTATCTATCTGGTCAAGTGGGTGATCGACTAGTGAACCATATGACTTCTGAATTGTTTCTATGATAATATCAGCATTGCATCAGGAATTAAAAAAAAAAAAAAAGGCTTTCTTTGTGAATGCACATGGAGTACCTGGCTTCTGAAAGTTGAGATGATTATTTGGGAAGTAAACCGGAAAAGTAAGATTGGAATTGAAGAACACCTCTTTGCTTGATTTCATTCCTGCAATAAATGCTTGTAGTAAGTATTTTGCTGGATCTTGTGGTTGAAATAGTTCTTCTACTAAGTTTTAAAGCAGTACACATCATGTGAAATGGTTTACTAGGGTAAATAACAAATAAAATTTAGCTGGCAAAGCAGTAGTTTGAAGGTTGTGTTAGGAGTATATATCAGTTTTACTTATTGAACATTGACTTGCTTCTTTTGAAATTGTACTTAAGTGTCACTGTTAGCACTGAATCATTCTTATGCTCTTTTTCTCAGTTCTAACTGTTTGTTTCCTTATCTTCTTTCAGTGGGTTGAGGAACCAACCCTTTTTGTTACTCGCTTTGAGTATGCAAACCTTTTCCACACTATTACAGATTGGTATAGTGCATATGTGGCTTCTAGGGTTACTGGCTTACCCAATCGACCACATTTGGTTTTTGTGGATGGCCACTGTGAGGTATGTGCCTTTTGACTTGGCAATGGTGATAAAATAGTGAAGTTATAGATTAACATCATAAACAATTTGGAGAGTGGTTCACTCAAGACCACTGTACATGGTAATATTTTTTGGTGGAAACAAATGCTCCGAGGTGATAGTTTGCTTTCATTGTCAGCTTCTAGCAGTCTTTATATGATTGGAGATTTTAACAAAATAAAGCGATGGTTCCACAAAAGTAATATTCTTTGTCTGATATCTGCCACTCACACTATACGAACTCCATACAAAAGCATGCAGATTTGCTCCACGGACCAGTCTCTTTGACTGAAATGTAATAGATTTTGTTTTCCTGTTCAAGAGTAGCAATCCTCCCAATTTTGTTAAATATTTATATTTTCTGGTTTCTTTCCTCTCTATCTTTGGGAGATTATCCAAATCTTTTCTCCCAAGTTTTCTTTTGTTTTCCCTGCCAGTGTCTTCTTTTTAATTATTTATCTGCTTTGAGTAGTGCATTATTGACATTTAGGAATCAGTGGCAAGCAGCTTTTTTGTGAGCCTAGAAGTGCAGAGAGACATATTCCAAGACCATTATCATATTCCGTCTGTTAATGTAGTTTGCCCATGAAAGATTAATGATTGCTTAGCAATTCATCCATGCATTACTGAACTTCTGATCTCTTAGGCCATCATATCATTCCAACTGCGAGTCCAAATGTATGGTTTTGCCGGGGTTGCGATGATTATAAACTGCTTATTTCTCATTCATTGGTTCATTTATTTGTGAATGCTATTTGCTTTTGACATTTCACTGGCCCATCTCTTTGTTTTTCTTTCTTTATTTTTTGTACTAAAATTGTAATGCGTTGTTTCTTTGATTCCGGAATCTTTTTAGGCACCCTTGGAAGAAACATGGAATGCGTTGTTTTCAAGCCTGAGATATGCTAAGAGTTTTAGTGGTTCGGTTTGTTTCCGCCATGCTATACTTGTGCCTTTGGGATATGAAACTGCATTATTCAAGGGACTAACTGAAGATATCAATTGTCAAGGTGCTGCTGCACAGGAACTATGGCAACACCCTGATGATCATAAGACTGCTCGATTGTCTGAGTTCGGGGAGATGATAAGAGCAGCCTTTGGTTTTCCAGTGAATAGACACCGTACCTCAAGGCCTGTGGCAGGTCACAATGTCCTCTTTGTTAGACGTGAGGATTATTTAGCTCATCCACGGCATGGTGGGAAGGTTCAATCTAGGCTCAGCAATGAACAGGAGGTCTTTGATTCCATAAAAAGCTGGGCATCCAATCATGCGGATTGTACACTTAATATAGCAAATGGACTGTTTGCTCATATGCCCATGAAAGAGCAAATTCGGGCCATTCAGGATGCTTCAGTCATAATTGGTGCTCATGGTGCTGGTCTAACTCACATAATTTCTGCAACACCCAAGACAATAGTGCTTGAGATAATCAGTAGTGAATATAGGCGTCCACATTTTGCCCTGATTGCCAAGTGGAAAGGGTTGGAGTACCACGCCATATATCTGGATGCACCGTATGCAAAACCTAGGGTGGTGATTGAAAAACTTGGTGGCATTCTTAGAAGTATTAGCTGTTAAACATTTTCATGGTTTGGACTTTGGACACTTGGCACTTTTGATTACTAGGGGGAAATTTAATGGGGTATGAGCCCAAAGTCATCTGACTTGTGCAGCATTTGAGAGATTACAGGTAATCAAGTTGAAGGCATGCAGCATTTGAAACATCACTTGCAAATTATGTTGGCCTCTGGCTTTCATTGCACTGGTAGGGGAAGCATGGTGGACTCTGCACGGGGGGAGGCAGTTCGATAGTGTGGAATTAGAACTTCACAGCTGAGAAGTCTATAGAAAAACTCACTCATTCAGGGACAGAACAAGGTCTTTACATTCCCTTAGAAACTGATATGATTCTTTTACCCTGTCAAGATATGATTTTTAGAGGCAATTCATTTTTTATACAGATTTGATATATCTTGTTCTGTCTGTACTGTGTGTATTGTTTTTCTCATACACAAGATGGACATCTAACTTATGTAGCTCAAGCTTCTGTTGTTTGAATCTCAAACTTTAAAACATGCATTGCAGTCTAAATGTGTCCATTTTCTTTCTTTTGTTCACTCTGCCTAACACTATTTCTTCAATGCTGTTATAGCAAAGCCCTTCTAAGTTGGCACGTATGGTACTCTAGCACTCTACTTAAGTAGTTCTTGGTGGAGGTTTTAAGTTTATTATTCCGGTAAATGCAAAGATGAACATGAACATTAATAGTTAAATCATGGATCAAAAGCAAATTTGCTTATAGTTTTCCCTCGTGTCGAGCTACCAATCAACAATTAGCCACACCATTACATGATGAGATTCCTTACCCATTTTTTGTTACATGATAATCGAAATATAAAGTATAAATAAGTTCTCCAAACATTTGTCTTTATACATTTAGACCTCTGCCGAAAAACAGGCCGGCCAGAAGTTTCAGAGTTAAGAGCCAAAAAGGTTTCCAAACAAGCTTGAAAGAATATGCTTAAAAGAGCTATGATTTTTGTTCAGATGCCAACACAGAAGCATTCCTGCGAGTGCCAGGGCACTCTTTGAAGATGACCATGGCAGGCAGAGCTTGGAGCAGTGATGACTGATGAGTCAACAAATGGCAATCCTTCTAGAAGAATTTGAATCAGTACGTGGAGCTAAAAACAACATACACGCATCAATCAAGCAACATGGTGCGCCATCCTCATTCATTCTGGCATCGAGAGTACGAATTGAATTTAGTTATTTTATATAGGAATTCATTTTTTCTAACTAAACTATAATAGAAAAATGAATCCCAAACAACAAAAGACGAAAAAAAAGGGACAATAGAGAAAAAATCTTACAAGTCGAAGTCATTGGACTCCGAATAACATGGAAATGACAGATTCTTTCCCGTAAATAGTTCAACTACAGATGGTCTCTGAGAGCCCAAAAACGCCTTGAAACAGACACCCAAAAACCGTTAATGGCAATGCTTATTTCTGCCATCGCCTTCCGCTCACATCTCTTTCCCTCCTCATCTTCACAAATTTTTCAGTCCCATTCATTTCTCTTCTTCTTTGTCTGTGTTTTCCTTTGATCCCATTTAATTGTTTTTATCTTTTCCCTACAATGCCGACCCAACTCGCAGACCCGATCCCAGGACACAGGGGAGCGATGGCGCAGGCCAATTTCGACTCAGACAGGGCCTTGGTCCTCAAGCGCTCTTCTAATATAGATTTGAAGAATATTTTCTTGAAGGGCATGCGTAAAAGTTCCATGAAAACCCTTTTCAAATCCAAAAGGACTCGGCCTAAGAGCCCTGCTGATGTCGTCAGAAATGCCATACCGTTGCTTTCCTACCTCAATTCCCCTGCTGTCGCCTCTGGGTCCAAGCATGCCGAGAAGGTATTCTTTTATCTTTTTATGTGTTTAAGAAAGTGTAAAGCTTGCAACTTTTCTTCTGTTTGCAAAGCAACGATAAATGTTTTCTTTTAGGTGGGTCTTCCCTGTCTGGTGATTACGCATTAGGCTCCTCATAGATTATTTCTGTTAATAAGCTGGTTATTAATGTTATGCTGGAAGTTCTTATCCATTTTTCCTCGTAGTTTTGGTTAACCTACACTAGAAATTTTAGGAATAGGAACTTACGTAAAGGCAAGGTGATTGAAATGATTTGCTAGTCATAGAGTGAAGAACTTTTATGTATTTTGGAATTGGCATTGATTTTAAGTGGGTGAATCGCGGTCTAGGCCGCCCGTGAATAGCCTTGCGTTCTTCTTTATGTTTGTTGAGTTCAATTATCTATTATTCTGGGAAAGTAGAAAGATGAAAGAGGACCCACTAGGTAATTGTAATGTATGAACATATCCTAGTTTCCTTCTCATAATTTTCGTTTTTAATTGTTTGTTTTCGAGTAAGTTTATAATATTTGCTGAACCAGAAGGAATAGAATCGTTGATTATTTAGTGAAGTATTGGTATAATGCATAGCCGCCCTCTGTTGTTGCGCTTTGTGCTGACATAACAATGGTACTTTGAGATTGCATATGAGAACAGAGAACCTATTCTCAACCATGACCTAGTCGAGGAGATTCCATATGAAATTTATTGATTGTTTATTTATTTCATTGTTCTATCCAAAATTCAACTAACAAAAATAAGTGACTCCTGTTTTTGTCTTTTTGTTTTTTGTTTTCAACTGATATGCTGCATTGTGCAAATCCGCAGTCTGTTTGATTTGGCAAGATCTCAACTTTTTTACAATTAGAATTAATTCTTGTTCCTCAGATGGCAGAACTAGATATGCTTATCCGGGAGATGAAAGTAATTCTGTATGGAAATGGTGAATCAGAGCCTGCTGCGGAGGCATGTGTACAACTGACTCAGGAGTTCTTCAAAGAAAATACTCTGCGTTTAATTATTCTGTGTCTTCCAAAATTGAACTTGGAGGTGAGCCTTATGATATCTATATCGATAGTGGTTAAGTAATGACCCATCTTTTCCTGTTCTACATAAGTGACTTAACCTTGTGAAACATGTAGATGATGCTCTGGAAGGCAATTAATTTCTTGCTGTATCTACCTTTCTCTTTGGTGTTTATCATTGAATAGATCATTTTTGTAGGCCCGAAAAGATGCCACCCAAGTTGTTGCAAATTTGCAAAGGCAACAAGTTAATTCACGCTTGATTGCTTCTGATTACTTGGAATCAAACCTTGATCTTATGGAGCTTTTGGTTTCTGGGTGAGCAGTTGTTGCTATGTCGTCCTTGCCTCTTTGCGTTTTATTTTGTTTCTGATATCTCCATGTGTACCGTCTTTTTGGTTTGAGTATTGCTTTAGGTACCTTCAGGATCTGGTAGTTTAGAATTACTCCTTGGGTATCTCAAATCCTTTCTCTTTGGGTTTTTCATGAATTACAAGACTACGTTCATAGAATTTTCCCCCTGTTCTTATAGATATGAGGATCCGGCAATTGCTCTGCATTATGGAGGAATGTTGAGGGAATGTATTCGACATCAGATAGTGGCAAGGTAAACCCAATTATCAAGGCCCCGGAATTTGTTTTATATATTTATGTCGTCATTTTGATTGCTATTATTATTTTTTTGACAGGTATGTGTTGAAATCAGAGTGCATGAAGAAGTTCTTTGACTACATTCAACTTCCAAATTTTGATGTTGCTGCTGATGCTACAGCTACCTTCAAGGTTTCTGGCTCTGTCATTATGTTTACAGATCGTAAATTATATTCTTTTAGGTGCAGTGAGATTCTTTTATATTGGTGTCAAAAGAAGTCAGGAGTTTTAGGAGTTAGAAGCGTCCAAGTACATGCCATGCTATAATATTTTGGACATAACAATGCTGGTTGAAGATTCCTGCATAATTGACTAAAGCGATACTGAAACTGCTTCCTGTTCCCTGCTGTACTTGAGAAAACAATGACTCTGGTAAGAGTAGTTGCATTTAAGTGTGTGAGGGTTTTCAATGATACTTATCTTTAGTTTGCAAAAATACCCTTTCCCAAGAGATATGTTCTATTTGCTGTGCATATAGGAATTTATGGTAACAATGGAATTCAGATGTCCTGTCCCTGGCATCCAAAGTGGCTCTTTCATCTTCTATTATCTGCTTATTCTTGGTATGACAAATGCCTAAACTTTGGGCTTTTGGTAATATGTTACAGGAACTTATGACCAGGCACAAGTCCACAGTCACAGAATTTCTCTCTGAAAACTATAGTTGGGTATGTTTTCACCATCCGAGTAGTAATTTACATCATGTAGATGTGAAGGAATCCTGAGTATAAAACTTTCCTTTTTGCAGATTCCTAAATGTTTCCAGTGTTAGAGGTTTCTAATTGTTTTGTTTTACTACAATCTTTGATGGTTCTGTAAGAGAGAGTAACTTGTCATTGTTTTTCTTGTTTCTATCCTTAGTTCTTTGCCGAATTCAACTCCAAGCTACTGGAATCTGCAAATTACATCACTAGAAGACAAGCTATCAAGGTAAGGACGCCTCACTTTTTCAAGCATCATTTGTTTAAGTCCCATATCTTGGTTGGGAGATTGAAATTTTCTACCAATCTCCTTTCCTGTATTTTTCTCCAGCTTTTGGGAGATATGTTGCTTGATCGATCAAATTCTGCTATCATGGTGAGATATGTCCGTTCAAAGGATAATCTGAGGATCTTAATGAATCTTCTAAGGGTATGTATCCTTTCTTTGTTAAAAGACTACTCATCTTCGATAATTATTGATTGATACCCTAGTTTGTTGATGTTGTCATTTGCCTAGTATGGAAAGTGAATTTTCTTTCTCTGCTAAGTAGTATATAAAGTGAATTTACATGTACTGTATAAGAACACGCTTTAATTTTTACATGCAAGCAGTGATAGCAGCAGTGCCGCATAAAATTCCATTAAAAGTCTTAATGTTATATGTACATCTAATCGGCGCATGGCTACTGTGAGTTTCCATTGAATTAGTTTTGCATCTAAGGTTGCTGGATTTCTCTTTGCAGGAATCAAGCAAAAGCATTCAATTTGATGCGTTTCATGTATTTAAGGTTTTCACCTCAGATCTTTAACTCACATTGCAGCTACTTTAATCCGTTTTTCTCATTTTTAGCTTAATTGATCATCATGCAGCTCTTTGTGGCTAACCAAAATAAGCCTCCTGACATAGTTAACATACTAGTTGCCAATAGAAGCAAGCTTCTACGCTTCCTTTCTAACTTCAAGACAGACAAAGGTTACAGAGCTTTTCTTCACCCATTCTACATTACATGAACTATAAGATGCAGATTCATGATCCCAATTGAAAAATGTTTGCAGAGGATGGATCATTTGAGGCAGACAAAGCTCAGATTGTGATCGAAATAACAGAACTTGAACCTGCAACGCAGATAACCAGTGCCGGAGACTTAAACAAGATTGCCAGTTGTGGAGATATAAACAAAATTGCCTCCTGCTCGGGGGAATTGGACAAGATTGAATTAAACAAAATTGCCAGTTGTGGAGAATTACACAGAATTTCTAGTTTTGGAGAATCAAACAAGCTGTAGCTATAGAGTCATTGTGTAATTACATTGGCTGCTTATTTAGGTAGGATTGTTAGGAAAATGACCATTTGGTGCCTGTCATGATGAATGCATACATGGGGCAAGTGGAAAACATGACAATCTAAAATTTTGAGAATTTTCTAATCTGATGGAAGTTTTTTAACGGGGGCAAGACTTGACGCAACGATAAGTTGTTTCTTTAATGATCTATAGATCATGTTCGAATCGTAGAAACAATCTCTTTATAAAAATGTAAGAGAAAGATTCTCTCTACTCTCGCGATGTGGGGAGTGTTTATGCACTGGAATTTGTCTTTTTTAATGTAAGTTTTTTACAAATTTACATTTGGTGGATAAAAATCTCAAGTTTGGTACCATTATTTTTCTATTGTTTATAGTTATGTGCTCGCGCTGGTTGGCGCAAAAGCACTTAATATGTATACCTTTCTTTGTCTTTTTAGCTATCTATATCAAGAATATCAATGATAGAAGTGTGCATTCATCCCCTAAGATAATGTAACTTTATATATAGAGACTATGCAATATTCAAAATTATACCAGTATTAAAAAAAAATTGCTAAACTAGATATTCTTATAGCATAATCTTATTTATATTAATAATTTCAATGATTTTTCTTGTGTCTCTTTCTTTTCAAGAAAATTTTAAATTATGACAAAGGAGCAGATCATGATCTACAAGTTTGATATATATATATATATATATATATATATATATATATATATATATATATATATATATGTTCAATTATGTTCTTAGTAAATTATAGGAATGGACATGTTACGCTCTCATTAGAAGTTAATAGTTTACTCTAATTTGATTTAGGCTTGATCTGAGCTGAATCTATTTAGAAAATTGGTTGGATTATATGGTTAAAGCCTGACATGATATATATTATTTATCTTATATTATATATTTTCTTTTATTATTAATCTTCTATGACTTCTTGTATTAATTTTAGTCATATTGTGTTTGAAACGAAGTTGTAATATTAATTTTGATTTTATAGAATTATAATTATTACATTTTTATATGTGGCTAATAAAATAAAAAAAATTTATATATTAACAGTCTTTTAAATAAATTTTAAGTCCGATTAAATTTTTGAACAGGTCAAATTCGAACAAAAAAGAATTCTTATATAAGGTAACAGCCAGGCTTATGCTTTCAGCTCATATACGTTTAGTCTAAGCCTGGTTTCTATCTCTAATAGAATACTTCAACTTGTTTGAATATGATAATTTATAAGAATATTTAATTAAAAATAAATACTTTATCCCTAGTAAAATTTATAGATTAACGAAATTTATATATTAATGAGGGAAAGAATTTATATATATATATATATATATATATATATGTATGTTTATTTAAAATATTGAATATTTTTAAACAAAAATATAAAGGGAAAAACTTTTTAAGAAAATTATGAAAATTCACCAAATTGTTGTCTACGACGTCGTCGGGGGCGAAAGTGATTGAATCATCCTATTGCCCCGTTCTTGAAAGGGAATGGCAATAGAAACAGCAGCAGCCTCTGGCATTCGTTTTCCTATACTTAGCAAGCGGAGTTGGAAGAAAAGCTACCGACTTTTCACTTCTCAGTTGCTCTGCGTCTTCATTAACTGCAGCTTCTTCAACTGAAAGCAAGGAGTCACTTAGAGAGGAATCTTTCTCCTCTATTCGTGTAAGTATGCATTTTTTGTTCTCCCCCCCCCCCCCCCCCAACACAGGTTAAGAGTTTCATACCGGATACCGGGGTAGGGCAGATCAATTGTTCGATGAAATTGTGAAGTGGGTTCAAGCTTATTTTTTCATGAAAAGTATTGGATTCTGATGTATTATGGACTGAACTGTGCTAGCTGTATACATGTTTCATCCGTTATTGGCCCATTATGGTTAGATGAAAGGTTGAGTTGGAATTCATTTTGGCTAAGTTGGTAGTATATTAGATTTACTTGACATATTTGTAATTCTTGAATCCCGTCATTACCGTCATGTTTCAGTATCAATATCAATGCCATTTGACCTGCAAGTTATGAATGAAAATTTTTTGCATTTCTGTTCATCTATGGAATGGCATCTTTTTTTTTGTTAGTTGTTTAATTGATTAAAATTACTTGGTGTGAAGACGGGAATCAGATGGTGCTCTGCTATCCTTCAACTCCTAAGAAGTTGGCGTCAACCATAGCATGCTTTCTTGCTGGTGCATCTTTATTTGGTTATGGTCTGCATCTTTGGCATGTCAATATTGCCCCTCAACAAGCTCGGATTAAAGCACGGAATGACTTTGTTAGAGAGCGGTTGAGAAAGAAACATGTCAAATAATAGAAGACTGTTTGGTTGGATACTGCTTTCATAGAGGTTCACTTTTTACTGGATCCCTAATTATTGGTAACACCAGGAGATGTAAATGAGCAAGTGAATTTATTTTGAGACTTTATTATCTGCTTAATCATCATTTTTTTTCTTCGCCAAGTTAGGGTATATAGACATATTTATGAATGTGTGTATCTTGGCATTAGCTTTTATTTTTTTTTATTTTTTATTTTTTTGTGGAAATGAAGGCATTGACATTTTCTTATATTTCTTTGTTCTGACTGTTCATCATGTGAATGGGAAACTACTTCTATGCATGATTTTGGAAAGCTGACAGGACATCATGTAGCAACTTAGATCTGTATCTATTAAAGGAAAATTTTCTTGTGTTTTGTCAAGTTTGGACAACCGCTGCTTGTTTTTTTTCAAAAATAGTCTCAGTGGTTTGCTTGGAAGAGAAGATATTGATATTTGCTCATATTGATGCATTTCGTTGTCATGCGAAAGAGGAATTACCCTCACCTTCAATCTTCTTATTTGTTTTGTTTTCTCTCAATGACCTGAAAGCTGGAAAGATTCTTGTAACTTGATAGTCATAAATGGATTTGAACTTCAATGGTTGTTTATTTCTTTATCCTTTTGGAGGGTGTTTAGAGGGAGAAATTTGATGGGTTGTTTATTTCTTAACATCTGAAGATGTTGGCATACCTCTTGTAAGTAAGTAAGTAAGCGCCCCTAACTCTATAAACTGTACCTTTAGACCTTGATAAATGAATGCTAATTTGTTCTCTTTCTTGTTCCATTGTGTCAAGTGTTTGAATGTTTAACACAAATTTGATTGACAAGCCTTTAGGCATTTATTCTTCTACTTCTCTTTTGATGGACATACTCTGAAAATGCCCTGAATCATAATTCATCTGACTTATATAATGAATTGAGATTGAAAATTAGAAAAAATCATCTTCATCTTGCATACTTGGAGATGATAGTTGCCAGATTGTTGAAATCTTGTCATTGCTTACTGTTTACAAGTCTGATATGCATGATAACGAAGGACTCTTTCTTTGAAAGGATGGGGTATGGGGACGAGATGGTTTTCCTCCACATTAACTTCGTGCTACGGTTGTGAAGCTGAGACAGAATAGGCAGGAGTGCCTCAGTGTCTTTTGATAATACTAACAAGGTTCAAAGTGAGCTTCTCCTGGACTAGTATTGATCAAGTTTTTAGGGTCTTTATATCTTTGGCCTCTTGATTTATCTGTTGCAAGTGCAGAAAGTGTGATAATTATGCAATCAATTGAAACAGCGTCAGCGAGATCATACTTGAGGCAAATCTCTGTTGTCAGACAGTCTAAGAGCCTAGAAAAATTATATACCCTTAGAAAGTGCCGCTTTTTGTTTTATGAGGGCTTGACTAGGTAAGATCTGCCCATCAACACTTCTAGATTTGTTTCTTTTTCATTCCTCCTCTTTTGGGTAAAAAGAAAGCTTGTTTATTTATTTCTTATTTAATTTTTCCGTTTGTGTCCCTGTGTGTGTGTGTGTGTGTGTGTGTGTGTTTTTTTTTTTTTTGGGTGGTTATGTGGGAGAGGGGGGTTAATATGGAACCTATATACCTGCTAAGCTATACTTCCTTTTTCATGCATAAGGCCTCACATATTTGAGGTGGCTATCAGACATGTTTCCAACTGTTTTATGATCCTTATCAAATTAAAAAAAAAAAAAAAAAAACTATTTTATGATTCTTATCAAATTAAAAAGCTGCCTAAGCTAGCTTAAGAAACTTATTAAAGCATTACCTCTAAATAAATATGTTAAGCTCAAATTTTGAAAAAAAAAAAAGAAAAAAAGAAAACAGGTGTTGTGTGTGTGTGTGTGTGTTTTCGGGGGGGGGAGGTGGGGTTATCTAAAGTAAAGGAATAATGCTTTGTTTGGACTCACTTATAGCTGATGCAAACTGTGAGAAGTTATATTCCAGTAACAAGCATGACAGATAGTGAAGTTTCAACTGTATAGCATATTAAATCTGTCACCATCAAATATGTCCTGCGATAAATTCCTTCTTCAATAATTGTTATGGTTAAGGTGATGTCCTCTAGAATTGTCCAACGGTATTAGAAATATCAGCTCTAGAACATAGGTGGATGCCTAGAGTATTAGACATTGGAATAGAATGCATTAGTTTAAGGAAAATACTTACATAGAACAGGTCTTTGTAAGCCATATGCATTAAAAACTTGTACCCTTCTAGAATTACAACGTGCAATGCATAGTGTAACTTTTCAATGTAGTGGTCTATGAAGACTGGGTCTAAATAATTTAAATTAATGAATGGTATAAGAAATGCTTGCTATGGTACATAGACAAGCGTTGATACCAATTCACTAGTTACAGTTTACATATAGTTTAGTAAAAACAACTATCAAATTCCTACTATAGTAGTCGCCCAAAGAATATATATATATATATATAGATTTGTAATTAAGACATAGCATATCTGAATCAGATTAGTGACCCATTATCTCACTTTGATGAGAGTTATGGGAATTTGATAAGCTAAGCTTATATAGCACTGTTCTTTTTTATTTAAAAAAAAAATAGCACTTTAGTTATTACTGGTAGCCTGTTAAGACTACATTAAAAGTTATAATTGCAATTTTCTTTGTATTGGCCATTACTACCTATCAAGTGTTGTTTTAATTTTCTCTTACATGCCTAAGATTTTGGAAATGTAATCGTAGAAAATTTGCTCTGGAATTTGATATTGTAGTAATTCAATATTTTGGTCTTTATATGTACCTCTATATACATGAAAATTCGTATGTTATTTCTTGTACAACACCCTTGGTGAGGCATTTCCACTCTTTATGCATGTCAATGGATTGCTTTCATGCGTTAATTCAAAATGGATTATATCTTCTCAAAAGAGTTTTGCTTCATCTATGTATCTACTTGGTTGTTATAACCATTTTAGTAAAATATATCATCGTGATGAGTTGCATATATGGCTGTTGTGTCAAACATAGGTTGCTTCTATTCTAATCCTTTTGCCTGTTTCGAATGGAAAACTGGCTATGGTACCGAACTACTCTTCGGTGATAAAGAAGATGCTCTTTTGGTTGGACCTTTGCGAGTAAAGAGTCTTTAGTCAAAAAGTTCTATCCTCCTTTACAATACCATCATAAAAACGTAACCGCAGAAATAAATGCAGAGGATATGTTCCGATCTGGAAAATACTTACCATGCGAAGCATCCACCTAACCGTGCATGCAAGCCTTCTGCATGCACAAGTGTCATACAGGTGGCTGATGGTGGTCACACCGGCCATGCTTCATCTTCCTTTATATACCCCTCAAAATCTCAAGGCATACCATCTTCGCCACCATTCCTTTACTCTCCTTTTGGTTTCAATTGATCTGATCATCAGAAACTAAAAGATGAGCACCTCCCAAACCTCCACCCAAGCAGAAGTGGGTGAAACCAGCAAGAAATGGAAGACCCCCATTGAGAAATCCTCCAAAGACGAAATGGGGGGAGAAATGTCTCGACTTCCCAAAGACATTGTTCTGGAAATCTTCTCCAGGCTTTCTATCAAAGACCTGAAGCAGTGCATGTGGGTTAAAAAGTCCTGGTACCAGACAATTCACTCCCCATACTTCATCAAACTCCACCATGAGAAATCAGCTTTTCGTAGCACCCACACAGTCAGCTTAATTGTTCAGGATCTCAATGCCGATGATCCAAATCTCCGTCATGATCTCTACCTGGTGGAGTATGATATTTCAGGTGACTCTGTTACTTCCTATGATATTGTCCCTCTGAGAACCAAGTTTAAAGAAATGAGCATTGAGTATGAATTGGTGGGTTCTTCTAATGGGTTGATTTGTTTCTCAGAGCCCTCTATCTCTGATCCTGTCTATGTTTGTAACCCTGTTATTGGAGAGTATATGACTCTTCCTTTAACAACTGAGCACCCAGATATGGATATCATATCTGGGTTTGGATTTGATGTGACAGCTGGGAGTTATAAAGTTATTAGAATGGTTTATCTCTCTATGGAACATTATGATGATGAGCTATGGTATGATTTGGAGGCTGAGATCTATACTGTAGGCTCTAAGGATTGGAGGAAAATTGGATTTGTGCCATACCCACCTCGTGGTGATAAGCCTGGCGTGTTTCTGAATGGAGTCATTCATTGGATGTGTGATAGGCAGCTGTGCCCAGAAGAACCCTATGGCATCGTGTGTTTTGATGTTTCAAGTGAAGAATTTAGTATTCTTCCACCTCCTCCTGGATATAGCGGTGACGATATTGACCCTGACATTGAGGACGGTCAATTTTTTGAGATACGAGTGCTGAAAGGGCAATTATGTTATTTCGATAGGAGGGGCGATCACATTGTTTCCTGGGTTATGAAACAGTATGGGGTGAAGGAAACCTGGACCCAAGGATTTTCTTTGAATGATTTATTTAACGATTTTCATGTGTTAAACTGCGCTGAGGTAAGTCTTGTTTGTTCAATGTTGAAGAATTTCTCAGTTTATATCATGTATCAATTGATAGTTCTTTGATTGGTGTCAAAATGATGTGTGCTTGCCAGTTCCAGGAACTTCTAACTCACTATGAGGCATTCATTCATGTTCCTAGGCTCATCTCGCATAGAGACGATAAAGAAGAACCGGTGGGGTAAGAGACTTGTTTCCAGTAATTCATTCCAACTCAACCTTCCCTTATTGTGTTTTCTGAGTTTAAGTTTGATTTATAACTGCCATTCCTACTTCACTTTTACTGTATATTTAAACAGACCAGAAGGATACTTCAACTTGGAGCAGTGGTCAAAAAATCTGTGCGCCATTCCATCACCAGTGTGTCCCCATATTGTGTTACCACCAAATTGTCCTCTGGTAAGTTTTCCCTGCACTTTCACATGGCCACCATCCCATCCCCCCGCCCCCAACAAAAAATTCCTTGTTTAATCCTTTTTTCCTGTAATTTTCTCAGAAGAGCTCAATGTACTCACATGCCTATGCTCGAGTGCAATCATCAAAGGATTCCCAGGTCGAGCACTTGATTAGGTATGACCAGTTGTACGAGTATCATGAGGCGCTTGCTCATGAGAATCGTGAATTATCTTATGTGGGAAGTACAAGCAATGCAGACCGTACTTTTGATTCTCCAGACAGTGTTGTTGGGCCACTGATCAGTGCTGCTGCACAGAGGGGGGAAGGCAATGAGGAACCCCAAAAAGAAATCACTCTGGATGAATTCTGCAAGATCCTTGGCATCAATTAAATCTTTTGCTTGATTAGTATTGTGATAGGGGATAGTGATGACAGTTCAGGTCCAGTCTTTAGGATTTGCTTGTAAGTAAATAAAGATGTGGTTGCCTCTAGAGAGTAGAGACCATTTCCAGCAGCCACATTTGTAGTTTTTGTGGCCTGAGCATTTAGTTCCCCCTATTATTATCTGTTTGTAATCGAACTCTTTGTGTGTTAAATATGATTGTGCCGTTTGCCTATATTATTGTTTTCCTCTTTTTTTTTTTTTTTTTTCAAGGATCATATAATTCCTAGTCTGTTTAAGGTTGAAAGCAGCCCTAAGACAGTGTGCAGTATCTTTTTAGACCCACAGGTTAGAATAGGAGCCTGGATTTCCTTAGAAGGTTAAGGGCATTTCCTCCTCTCCGGTGCACAGCTCCGTCAACTGGCTGTCAACGGAATAGAAGAAATTTTCCGGTTGTGGGACCCAGAGGGGTGGGTGAAGATGCGTGGAAACTACGTATCTACGAGTCCATCTGTATTATATTGTCTGTTTTCCAGTTAAAATGACATTGAATTGAAGGATAGAAAACGTTACAAAAGGTTGATCCTTTACAGCGGTGAGCCCCGATTGTTTGTGCTTAAAGTTTTGGCTGTGTCTAGAAGTGGTCAAATTAGTATAATTAAGAGGAAGTTGTGACCCACTGAATGTTCCTTTTGGCGGTAGAGCTTGTTTGATGCAGTGGTTGGACATTTAAAATCTGCTGCAAGTTTTCGAGTCATTCCAAAACTTTGTCATCTAGACCCCGCATCCCTCTGGCCATGGGATGAGACAAGAAGGTTGTGTTCTGTACTTCGTTGAGAAAACAACTTTAAACGGCAACAATGTCAGTGGTTGAGGTCATGATTTGAGAGCGTTTAAGCAAATTTAGAAACCACCGGTCTGGAAAATGGTGAGGTTGAATAAGACGCTGCTTAGTAAGTCCCATCTTCCGATCAATGCCGGTTGAAACTGAATTTCAGTGAGTCCCAGTCCAACATTTGAGATTCAAAGCGCATAGAAATGAGAGGCTGGTGCACAAGTCTTCACATTCCTAGTGTCCACAACTAAGTATTTGAATAAAAAAGAAAATGCTGGAACAAAATAAGTCTGGTATAAAGAATGCATTTATGTAATATTACAAATAATTTCCTCGAAAATACACAAATGGCCCAGTCCATATGACCCAAGGAAGAAAAAGAATTACATCTAGCAAAAGTGAACATACCTACAACAGTGTAATGGAGGACAAACAAAAGAATAGAGAGGAATTAACCATTCAGGCTTTCAGCGGACGATATGAAGTAGCTCTACATTCATGCGTGACTCCAGAGGATGAGAATCTTTCGTTCGCTGGGGTAAAAAAGGCAAAAGATGCAAAATCTTGGCACAGTGGAATGCGTTAGAATTTCAGGATGGAACAAGTCCCAAGAAGAACGGCAAGAGTACTCAGAAGAGTGCTTGCAACCAGCGCGGACTGCCCACTTGGTGGGGTTGGACCTGGAGCTGTACTCCCATTAGCAGCATTTGTACTAGGGGGTCTAACCACAACAGGGGGCAGAGGTGGTTCAATTACATCATCCTCGCTCAGGACTGGATTTGGAGCCTCGGCTGGTGGTAAGTATGCTGTAGCCACAAGACGGAGGAGGCCACCAGGTTGAGCAGGGCTCATATATTGAGGTGTTTCTTTGTACCCTAAACACCGGTTCCCTGGAAGAATCATCAAGATGACAAATATTGTGTCAGTGTCTGGAAATGTACAAGTTATGATCAGTAACTTGACTCTAAACGAAGAAGGAAGAAAACCCCTAAACTTTCTATTAGTAATGCGGCTAGTGCGCCCTATTCAACAAAAATGCAAGTCTTGATAGATAGTCTATGAGCACTCAACATTGTTTCTGTCCCTTCATTTACAGAAATATCATGCGCACTACTTGCAATCTGAAGAATCAGTAGAAAGATGGAAAGTTTGAAGATGAAAAAGAAAATAAGTTCTTACTTTTGTATCGTGCAGCAGTTGCTGGATAGGCTGTTACAACTCCATCAATGTTCATTCCTAGAACATACGAGTTTACCTCAACATAAGGGTCTGAGAAGAAGTCCCATGCTTGAGATACAAACTCATTGTTGAAGAGTTCCACATATGCCTTAAGATCAAGTGCCTGCAGCTTTGGCACAATTTGGGTCGCACCAATCAGGAATGCCTGATCACTGGGAAAGACAGATTTTTTGCTTATGATCACAGAACTGGCAAATTTTTTTATCTCTAATATGGTTGCATTCATTATGTCACCAATATCTTCACCCACCCTGTAGACACGCTCATAATTGTTCTTCTTTCCAACTTCAATAAGAACTTGGCTATCCTTAGATGCAATCATGACTTTCTTTGATGTCTGATTGCTGTAACTGGATTTCTCCAAAGCACCCAGAACTGCATCAACTATACCTAGTCCATTTCTAGCTAGGAATGCAGCATGCTGTAAGACAAGATTAGAAAATAATCCATCTTTATAAGAAAAAGTGAATAGGCAAAGGTTACATGAAACAAGTTCAACAAATGTCCAACATGTTGGATTATACACTCAATTCAGCATTTTCCTTCACATTGTTCATTTTCCACAATAAATAAAACAACAAATGGCTTTACAGGCAATGATGTAAACCCACAGAAACATCAAGATACAAGAAATAAATATAGTATGTAAAACACTTCCTGTAGTTGGCTAATCCTGCTCCCAGTAGTAAGTACCATTTTAAACTGGGATGCAAGAAACAAACAAAATTCAGCCCAAATGAATCAAGACAATATGGTCCATCCGTTACAAGACCACATATGTTGCTTGGTCCTTCTCATGACTAAAATACAGGCTCCTTACATGAAAATTATCTGAGTGTTAGAATAAAAAAGAAAAGAAATCTGGCTATATTTAGTGTAAAATGAATAGTAAGCACTAAGCAGAGATAAAGAGAGAATTCTTCAGAAACTATCCACCTGATAGTATAACAGTGTGCTCACAAGCATTCCAGAAACTATCTTTACATAAAATGAATTGCAATAATCTAAGTTTCTCCTTCGAATTCTAATTCATGTGATAACACGTTGTAAAAGTTACCAGCCATTTGGTAAGAGGATTTTTTTAGCAAGGGGAATGAATTGGAATCAAACCCATTCTTTATGCTTTGATAGGCATTATGGGTTTCAACATTATGTAATAAAAAATACAATGCTTGTGAATCGGTGATTACCCAACAAAATTGTGGGTTTCATCTATCATTTCCACCCTTTCTCCCTAATCAAACAACCATTTAAGAAATGATTCCCATTGCCTTGATGAAACAAACTGGAGTGAGGGAATGTCTTAAACACAATGTCACGGTGGGTTTTATCATTTCCATTACCAATGCGATTCCTGAATAGGAACAAAACACTTCCTTTGTATGAGATAAACTCACCTCTATACCAATTAAGACTCCAGATACAGAAGATGCATTACTAGCAATGGCTAAAAACTCTGACAGTTGAATAAGATTCCCAGCATTTGCAAAGGCAGGATTTCGGTACATTGAGAAATTCACATACGGATTGTACATCAATGCTGCAATGTGGATAGAAGATATCAAAATCAGTATCCTCTCATTTCAAAAGGAAGTACAGTACAAAATATAGCAATTTAAATGACTGGAATTAAAAGTTCCTCAAAAGTTGAGGCATGGAGAAAGTAACCAAGAATGTGCAAATTAATTTTTCTAATTACGTGTTAACGGTCAATCATGCCATGAAGGATGTCAAACTTTTCTATTATAATTAAAATGGTGTCTTCCTCATCCTAGCGACATTTCAGATCCTGATGATTAGAATCAGCAAAACAAAAATTCTATTATACAGAATCTTATACAGGTTAACCTACATTGCAATCCCTGAATTTGGCTCCACGTGAGGTTGAAAGTGAGTATTCCATCCTTTACGTCAAGTTCTGGAATGGTCATTGTGAGGTTGGTGAAAGGAGACTGAGCGGCCGTCGTTCTTTCAATGAGGTTTATAGAACCCAAGCAGAAAGGAATTCCATCCTTTGTCATTTGAACTGGACAGTCGATAATATCCGCATTATCTGAAATAGCCTGATTATATGCCCTATCAGTACAGCCCGGATATTCTGCACT
The DNA here is from genome assembly GCA_026120185.1 of Voacanga thouarsii. Lineage (NCBI taxonomy): Eukaryota > Viridiplantae > Streptophyta > Magnoliopsida > Gentianales > Apocynaceae > Voacanga > Voacanga thouarsii. The sequence goes on from JANUWF010002356.1 coordinate 188,324, forward strand.
TGCTCCTTCCATTGAGAAAACCAGAACCTTTTCTGTAGCAAAGACAAGCAAACAAAGTCAAATAATTTCTTGAGAGAAAAACACTGAATATTATAGTTGCCAGAGGATAAAAACATCTGTTATCCAAAAGAAGTATAAAGAGAATTAAATATGAACTAGAGAGAAAAATGACCAACTTCGCAGGATTTAGTTATACTCAGAAGCATACCTTGCACTGTATCATTTTTGCCCAAGTGAGAGAAGCAATCTGCAACGTTTAAAAAGTTTTATTATCCAGAGAAAACTACTGCTGAGAGCATATAACAAATCATGCATTCCCAATAGTTTATTAATACGCACAAAAAGCTGTCAAAAAAAGTACAACTGAATACATGCCAAATAAAATTTAGCATGCAGACTGAGTCATCGAATTTCATAATCTAAGAGTTCCACAATCCAGTTTGGCATGTATAAATTTCTAAGTCCATTGTTTTCCTTTTTGTTCTTTTGGGATACTTTCTATTAGCTAAAAAACAAAAAATTGTAGCAGAGGATCAAGTTAAGTCTTTGAAACTCAAAGCAATAACATATTTACTTCCGATACTAAGTTTCTGGTAGTAGTGATGAAACCAACATTTAGGACATGCAGTCAGAAATAAATCAGTTAGTTTTTGTTCTGCAAGGATTAAAATTCAGATAAACACCATAGCTCACTTGCATCATTCACATGAATAGGTTACTTTTACCAGTCTTCACAAACAACGTCCAACTAACAAATTTACAGCTTTAACACCTCAATTCAATGGCAAGACACATATATGAACATTTATGATCAAATAAGAACACATAATTTTGACGTATCATCAACAGATGAGGGCAAATCCCAGCAATGGAGATGCAAAAGTATCATTTTGACAAGTCAGTGCACCAACATGGTTCTATTCCCAAAACAAAAAACTCATGTGGCCCAGCAAATCATTAAAATTGCATAGGCCAATAAGTTTGCAAGCCAAATAAGTGTATATCTTACCTACTGCTTCTGAAGAAGTTATTGGGAAATCGGAGAGCACACCATCCACAGAAAATCTTCCATTATCAATGAAGGACAAATATTCAGCCAGAGGGTCATAACTGTAATTATAAGCTAAATCTCCATCATTTACAAATTCCGACGCATAAATTTCAAGACCTTCTTTGTGAGCATCCAAAACAATAGAGGTACTAGGCTGCAGATATTGTTTGCTGTCCAGAGGCCAAATGTAGTATTTTGGAACTAGAATAGCAGAGGCAAATGTTTTGATAAGCGTAAGATTCTTTCGAAGAGAATCATAAGTCTGGTTAGTTGACGGCTCAACTTTCTGTGGTTCAAGAAACCGGAAAACAAGTTTGATTATACTTGCTCTGAATCGTGGAGCAATGCTTTTTAGGAAGTTCACCTCTGGCGATGAAATATAATTGATAACAACACTTCTGGATGCAGATATGATAAAGTTTCTCATACTCAGATTGTGTTGAGCGTAGAAACCATCATGCTACACCAAAAATAATAATAATAATAAAATACAATTAGGGCTTGAAATAATTGATAAAAGAGGTAATATACTAAGCAGATTAATTAAAAGCCAAAAGAAAAAGGTTATTATCGGAAGCATACCTGTACATTCAGCCAAAATCCGGGTGGTGTGATTTGGGTGGAAACATCTTGCACTGTAAGAATTTGTTGTGGAGTTCCATCAAATCTGTTAGTCCGAGAATAAATTCCTTGTTTCACTGCCCAGGGTAATAAATGCTTCATCAGTAAATTTCGAGCATTTGCATCTCAAAAAGAGGCAAATCTTTAAGCAGCCCAATGGATCTTTCTCATAGAATTAAAAGTACAAAATTGTAGAGATGGATTATGCCAATCAAGTTCTCTTGGTATGATGTTTTAGCATATCAATTCAGTCACAAAGTTAACAGTTGGTTATCATCCCATAAGTAATTAAGTGTACGCCATAACCTTCGAAATCATTTGAACTGCCATAGAACTATTTAAAGCCCAGCATTTTGTAGTTAACGTGTCCCAACGAATGCACAAAGCAATCCAATGTTCCCTAATTCAGGTGTTGACCAGAAGCCTATGGAATGCATATAGGCATCATCCAAACATCCCAATTGCAAATGTGAACCCTCAGTCACAAGCCAAGACGTGAGGGTGCAAATAAATATGACAATTGCATAAGGCCAAAAAAGAGAATGTACAAGTTTAGCAAGAGTACAAATTCATATTATCCCTAGCCCAAGGTTCCTTACCTCACAAAACCTGAAACCAACTGGAGAACAGAGAGGAAGCCCAATGGCAATGTGCATGTTTGGTATAAACACGATTTGATTGACCAGTATCCCTTTACAACTTTGAATTGTTTGGAGAAGTAGGAAACTTCAAATAATCTAAAAGCTATCTAGTGGGAAAACAATAGGTGGAGCAAGAATGGAATTCAGAAAAAATTTTCAAAAGACTGGGAACAAATAAATCCTCTACTTTTAGTAGTCTATACATTAGCCATTAAGGAATTCAAGGAAGCAATAGTGTGTCCAGGTAAAAGAAATGCAACAAACACAACAAGATAACACAAAAGAAATTTGTCAATTCATCTATAAAGTGCATATATGCATTTAAAGTGATGAAATAAACTTACAGTTAACAATTTGTAGCTCCTTGAAGGTATAATCAATTGAAAACCATCCTGTCATTGAGACATCATTCACAACATAAGTGTTCTGCTTGTTTTTCTGAATAAGATTTATGTTAGAACCATTGTCAAGCTTGACATCCGGAAAGCAGATCCCAACTCCATCTTTGGTGAGTTGAACGTCACACCACAGGACAGTGTTCGGTAAGCCAGTTGCCAATGCAAACTGAAAAGCATTAAAACTGGAATCAGGAAATAGTCCTGAAAATCCACCACGAGCTATGACCAAAGGTGCATCTCCTGTACAAACAAAATGAACAGCCAACAAGTGAGTTCTTCCAACCTACTTTTGCCCCGGGGGGGTATTGTGAATGGTCATAACTTGAAAAGGAAATTTTACTTATGATTTGCAAATATAAATATTTGTTGCTTTCAGAATTCAACTTTCATGTTCCTCACAGTTAACTTTAACATTTGTACAACGCATTCTAGATCTTTTCAGAAGTCAAAAATTATATCCCCCCCCCCCCCCCTCTCTCAAGTAAAAGTTTTAAAAATAAAGGAGCATAATAATTGAGTTACAGAATCGATAAGCTCAACTAAGTTCATATCAACACAGAAGTACAACAAATTCATCTACACCACAACTGTCCTCTCTGTCTTCATTTTCAAATTCTCCAATCAACAGAGCATATTCCAGTACAAGTAGAAAGCAAAAACACAAATAGCAATTCACCAACTGCACAGCACTTACCACTGAGTGTTTGCCATTTTCTAGTGGATCCTTGAGCCGCAACCAATGCAGCAGCAGCGGAGAAAAGCAGTAAGAAGGTAAACAGTGGCCGGAGCTTCCACATTGCCGGCAAGTTCAGCAGCAGGAATTTCTATAAAAAATCTGGATTTTCTTCAGACTTTATTGGAAGATGTGAAGGACTTAGATTTGGGCTTCAGAAGAAAACTAGAGAGAGAAAGAGAGCGGACAGAGGAGAGAGATGCTAGAGCGAAAACGCAGAGGACCGTGAAAGACTGGAAGCTGCAGTATTATTTATTTGTTTCTTAAATGGGAATAAATATTTTATCAGATAAATTAATTAGTAATAATAGAGGGGGACTTATTTTAGGACGCGTTTGGTGTAGGGCCGGCTCAAGTTGGAGATCAATGAGCCAACTTGTGGCATCTGAGTTCACATTTTCTGTTCTTTTTTTCTTTCATCATAATTTTATTCTTTGAAAAAAGTATAAATAATAGAAAATAAATATTAACTTTTTAAAATTATGAAAAATATTTAAATTATTTGTTTACTACACCAATAATATAATTATAACTAATTGCTAAAAATAGATAAAAATTGAAATGCAACTATTGGTGGCTTCAAAAACAGTAAGCTAAAAAGGCGCAAGTTTCGGGCAGGTTCGGCTTAAGGATGATGGACGACAGCTATACCTCGACCCAAAACATGAGTCAGAGTTGTCCCAACATTACACGTGTCAAAATGTAATTGGTAAATAATGTTTTCTTACATTATTTTTTTCTTTCCCGAATAATTAGAACTGGTCGCGTTTGTCTGGACCCACAGCTTGGGTTGTTCAGTTAAAAGGCCATTAAATTTTTTTAATATAAATTATTTTGAAATTAATTTATTTAAATATAATATAAATTATTAAATATGAATATAAATATTTTAAAAATAAAAATTATTTAAATCGATATTATTTTAAATTAAAAAATTTCGAATTACTTAAGATGAAACAAATGACTCCGACATTAACTCTGCCGCCCCAGGGGAGGATGGGATCCGCATATACCCTCTATACTGGAATTATCTTGACAGTGATATTATACGATTAAATTAAAAATAAAATTATAAATACATAAAAATTAAATTGAGATGAATTTTTGAGAATATAATAAATAATTATTAAATATATGATATTAAATAGGACTTAATATGAAATTAAAAAATTAATATAATATATTGTGAATAAATAATAATTTTTGAGGAATAAAAATATATAAAGTAATAAATTTTTAAATTAAAGTGATCTTGAATTAGGATGAAAATCCCCATCCAAATACAGCTAACTCTAAGATTAGCTGGCCAATAGCAAGCACTACTTGTGCTAAGACTTTCTCCTACGAGTAATATTGGGTGGAATTAATTTTGTAAAAGGTACCATTTTTTGTTTTTATAAAAAAATTTAGGCAATTTTGGCTTGGCCAACTCAGCTGTATCAGGTGATGTAGACGCATTCGGGAGAATATTTGAGGTTCTTCGAATTAAAGTTGATATTGAAAAGAGTTAATAATGTACCAAAATCATATTTGATAAATTAATGAGAATTTATCATTAATTGTAAGTATTTATGATTATTATATATACTAATTTAATATATACTTAATACAATCTTATTTAATACTATTATTGATTATTATATATTTTTAATAATGTATAATATTAAATAAATGAATAGATTAAATATAGACTAAAATCAATAATCGCATATCACGTTTTTAGTCAAAATATGTTATAGAAAATATATTAGAGTATTTGAAGATCTGGAGCCGAGAATACATTAGTCCCATCGACATAAATTGTAAGTATCATTGGTCATTTCTGAAAAATATTTTATATAAACAAATGTCAGTAATTCAATTAGCTAAAATTTATTTTTATCATTGTTCGTTTCTTTAATGTGTTAATAAAAAATTTATAAATATGTGTTCAATAGGTTTTATTTTCTCCATTCACACTTTTATTGAAGAACCATTCAGACTCAATACAAATATTTAACAAAATATTTGATTATAAATAAATTATTGTTATGAATTATTGGAATCTCCATTAATTAGTGGAGGCTCCACTAATTATGGATTTATGTGAATTATTAGAAGATTTTTATGGATGTCCACCATTTAGTGGAGACACCATTATTTTGTGAAGGAAAGATTAGAGAAAGAATTGTGAGAGAAAGAAAGAGAGAAGTTTGAAGAGAAATTCTTGTGCAAAGAATAGTTAGAATTTTCTTAGTGTGTAGTGTGTAAATTTTATTCTAACACTACCCTAATTTTATAACACGTTATCAGCACGAGTCTCTGCCGTTATTAAAGTCAGAAGACAGGTACGCATTTATTGATCTCGCTAAATTAGAATTTGTAGCCCTTGATATTTCTGAAAAAAAATTATATGTCATACAGAAATGCATCTAAATGCTAAAAAAAAAGATATCCATATGTCATGTGGATAAAAAGAAAGATTTGACCACCTGAAGATAGTCGTACTACCCACTGCACGGTATGAATGGTTGCACCTGAAGTTGCAAGATTGTAAAACCGTGAACTCCGTGATGTATAAAACTACATCTTAGTTAAAAATTTTATGGAGAAAAAGTTACTGATGAAGTTATATTGGAGAAGACATTCTCCACTTTTCATGTTCTACAGTAACAATATCGAGAAAAATGATATCCAAATTTGACAGCTTTAACATGAGTTATTATTGAGAAATCATGAAGCCATATGAACTGGCTCAACAGCACTCCCAGAAGTGAATGTTGTTGGCTCCAACAAAAGCCATCGTTATAGTCGTAGTTGTGGCAGTGGCCGTGGTTATGGTCATGGACACACTCGATATTTCCTTTATCACAGAGAAATACTGGCCACCTAAAGTGGAACAGAAAAGATAATAAGGGAAAAAGATATTTCTATTAATAATAAGCATCACATCTTTTATTCATATCACTAGTGTTCATATGAACTTGAGAATACATGCTTATAGTTGCTCTTTTGTAATTGAACATTTGATTGGTGATGGAAGTGTTCAAAATAATTAAAAGTTTACTTTTAATATGTTTATTTTATATTTTATATTTTTGGCATTGTAATACTACTTATCGTTTAAGGTTTTTATTGTTTTAGTATTTACATTTATAAATGTTTTGTTATGCCCAGATGGCTATTATTCCGCTTACCGAATACACAAATGGCATTAAAGATATATGCCTAATTGATAGTGGTACAACACACACCATATTGAAAGATAAAAAATATTTCTCTTACCTGCAGATGGGAGAAACAAATGTTAATACTATAGGTGGTAGTGTAAAGTTGATTGAAGGCTTTGGAAGAGCTAATATTATATTACCCGGATGAACAAATGTTGTTATTCCTAAAGCGTTATTTTCTTCAAAATCTCGAAGAAATTTATTAAGCTTTAAAGATATTCGCCGAAATAGATATCACATTGAAACAATGGAAGAAAATAGTTTTGAATATCTCTGTATTACTCAAATAATGTCGAGTAAGAAATCTTTATTAGAAAAGCTACCATCTCTTTCTTCTGGCCTATATAGCACAAAAATCCATGCAATTGAAATGCATCATTCAGTAAATCAGAAATTTACGTTACATTTATCATTTGGCATGACCGTTTGGGTCATCCATGAGCTATTATGATGCGAAGAATAATTGAAAATATGCATGGTCTTCATTTGAAAAGTCAAATGATTTTGACATCTGATAAATTTTCATGCGCTGCATGTTCTCAAGGGAAATTGATTATTAAACCATCTCCAACAAAAGTGGAGTTTGAGTCTCCAGTATTTTTAGAAAGAATTCATGGTGATATATGTGGACCAATTAATCCACCATGTGGGCAATTCAGATACTTTATGATTTTAATTGATGCATCGACCCAATGGTTGCATGTTAGTTTATTATCAAATCGCAACATGGCGTTCGCGAGATTGCTTGCCCAAATAATTCGCTTAAAAGCGCAATTTCCAGATTATCCGATCAAAAGGATCCGTCTAGATAATGCTGGAGAATATTCCTCCCAAGCTTTTGATTCTTATTGCCTGTCAATTGGCATTACTATTGAACATCCAGTAGCTCATATTCATACTCAGAATGGTCTAGCTGAATCATTCATTAAACGGTTACAATTAATTTCTAAACCGTTATTAATGAGAACAAATCTCCCGACAACTGCTTGGGGACATGCTATTTTGCATGCTGCAGCACTTGTACACCTAAGGCCAACAAGTTATCACAAATTTTCTCCCTTACAATTGGCTTTTGGTTCCGAGCCAAATATAGCTCATTTAAGAATTTTTGGGTGTGTTGTATATGTTCCAATTGCACCAAACCAACGTACAAAGATAGGTCCTCAAAGAAGAAAGGGGATATACGTTGGATATGATTCTCCCTCTATTATCAGGTATGTTGAACCCCTGACAGGAGATGTATTCACAGCAAGATTTGCTATTTGTCATTTTGATGAATCATTATTCCCTAAATTAGGGGGAGAACCAAAACAACATAAAAAGGATCTTGCTTGAACAACATCATTAAATTATCTTGATCCGCGCACAAGCACATGTGAACTTGAAGTTCAGAAGATAATTCATTTGCAAAGCATTGCAAATCAAATGCCAGACGCTTTTTTTGACTCCAGAAGAATTACAAAATCACATATTCCAACTATAAATGCTCCTATTCGAATTGAAGTTCCAGCAGAACAAAATATTATACCTATAGCTGCGAGTCAAAAACACGCCAGAAGCGTGGCCGACCTCTTAGTTCTAAAGATAAAAATCCTCGAAAGAAAAGATGATTAACTGATCCAGAAGATCATATTGAAGAAAAGAATGATAAAGACCAATAGAGAACTGATGACAAAGAATCAGAAGTTGATGAAAGTAACACTAAAATTTCTATCAATTATACCACTTCCGGTAGAAGTTGGAATCAGATAGAAACTGTTATTGATAATATATTTGCATACAATATATCTCTTGATGTTACACAGGATAATGATGATCCTGAACCAATATCAGTTGATGAATGTCGGCATAGAAAAGATTGGCTGCAATGGAAAGATGCGATTCAATCGAAGTTAAATGCACTGACAAAACGTGAAGTCTTCGGACTTGCAGTCCGAACACCAGAAGGTGTAAAACCTGTTGGCTACAAATGGATATTTGTGCGAAAGCGCAATGAAAAGAGTGAAATCGTTCGATATAAAGCGCGATTAGTAGCCCAAGGTTTTTCACAAAAACCAGGTATTGACTATGATGAAACTTATTCTCCTGTTGTTGATGCTATTACACTCCGATATCTTATCAGTTTGGCAGTACATGAAAAGATAAATATGCGCCTATTAGATGTTGTCACTGCTTACTTGTATGGAAATTTAGAAAATGATGTTTACATGAAAATCCCCGAATGATTTCATATTCCTGAAGTATATAAATATTATCCTCGTGAAATTTACTCCATCAAGTTGCAGAAATCATTATATGGCCTGAAGCAATCTGGGGCGCATGTGGTTCACACGTCTTAGTGAATATTTATTGAAAGCGGGATTTAAAAATGACCAGGTATGTCCATGTGTTTTTATTAAGAAATCTGGTTCTAAATTTGTGATATTAGCTATATATGTTGATGATATTAATCTTATTGGAACTCCTGAAGAGCTCCAAGAAACAATTGATTATTTAAAAAGAGAATTCGAAATCAAGGATTTTGGTAAAACCAAATTTTGCCTTGGTTTACAAATTGAACATCTGGAGAGTGGAACATTTATTCATCAATCAACATATACAAAGAAAAGTGCTAAAAAGATTTTACATGGACAAAGCACATCCATTGAGTATTCCAATGATCGTCCGATCATTAAATGTGGATAAAGATCCTTTCCGACTTCAAGAAAATGATGAAAAACTCCTTGGTCCTGAAGTACCATATCTCAGTGCAATTGGTGCATTGATGTATCTTGCTAATAATACACGACCTGATATTGCTTTTGCTGTCAATTTATTAGTAAGGTTTAGTTCTTCACCAACACAACGACATTGGAATGGAATTAAACAAGTCCTTCGATATCTCCAAAGTACAATTGATCTCGGATTATTTTATTCAAATAAAACCAGTCCAACATTGATAGGTTATGCGAGATCGTTGGTTATTTATCTGATCCACATAAAGCACGTTCTCAAACGGGCTATCTATTTACATGTGGAAATACTGCTATATCATGGCGTTCTACGAAACAATCTATAGCAGCTACTTCTTCAAATCATGCTGAAATTATAGACATTCATGAAGCAAGTCGAGAATGTGTATGGCTAAGATCCATGATTTATTATATCCGAGAAAGTTGTGGATTATCATCAATCAAAGGTATTCCAACTCCTCTTTATGAAGATAATGCAGCTTGCATAGCTCAATTACGAGGAGGATATATTAAAGAAGATCGGACAAAACATATTTCACCAAAATTCTTCTTTAATCATGAACTCCAAAAGAAATGTGAAATTGATGTGTTACAAATTCGGTTATGTGATAACCTCGCAGATATTTTCACGAAGACTTTACCGACTGCAACATTTGAGAAGTTGAGATATAAAATCGGTATGCGTCGGTTTAAAGATTTAAAGGAATCATCTTATCAGGGGGAGTAATAAACATACATATAGAATAGTGTACTCTTTTTCCTTCACTATATTTTTTTTCCCACTGGGTTTTTATCTAGTAAGGTTTTAACGAGGCATATTCTTTATGTAATGGATGGACATCCAAGGGGGAGTGTTATGAATTATTGGAATCTCTATTAATTAGTGAATGCTCCACTAATTATGGATTTATGTGAATTATTAGAAGATTTTTATGGATGTCCATCATTTAGTGGAGACACTATTATTTTGTGAAAGAAAGATTAGAGAAAGAATTGTGAGAAAAAGAAAGAGAGAAGCTTGAAGAGAAATTATTGTGCAAAGAATAGTTAGAATTTTCTTAGTGTGTAGTGTGTATATTTTATTCTAACATTACTCTAATTTTATAACAATTATTATTTTGTCTTTATTTAATTAATATTTATTTTAAGATATTTTAAAATAAGAATGAAAACACTCAAAGTCTGAAAAGAAGAAAAAGTACAAAGACGAATGCCATCTATCGAATATTTTGGGTTGGAAGTAAATGATTGACGTGGTTTTGGTCATACCACGCATCACCCAGACATACACATACGTACCTAACAAAATTCCAACCCATATTTATTTATTTTTTTTAATAAATTATAATTTATGACTCATATCTTAAAAAAAATTTGAATTTAAAACGTTAATATGAAAATTTTAATACTAATTATTTTGAATAACTCAAAAAAAAAATTCTAACTCATATGAAGTATATGTAAATTTATTTTTCGATTCTATCTCACTTATTATAAACCTTTAATTCATAAAATTTTATTGTCACTGAACTTGTTAAAAATTTTGAATCAAATAATCTCTAAAGAAATGTGATAAAGACGATATAATTAATGATTTTTTTTTATTTTGAGTTGAGGAATTTTAGTTAGTTATATATACGAAGTTGGCAAAAGTATATATAGTCAAATAATGATTTTGAATGGGATGCTCATATTATTTTTAAATAACAATTTTTTTTAAAAAAAATGATCCAATAATTGTTTTTTGGTCTCTTGTCGGGACATGTTGATGGACGCCAAGTTCGTCATTGATTGCGTTCGCATCTCTCCCTGGATTCCCTTAAGAGTTATTCCTCTTCACAATGATAAATTTTAAGATGTTTTAAAAATATATAAATATATATATATATATTATTAATAGGAGCTAATGTGGTTAGGGTGACGATATCGGGTTGCGTTTGATGGTAATGCATGTCGTGAACAAGTTGCCGGCGGCACCGGGGGGGGGGACCAAGTCTACTGGGGAGCTGTGACTGTGAGTGTGACATTGTGTAGTGCACGTTAGCATCACGTAGTGATCTGAAACGAAGGGGAACACAAATTCATGGGTTGACGAAACATCATATTCTGGGACCGCGTAAATTGTGTACAACAACTTGTACGATAATTTTACGATTTAAATAAAAATAATGAACAACGTTGTTTTGATCATTCAAAACGATATCATTTTACTATTCATATAATCGTATGAAATATTCATATAATTATGTAAAATATTTATGTGATTGTATTAAATGTTCATATAAACTCAAATGACCGCACAAGTTATCATACGACAACTTGCACGGCCGAAATCCCATATTCACCTACATTAGAGAGGCTTCCTATTTTTATACCTGCAGCCACCGCCGGTCCACCGCACGAGCGGCCGAGATGTCATCCCATCCCCATTGGACAATACAAATAAAAGAATCTCAAACTTGGAAAATTTTAACTAAAACCGAGCATATTATGTATTTAAAAAAAATAAAGGAATTTGTACTTGTTACGTGAGAATATTAAATCCCATTTCCTATACTGATTTGAAATAATATTTTCTTACGAGCAAATCTGTCGATTAATACTTTAATTTAGACGATCAAGTAGATTACGGGATATATTTTAATAGTTCGATTTCAATTTTAGTCTAAACAGATCAGATATTTTGTAAGATGTATTTCAGTAGTCTCATAAATTATATTAAATAAACTTACAAACTATATAAAAAAATAAATTACATTAAAAACAAATTTTGTATTACAAACTCATATATTAAGCAAGTGTGAATTCAGGTAGAGGGTAGAGAATTTCAGCCCTCCTCTAACTTGGTAAATTCCTTCAACAGTTGAGCATATTAGGTTATAATTTAGTCTCTATTTTTAGTTATTTGAAATATTGTTTTAAACTATTTTGATTATTTTTTTTCACTTTTCATTTTAATTTTATAAAAATTAAAACATTGAGAACATACATAAAAAATACTTTTCAAACCACTTTTGCTTGTTGATGCTGTTCAAAAAAAACATATAATATTAATTAATTATTTTTTTTTTCTCAAAATCACTTTCCATCAATAGTTAAAAGAAAAATTAGCCACCATTGGTAGTTTTTTATCCGCTCCTTTCATATTTCTATTTTGGTATTGCCATTGCCGCGGTATTGACGCAATCCTTTGTTTATATTTGTCTTGGAAAATATTAAATCACGAGAAGCTAAAATTGATGGGTCTAAAGTTGATCAATATGGACCACACTTACTAAAGATGGAAATTAATAGCTGGGTATTAATGCCATAATCAAAATTAGAGCCTGTCTCTCAATAAATTGGCCATCTTGCAGACCACAAAAATAGAAACTCTAAACTTGTAAATCTTCTTGTATGGTATTAATCATATCTTGACTCCTTGAAACATGCATGGAGATTAAAAATAAAGATTTTCAAGTGTCGCGTGTTGAATTATTTTATATCAATTACTTATTATAATAATTTGTTTTTTTATAAATCTTAAGTAATTATTTTCTTACAACGTATCTTTTAAGATAAAATTGAATATATATATATTTTAATATAATATCAAAACTATTAAACTAAACGTTGATATCTTCTAGTCATGGAGGCGTGTTGAATTGTTCTATATGATGTTAATGTATCATCTTTTCTAATCGGAAAGGGAGAGGAGGTGTTGAGTTATCCTATCCTTTCTAGTTAAAGGGGGAGAAAAACTGTTAAAGTTATTCCACGTATAGTTAATAAGTGATGTTAATGTCTATTTCTTTCTAATCGGACAGGGGATAGAAGGGGTTGAATTAACCCACACACAGTTTAGTCATATTGGTGTCTAGTTCTTTCTACTCTGCTGGAGGGAGGAGGTATTGACTTTTGTTAAGTGCATTAATAAATATAGATTTTGCAAAAATCTTTGTACGAATTTAGTTCAGCATATTGTATTTAATATAACGTAAGTTATACGATATAATTTATTAATGCATTCGGTCTACTGAACTCATTCCACAACGTGATAGAACTCGTTAAATATGCACTATTAATTTTAATAATTAATTAATTAACATAATATTAATTTTTTTAAAAAATAAAAAGTTTAAGCAGAGAGATGACCACCCCAGGTTGGGAGCAATCAATCTTTAGTTGCATGAATCCAAAGCTCCCAAAAGAAAAAAAAAATGATGGTATTGCCCATCTCGAATCTTTGATGAAAAATAAAATATGAAGTCTATTAACTTCATCAGTTAAGTCGATCAATCAGAATTTACCTATATTAATTTATATTTTTATGATTCTTTATCAATTAATATAATGAAATAAATTTTACTCAATACGTATTTAAAAATATAGTGACCGTATATTTCTCTATTTATAAAAAAATAAAATAGAAGTGAAGTCACCGGTACGAACGTTCTAACACGGAGGCAAAGCCATATGGAGTTGAAGTCACATGGCCTGGGGAAATTATTAGGGCCGATTTTGGACGGCAGTGAATAAATATTGTTGTTTGGTTTGTTTTTTTGGAGGTCGAGGGGGGGGGGAGGAGGGGGGAAGGGAGAAGCTGGGGCTGGCCTGGGCCGGGTGCAGAGACAGGAATTATTATTCCAATCCCAAAGTAATGTCACTTTATGTATTCCAAGGACTCACATTTGACACTTGTTGTGATATTTTCAAGACTTCTAGAGCTATCTTTAAAATAAAATTGGTGTCAAACACAATCAAAAATTGTATTGAAATAATATTTAGTATATTAATAATAAACTTTCAATTTGAGTGATTTCTAAACGAATCCATTTAAATTGAATAATTTACTTAATATTTATAAGGTTCAGAGATATTAATATTCTAATTAAATATCTAATTTAAAATTTTCTTTTAGAGCATCGGGAAGGAATTGAAATGAAATAATATTGATTTGTAATTTTGTATAGAGGAAACTATTCTCTATTGATTCTAACACGACATTTGTATCTATGTAATAAAGATAGAAGGAGAAGAAAAAAAAAATCAAAGATTTTATATAATACTTTTAATCGATAATTTATTTTATAATTTATTTTGTACCTTTCGTTGAAGGAGAGATAAGTCAAGTTGTACGAGACAAAACTTATGGGATAGTAGAGGTTGATGGAGCAAACTCATAAGCAAATGCCGCCTTCATGATAGAAAATAACATTAATTTTTCTCACCAAAGAAAACACTAGGAGATGTTGAAATGAAAGGGAGAGGATGACTTTATTTGTGGTTGATGATGTTACCATTTCATTTTATACCACTTTTGTTGTGGAACAATATGTCCAATTAAATTATATTCAACTCCTCCTGGTGAGGAATGAATACTCAGCACAAATATTTGATAAAGATATAAAGGCTTTTTAACAAAATATTTTTTTAATTATTTAAATTGAATATTTATATTTATATTTTAAAATATTTTGAATTAATATTAATTTTTTAAATAAGTATATTTTCTCTATAAATTTGCAGATTGTATGTACCAATCATAATAGTAAAATGAACAAATACTCAAGAGTGAAGTGGATAGTGATTGGATTGAGATAGATTTGTTTGAATTTAACACAGAATTATTAAATATGTGATATCGAACAAGATCTCATATGGGGTTAAAAAGAGAATATGATATATTGGGAGTATATGATAGTTGTTGAGAAATAATTTTTTGAATTATTATTATTTTAGATTAAAGTGAATTTTTAGATTGAGAAGAAAATACAATCTAAACACACTCTTAGTCATTGAAGGATAAATTATAAGGATTATATTCATACGATCCGAAATTAAAATATTTTATTTTGATTTAATATAAAGATTAAAAGTTAATAATAATATTCATATATTCATCAAATGAGTGTAGTGTTATGAAATATGAAAGGTTAAGTGACTGTTCATTTTCTAAGGTTATTAAATTCATTTCTTAACCTTTCAGATTCTGTAACCTTTCGGATTCTGTATCGAAACCTCTATAAATAGGGATCATATGTAAACAAACGAATAATCAATGAAATCGTATCTAAGCAATTCTCTCTCTTCTCTCATCTTCTAGTATCTTTACTTTACAATTTTATATTTACTGATTATATTTTGAATCAAATTCACAACACGTTATCAGCACGAAACTCTACCGAATTTATTTTACTGAAGGTTATAATTACGGTGACGCTATTGAAGTTTTCTAGAACAAAAGAGGTAAGAATAATATTAAGCTTAGATTTTCAGAGAGTTTGCAATTTGTGTGATTCATGTTATTACGCATCCTTAGTTCCTTAACCTTTCATGCACCAATTTATTCAAAGTTATGTTTTCTTTCGTGGCTTTTGCATCAGAAATAAGAAATAGTGCAAATATACATCCCGTGCTTGTCAACACAGGTGATGGGAAACGATATAAAAAACTAGATTTTTATACCTTTTATGCCTTTGGCCATTTATATTGTATGCAATATGATGCTGGCCATTTAAATAGGTTAAATGGTGTGATCTAGCACCTTTGTCTTTTCTTGTTTGTTCTTTTTCCCCTTCGCATCATGAACTCCATAATATCATGGATGAACACGATAATATTTCGCATCATATTTATATTTTTGAAAAGAAGAAGTAGGTACTTTTTCTATTTGATTTTGTATTCACATGGCAAACTCACCAAACTTGAGTTTGTAGTCATTCATAACAAAAAAGAGCTAATGCATTTAGCTACAATGGGTCTGGCAGATACCATTGTAGAAGGAAATCCATTATCATCACAAAATGATGTTGAAGTTATGATTTTGCTCCGCCATCATCTTCATGATGACTTAAATGTTGAATACCTTATCGTGAAAAATTCATTTATTTTGTGGACTAATTTGAAAGAAATGTTTGATCACCAGAAGATGGTCGTCCTTCTAAAGGCACGGTATGACTGGATGCACTTGCGATTACAAGATTTTAAATCCGTTAGTGGGTATAATTATGCTATTTTTAAAATTACCTCGCAGCTAAAACTGTGAAGAAAATATTACTGATGAGAATATGTTAGAAAAAACTTTCTCTACTTTTCATACCTTGAATGTGCTCATGCAACAGCAATATTGAGAAAAGGGATTCAAAAAGTATGTAGAATTAATATCTTGTATTCTTGTAACTGAGCAAAATAATGAGTTATTAATGAAAAATCATGAAACTCGACCAATAGGTTCTATTCTATTCCCAGAAGTGAATGATGTTAGAACTTGTAATTTTGACCTTAGAAGAGGTCGTGGTCGTGGATATGGGCGTGGCCATGGACGTATATATGGTCATGATAAAAATATTTATTATTATCGCAATAGTCAAAACAGAATTACGAGAAATCATGACAACCACCAGAAGTGGCAAAAAACTAACGAGAAAGGAAAAGAAAATTATGTTATTCCTAAAAATTATGAAGATAAATGTTATCGCTGTGGTATGAAAGGTCATTGGTCTCGTACCTGTCGTACGGCAAAACATCTTGTTGATCTGTTTCAGGCATCTATTGATAAAAAAGACGTGGCTGATTTCTTTGAGTATTCTAAAGGAAGAATTGAGCATTTGATTAGTGATGGAAATGTCCAGAAGAATTAAAAGTTTACTTTTAATATGTTTCTTTTATATTTTATATTTTTTGCATTGCAATAGTAATTAGCGTTTAAAGTTTTTATTATTTGAATATTTAAATTTATAAATATTTTGTTATGCCCAAATGGCTATTATTCCACTTACTGGATACACAATTGGTATTAAAGATATATACATAATTAATAGTGGTACAACACACACCATATTGAAAGGTAGAAAATATTTCTCTTACCTGCAGATGGGAGAAACAAATGTTAATACTATAAGTGATAGTGTAAAGTTGATTGAAGGCTCTGAAAAAGCTAATATTATATTACCCGGAGTAACAAATGTTGTTATTCTTAAAGTATTATTTTTTTCAAAATCTCGAAGAAATTTATTGAGCTTTAAAGATATTCGCCGATATGGATACCACATTGAGATAATGGAAGAAAATGGTTTTAAGTATCTCTGTATTACTCAAATAATATCGGGTAAGAAATATTTATTAGAAAAACTACCATATCTTTCTTTTGGCCTATATAGCACAAAAATCCATGCAATTGAAGTGCATCATTCAGTAAATCAGAAGTTTACTGATCCTACTATATTTATCATTTGGCATGATCGTTTGAGTCATTCAAGAGCTATTATGATGCGAAGGATAATTGAAAATACGTATGGTAATCATTTGAAAAGTCAAAGGATTTTGACATCTAATAAATTTTCATGTGCTGCATGTTCTCAATGGAAATTGGTTATTAAATCATCTCCAACAAAAGTAGAGTTTGAGTCTCCAGTATTTCTAGAAAGAATTCATGGTGATATAAGTGGATCAATTAATCCACCACGTGGGCAATTCAGATACTTTATACTTTTAATTGATGCATTTACCCGATGGTCGCATGTCAGTTTATTATCAACTCGTAACTTGGCGTTTGCGAGATTGCTTGTCCAAATAATTCGCTTAAGAGCGCAATTTCCAGATTATCCTATTAAAAAGATCCGTCTAGATAATGTTGGAGAATATTCCTCCCAAACCTTTTATGCTTATTGCATGTCAATTGGCATTACTATTGAACATCCAATAGCTCATATTCATACTCAGAATGATCTAGCTGAATCATTCATTAAACGGTTACAATTAATTGCTGACCGTTATTAATAAGAACAAATCTCCCTACAACTGCTTGGACACATGCTATTTTGCATGCTGCAGCATTTGTGTACATAAGGCCAACAAGTTATCACAAATTTTCTCCCTTACAATTGAGTTTTGGTTCCGAGCCAGATATTGCTCATTTGAGCATTTTTTGGTGTGCCGTGTATGTACCGATAACGCCAAATCAACGTACCAAAATGGGCCATCAAAGAAGGTTGGGGATATATGTTGAATATGTTGCTCCCTCTATAATTAGATACGTTGAACCATTGACAGGTGATGTATTCACGGCAAGATTTTCTTATTGTCATTTTGATAAAACTTTATTTCCTAAATTATGAAGAGAACATAAACCACATAAAAAAGAACTTATCTGGATAACATCATTGAATTATTTAAATCCGCGCACAAGCGCAAGTGAATTAGAAGTTCAAAAGATCATTCATTTGCAAATAATTATAAATCAATTGCCAAATTCTTTTGCTGACTCTATAAGGGTAACTAAATCGCATATTCCAGCTATAGATGCCCTTATTCGGATAGAAGTCTCAGCAGGACAAAATACAATTCCTATAGCTACTGAATAAAAAACACGTCAAAAACGTGGACGACCCATTGGTTCAAAAGATAAAAATTCTCGAAAGAAAAGAGGATTAAATAATCAGAATGATCCAATTGAAGAATTAGGAAAAATGGATCAAGTGGAAACTGATGAAAAGATCCAAATATATGAAAATAGTGAACAGAATAGTGAGATGTCCATTAATTATATAACTTCTGGCATAAGTTGGAATCGGACGAAAATAACTGTTGATGATGTTTTTACATACAATATAGCACTTGAAGTGTTAAAGATAATGAGGACATTGAACCAACATCAGTTGAAGAATGTTGTTATAGAAATGATTGGCCAAAATGAAAAGATACGATTCAATCGGGGTTAAATTCACTTGTAAAGCGTGAGTTTTTTGGACCTGTAGTCTGAACACTATAAGGTGTAAAACCAATTGGTTATAAATGGATATTTGTGCGAATGTGAAATGAAAATAATGAAGTCGTAAGATATAAAGCACGACTTGTGGTACAATATTTTTCGCAAAAATCAGGTATTGATTACCATGAAGCATATTCACCTGTGGTGGATGTAATTACACTCCGATACCTTGTGAGTCTAGTAGTACGTAAAAAGATTGACACGCGTCTAATGGATGTTGTAACTGCTTATTTATATAGGAACCTTGATAATGATATTTATATGAAATCCCATAAGGATTTAGTATGCCTGGCGCGTATAATTCTAACCCTCGTGAAAATTATTCCATTCAATTACAAAAGTCATTGTATAGCTTAAAGTAGTTTGGACGCTTGTTGTATAATCGTCTTAGTGAATATTTATTGAAATCAATATATAAAAATGATCCACTATATCCATGTATTTTTATCAAGAAATTTGGATCTAGTTTTGTGATACTTACAATATATGTTGATGATATTAACCTTATTGGAACTTTAGAAGAACTCCAAAAGGTAAGAAATAGCCTGAAGCAAGAATTTGAAATCAAGAATTTTGGCAGAACCAAGTTTTGTCTTAATTTACAAATTGAGCATCTAGAAGATGGTATTTTTATTCATCAATCAATATATACAAAAAAAGTTCTTAAAAGGTTTTACATGGACAAAGCACATCCATTAAGTTTTTCAATAGTCGTGAGATTATTAGATATAAATAAATATCATTTTTTACCACAGGAAGATAATGAAAAACTACTTGGTCCTGAAGTACCCTATCTCAGTGCAATTGGTGCATTGATGTACTTTGCTAATAATACTAGACCTGATATAGCATTTTCTGTGAATTTATTAGTAAGATTCAGTTCTTCCCCAACATGACGACATTGGAATGGGATTAAACATGTCCTAAGATAGCTCCAAAGGACAATAGATCTTGGATTATTTTATTCAAATAGAACCAATCCAATGTTGATTAGATATGCTGATGTTGGTTATCTATCCGATCCACATAAAACACGTTCTCAAACTTGTTGTTTATTTACATATGGTGGTACTGCTATATCACGGTGCTCTACAAAACAATCTATAGCAGTTACTTATTCCAATCATGCTGAAATTATAGCTATTCACGAGACAAGCCGAGAATGTGTGTGGTTGAGATTAATTATCCATTATATTCGAGAAAATTGTGGATTACCTTCTGAAAAGGAAATTCTAATACCTCTTTATGAAGATAATGCAACTTGTATAACTCAATTAAGAGGTGGATATATTAAAGGAGATAGGACAAAATATATTTCACCAAATTTTTTCTTTACTCACGAACTCCAAAAGAGAGGTGAAATTGATGTGCAACAAATTCGATAATGTGATAATCTAACAGATTTATTCACTAAGGCATTGCCAACTACTTTATTTGAAAAATTAGTACATAAAATTGGAATGCGTCGGTTAAAAGATATAAAGTCGTCTTAAAAATATTATTAAGAGGGGGAGTATGTATACTGTACTCTTTTTTCATAACTAAGATTTTTTCCTACTAAGTTTTTTCTTAGTCAGGTTTTTAATGAGACAGTATTCTCTTTAGAAAGGAAAGTGTACTCTTTTCCTTCACTAGGTTTTTATCCCACATGATTTTTCCTATGAAGGTTTTTAATAAGACATTTTTCGAAGTGGTTGAAAATAAACATTTAAGAGGGAATGTTATGAAATATGAAAGGTCAAGTAACTGCTCATTTTCTTGAAGATAATATGACTGTTCGTATACTGTGACTGTTTATTTTCTTGAAGATAATATGACTGTTCGTATACTGTGACTGTTCATTTTCTAAGGTTGTTAAATTCATTTCTTAACCTTTCAGATTTTATATCGAAACCTCTATAAATAGTGGTCATATGTAAATAAACGAACAATCAATGAAATCGTATCTAAACGATTATCTCTCTTCTTTCATCTTCTAGTATCTTTACTTTACAATTTTATATTTATTGATTTTATTTTGAATTAAATTCACAACATGTAGTTAATTGTTAAATGAAAAAAAAAAGTGATTTGTTTTTAAAAATAACTTCTACTCCGCACATTTTTGCCGCGCAAAAGAACAAAAAAGAGAAACCTTAACGGAGGGCTTCATTTGGGCCGTGGTGAAATGTTTCAGATCAACCTATAGGCCCCCGATCTAAATCGATTTGGTCTGAAGGTCCAATAAATATTTTTTCCACTATTATTATATAGGGTATTTTTGCCACGTGTTATGATCTTCGTGACTCAGAGCCACGTGTAAGTCCCAACTGTAAACACTCAACGGGCAGCACGAGGGCTGAGGAGCTCGAAGTTTCGCGGGCAAGCTCTGCTTCCTTCCTCCAGTGGCTTCTGAATCAAAGTTGATCCAATTTTCTCTCCGTCTTCTTAAAATTATCACCGGAAATTGTAGAAATCCATATTCTGGGTCGACACAAACAATGGGATTTTCAGATTTTGTAGTAAACTTAGCAGAAGGCCACAAACAGGTGGTTCCCATCACAGTCTTTGTGGCAGTTCTTTGTTTATGTTTAGTCATTGGACACTTGCTGGAAGAAAATCGTTGGGTTAATGAATCCATCACCGCCATTATCATCGTAAATTTCCTTTTCATTTTCCCTCTAAAAGTTTCTTTTTTTGGCTCTATATTTCATTCATGGATATATTTAGTATTAAGGCCATGCAGCTGCTTCTGGGTTTCGGTTGTTCATTTTTCTTTTGGGGTTTTGGGTTATTCGGTGCCACAGTTCAGATGTTTACTATATTGGGTTTTGCTGTGTCGGGTGATTTTTTTTCTTTTTTTCGATTTCTTTTCCTGACAAGGGATGCATAGCTGGGACAGTAATCTTGTTCATAAGCAAGGGGAAAAGTTCTCATATATTGAGATTTGATGAAGAGCTTTTCTTTATTTATCTACTTCCACCGATAATTTTTAATGCAGGGTAAGCAACCTAATAATGCTTCTACGTATTTGCATAAAAATTTTGGCTTTATGTATTCTGTTTCATTGTAGAATGTTTTGAAGGTTCCCTTTTTTACCAGATTCCAGGTCAAGAAGAAACAATTCTTCCATAACTTCTTCCCAATTATGCTCTTTGGGGTGGTTGGAGTGTTCATATCATGTGCCATTATTACAGCTGGTAATGTCTTATGTCTGTACTTTTTCCTGTTTGTGTTGATTTGAATCATTGCCATTTAGTTACTGATTATTCCTGGATGTTATTGGATATTTACTTGTGAACATTAATATACAAGAGTATTTTCTGAATGATATTGTTGTTGTAGGCAGCAGGTGGCTATTCCCCGAGTTTGGTTTTGTTGGATTGACTTCAAAAGACTATCTGGGTTTGATTCCAGAAATTCGTTGATTCTTCTCTTTTATTTTTCTTTATGAGCAACAGGAACGTGCCTTAGTTCTTATAGCTACTGCATTGTAAGCATGTATCTGCTTCTTTTGTCCAGCTATTGGAACTATTTTTGCATCAACGGATACTGTGTGCACGTTGCAGGTGGCTTCAAATTGTAAATGAATTTCTGTAGCATGTCAGTTTAGTTACTTTTGTGGTGCTTAAAACCTCTACCATTATATTGCAGGTTCTCCATCAAGAGGAAACGCCTTTGCTGTACAGCTTGGTCTTTGGTGAAGGAGTGGTTAATGATGCAACATCAGTTGTTCTCTTCAATGCAGTTCAAAAGATTGATTTTAGTAGGTTTCAGGGCTGGGCAGCCCTTCATGTTCTCATCGATTTCTTGTACCTTTTCTTCACAAGCACAGTCCTTGGAATAGCAGTGAGTGAAGCTTACTGTATTGAAACCTGATAATGTAATCTCATAATGTGTAATTAATGCCGGCAGGCAACTGTTTTGGGGCAATGATTTCCTTTCTGCTTGCAGGCAGGGCTTCTGACAGCTTATGTACTCAAGGGGCTATACTTTGGCAGGTAAATCTTTTAGTAACTTTCAAAAGGATTGTATTTCATAACATTGCGGAGGCATATGAGCATGGATTCTTATATTCGAAACCTTTGAACATGAGAATCTCTATATCTGCAGACATTGTACTGTTCGTGAAATTGCTCTGATGGTTTTAATGGCTTATTTGTCTTACATGTTGGCAGAGGTAAAGAGTGGTTGGTTTTAATACTTTATTATGGAGAGTTTGTGAATTCCATCTGACAAATATTGCTTCGTGTTTAAAAGACCTGTTTACAGAATGGTTTCTTTCAATCGACTTTCACATAATAAGGAAAGAAAGTACTGATTTTGCGGCAGTAATTCACACCTCACAGTTTCTTGTGGGGAGAGGGTGCATTTGACCCTGAAAGAACTTCAATGAATATTTGTTTAAGCTCTGCTGGTTTAACTGGATAATGGTAATTTTTAAACCTTTTCATGAGAAAGCTTAAGCGGGTAATGATGGAAATAAGTTTCACCCCTGATGTACATAGGTGCTTATACTTCTCCTGCCAATTGCTTCCTGGTGCATTTTTGGGCCGGGGAAAACGAAAAAGAAAAATTTCAGGATCATCCTGTATGTGCCACGTGGTATTCCAAACAAACAAGTTTGAAGAGCTGGCTTGAAACCAGCACCCAACCCACCTGAAACCT
This sequence comes from Voacanga thouarsii, assembly GCA_026120185.1. Taxonomy (NCBI): domain Eukaryota; kingdom Viridiplantae; phylum Streptophyta; class Magnoliopsida; order Gentianales; family Apocynaceae; genus Voacanga; species Voacanga thouarsii. The sequence continues at coordinate 212,107 of JANUWF010002356.1, forward strand.
TTTTCTCCCTCCCTTCCTATTTTCTTTGGGCCTTAAAAGATGAGATGATGGGATCCCGTGTCATTAAAGCATCTATGGTCATTTATCATTTTGGGATACAATGCATATTTAGAAACGTTTGAACTACTGCACTGTCTTTTGACTTTTGTACTGTTTCAAATATTCTCTACCCAATGTACCACGTACATTTTGGTATCTGTTCCTAAACACTGACAAGCTTATCATTTTATGTTGGCTTTTGCAGTTATTCAGCCTCAGTGGGATTTTGACAGTCTTCTTTGCGGGGATTCTGATGTCTCACTATGCTTGGCACAATGTCAGCGAAAGTTCAAAAATTACAACCAGGCAAATTTCTGATACTTACATGCTCCCTAAAGCATCGCCTTCAAAAGCCTATGGTTCTAATAATGTTGCATACCTATTTAACTAATTTGTAACAAAGAACTAACAACAAGATATATATTACTATCAGTTTTTTCTCTAAGTAAAAGGTCCCAATGTTTTAACTGCAGGCATGTTTTCGGGACAATGTCTTTTATTGCTGAAACATTCATATTTTTGTATGTGGGGATGGATGCCCTGGATATTGAGAAGTGGAAATTGAGCAAATTGAGGTAATCATTCAACTACTCCTTTTGCAACTCAGGAATGAAGTGTTACTTTCCTTGTGGGTGAGTAGGGTTAGGATTGGCAGCAGCTGAAGCACAGAGAGGGAAATGGGGAAGGTGGAAAGGGATCCATTCAGGTGGCTAAGAAGTTGGCTGATTGAGTGTTTTTTATTTGGCTATCAGTTATTCATGCAACATGACTACACATAATTTGCACATGTTCAATCTTATGTTTTGGAACCATAAGAGGTAGCCAAGGTGTTCCTATGCTTTGAAGTAATCAGACAATTGAGGGACGTTACACTTGGAGCATTGGAGTCTCTTACATACCTTTTCATAGACTGTCTAAACGAGTATCTTGAGTAACACTTCTATTTCTACTTTGTTCCAGTGTTTGGTCCTTACTGCTAATATGCAGCACAATGATGTTCCTAATACTACTCGGACGTGCTGCTTTTGTCTTTCCACTCTCTTCACTCGCTAACTTCACAAACCGAAGTTCTGCACCTTCGTCATTAATAACTTTCAATCACCAAGTCAGTTACTATGGATTATTTTTAATCTGCATGCTTGTTCAAGGAATGATTAAAAAAAAAAAAACTTGCATACTAATTCTCGAATTTATTTCCAATAGGTGGTTATTTGGTGGGCAGGGCTTATGAGAGGAGCTGTTTCCATAGCGTTGGCATTCAAACAGGTATCTTTTGTTTGTACTGTAACTGTTGTTCGTGGTGTGAAATGGTTATAATGCTTCTGCTTTCCTGAGATCATTTCCTGCCTGTTGGTCAATGCAGTTCACTCATTCAGGAGTTACATGGGATCCAGTTAATGCAACAATGGTGTCGACTACTGTTATTGTTGTGCTTTTCAGTACAATAGTAAGTCTCAACTCACTTTCTATCTGAAATTTGGTGGGATCCTTTTTCCCTAATCCACTCTGTTCCCCTCTTTGCTTTCGAAAGTGAGATTTTTGCAAAACGATTTTGAATGACAAGTTTCTTTGGCACCTGTATAATCATATTCTACACAGCTCCAGGCTAGTCCTGAATGAGAATGAACTGTTTACAGGTGTTTGGCTTTTTGACAAAGCCTCTAATAAGTCACCTGCTTCCGCCACATGCTAATACCAGTAACCTAGATCGAGAACCAAGTACATCGAAGGAGGATATTAAGCTTCCTTTGCTGTCTCTCGAAGAATCTGCTGCAACCAATGTCCTACGCGCAAAGGATAGTTTCTCAATGCTTATAGAAAGACCAGGATACACCATCCATTCCTACTGGAGAAAGTTTGATAACGCCTACATGAGACCCATATTTGGTGGGTCAAGGAACAGCGACTTTTGAGTAATGCACGACGAAGCTTGGGCATGTGGTGCAGTGATACAAGCCATAGTACAAGACGACAAATGGCTTGATTGAGCAACTTCAGGGGTTCAAAAATGGACAACCTCTTTGCCTAGGACATGGAAGTGGTGCCATGAACTATGCTAGAAGGCTGCAACTTCTAACATTAGAAAGTCTTCATTACTTGAGCTTTTTCTTTTAAGGTAAAAATTATTTATCTGAAGAGTGTTTCTGAGTGCAAAAAAACCAACACGAATCATTTTGCATATGGAGCAATATCCCTATATCTTCATTGATTATGGGTAACAAACACTGCACTGAGGACGGTGGATACGATGATGCTATGCACATTCTCGTGTTAAAGACAAGTTTCGTTTCTCAACAAATGCTAGCCCACGAAAATAAAGGAAAAACTCGAGTAAACTTTTGTATTGTTTTACTCTGGGAAGCCATATTATTAACAGAGCGCGCGAAGACAAAGGCAAAGAAAGAACAAGCTTGGAAAGGCAAATACCGTTTATTGAGAAACTAAGTTCCTAGTTTCAAACTGCAAATCTTGAACCCCGAAAGCAGGATAGACGGCCTAATAAAACTCAGTGCTTGGTCATGCATTCCTGTGGTGCTTGAAGACTACATTTCTTGGGCAATTCAAGGGCCTTAGTTGGATTGGCACCAAACTTGCTAAGTTCCGATTTGCGCTTGCAAAGACACTGCAAATCGGCTTTCTTTAGAACATTGCAGCAGCCTTTTGTTGGCTCTGGTGGCGATTTACCAGTTATTGCTGGAAGGCATTCTGCAAGTTCAGACAACATGACCTTGCAGACGAGGGAACTTAGTCCTGTTTCCCCGCTTGCCATTGCAACGAGCAGCATCACCACCAAAGCATTTGCCAAAAGCATGATGCTTAGCTTACCCATTTTCTCCAGTTGAATGTAGCACTGGGCTACTGTCTTGGCCAAGGTTAAATACTTGGAGAAACCAGTGGTGTTCACGTGTATCTTTTTGTCTTCTTTAGTCGGATCATCTTAAACAAAAAAGGTCACGTGAAGTTATACCGTAAAGGATGTCATATGAAGCAGCTAGTGCGATCTGCCCATCTATATTTTACTCAATGCGTTGTAAACATGAAGCCAAATTCATCCAGGGGAATCTGTAAAAGATCAAGGAGCACATGGTAGTGCATTATCATCATTATTACTATGGTTACCGAAAGCATCATCTGTTTAAACTAATGTCAGAGGCCGGAAATATTTCTTATTGGTTCCAATGGGAGAGTTATTCCCAAAGGATAAGTTGAATGAGAAGAAGCTAAGGTATTTTTACACAAATCTGAACCTGAAACAGAAATTTGATGCTTGTAGCTCCAATACTCTAAACAATTTCGGGAAGCCCAAGTTGACACTCAGTACATCCAATACTCTCAACAGTTTCAACAAGCTAAAAGTTACATCCGTGCGTGAATATGAGTGATAACTAAGTTACAGAAAGCCCAAAAATTAAAGAGAAGCTAGTAAAAATCAAAATAACAGCCATGAATACAATGTGAATTCAAAACATGGCCAGACATGGAGGATTTCTGAACACCCCCCCCCCGCCTCCCCCCAACACCCCAGCAAAAAATAAAAAATGCTAGAAGACTAGTGCGATTAAACATCATTTTCCAGATTAACATTTGGAAGATCCTGTGTCTTCCTTTTTCACCTTTTCTTAATCTAATATCAGTCGTAAGGTGCAGAAACGACTACTTTCTATATGCACCGTTGCATCGATGCTATTTCTCATATATTACATAATGGATGAAATTGGATTCGCCCAAGAACAGGATGGATCAATAGCTGCAGAAATTTCAATCTCATATTTCATTAGTAGAAATACATAGAATGACATTCTACATTTCTCCTGTTTCCTACCGTCTGCATCTTTACAAGTGTTAGAAACTCCCAAATTAAAACACACCCTAGAACCACTACTAGCTATGCTATTGAACTTGCAATTAGCCCACAATACATAATCATTCTGTTCATCACAACTTACCTCCAAAAACTAAGCTACTGAATTAAGAAAACCACCAAGTATTTCAGGTGATGTTGGAATCTGACGGTTAGCAGTAACACCATGAATCTGAAAACATAGCAGATCTTATCAATGCTCAAAAATGGGTCTTCAGAAGCCAGAACACAGCAAAAAATGGGAGAAGGAATATCATACAGATCATACCTATCAACACCACCAAAACTAGTGCCTTCTGAATATTCTTCACGTTAAATAAAAGCCTGAATAGGCTAACACTAAAAAAACAGAGCAATTTTATAATTCACACTCACCAATCAGCCTGATCAGCACGTCACGATTTCTTAAACAGATGGCGTCGTGCTAGCATCTCTGGTATTCCTAGTGCAGAGATACTTTCACATCCAAAAAGCTCTTGAAGTTTTGCATCACATGTTATTGCCATAGCATTCAAAGGATCCTAGAAGCATGAAAAAGGAACACCGATAGAATCTTAAATTTTATTGAATTAGAATGGGATGAAAGTTTTTTCCAATCAAAGTAACAATAAAGAAGCAGTTTAGAAAAGGGGATTTCACAAAATTGAAGGGGGGAAAATATAGACATATCAAACCAAGACAAACCACAATTATTGTCCAGTGAGAGCATGCAAAATCAAATAACTAAAGCAAAAACACATTGGTGGCTCAATTTCATGAGTCATCGATCATAATAACTAATGTTAACATATTTACATAGAAGTCACAACTCAAATAGCAAATGCAGTTGCTGTAGTGTATTATTCCAAGAAAGTGAGGTGCTTAAAATTTTAACACCTTCCTAAAGTTCACAAAAGTTGCATTCTTCAAGATTTGAGTAAAAAGCGATGTGATTCTTCTATTGCATCTTAAGTTGCTACCAGAGAGGAAAAGCACCGAGTTACAATAGCTTACAAAATGAGAAAAAAGGGAGAACACTTAGTTACCAACCTCAAGTTGGTTGACCTTAATATATTCCCACACCTGCCTTAGTACCTCAGCCTGGGACATTGCCCTTTCAGTAGTACCAAAAAAATTTGCAAGTGCTTCAGATATTATAACTATAGGAACAGAATTAGCACTTTCACTCCCAGATTCCACCTCTGTCTTAGCTCTCTTAGTACTCTGAGCTGGTTGCTCTGTGAAAAGCAAAAATGTGAATCAAATATACTTGAATTTAAACTTACCAAGGAACGAAAGACAGGAGGAAATACATTCTCTTAAAATTTATATACTTGTAGGTTCAAGAGGGATGATGTGCTTGGCCAGTAACTTATTCATCTTGAACATATCAGTACAGTCTGTCTCAAATACCAAACGCAGCTCATCATTGCAAATTATCTTCCTTTTATTATTAGGGTCTTGGAGGTTATTCTTCCTTATGTATGCCCAGAGTTGCTTCACAATCTGAACAAAGAGAAAAAGCTTTAGAAGAAAATATGCACAGAATGATGATGAAATGAATATATCCCCATCCATATATACACATAAATATAAACATTTCCATGAGCTGGGAAAGAAATAGAAAGAGAAATGGTTCGTGTGCACAAAAACAAACCTCAGTCCTGGGCATTGTTGCCTGACCCACAATGGTCTGCAGTTCAGGAGATACGCCACAAAGTTTGTTTAGACCACCTGGCCCACCTCTCCTTTTTTTTCCAATTGGAGCACTAAAAATAAAATTAAATGAACGTTATCAAGCCATGTAGCAGAAGTAAATTATAGATCAACTAGCATAGAAGCTACAATAAACAATTGCAGCAAACAGAATTAGCATTACATTTCATGCAAAGAAGAGGGAAACAAAAAAGATGTAGCACTAGATGTATTTCATAAGAAACATAAGCATGCATGCAGAAGCAAAAATGGGATACTCAAAGTGAAAGCTCAGCAGATCATTGTAGCTAGTAACTGTAAGCAACTTAGTCAATATAAGAAAGAATGCGATTTGAAAACATTTAAAAAATGTTTTTTTTTTTAAGATTAAACAGATTTTTTTTTAAAAAGTACAATGGAAAGAGAGTAATTTCAGCACATCTTCAATTGCGGGTTAAGGAATCATGGAGAGATTCTAGTTTTAATTTGTATGCAAATAACATACCCATGAAAATACTCAAAAGAGATTATGCAAACTTAACATAGACTGAACCAATCAAAACAAAAGAAGCTTCACTCAGACGTTTGATACCAATAAACTCACTAGCCACACAGAAATCATACTGAAGCCCAGTGTTGTCTGTCCAGTACACTTGATTAAGAGAGGAAATATGATGTTGAGGTTCTAATTTCCTGAACATCTTCCCTTTCTTTTAGCCTATTAACGTTAGAGGTATTCAAATATAGAGCACATTCTGACCGCCAGTTTTTATAATCAGATGCCAACTGTAACAGGTCTTAAAGATATAGTATCCTAGAAAACTCTTTGACTTGCTAGTATCAACCAGTGACACAATATTTGCAAGTGATCTTGTAGAACTGACTGTTATCTCCTTCCATGTGGTCCTTCTTAACAGTAATCCCATAATGTAGAAGAAAGGATTCCAAGAAAACCATTATATTACAATAAGTAGTAGAAGATTTGATTTCGTCAGTCAGAGGCTGATAGCATAAAGTATGCGGGGAAAAAAGGAATTAGCATGATAGAGGAAAACGATTAGCTACTTGGTGTTGACATCAGAATTTAATGGACCAGAAGTCTCAAATGTTTTGCAATAACATGCAGAGGTAAGTAACCTGTGATCAAATTCTAAAACTTTTCAGCCACTTATTATCCTCGCCCTCCTTGGCCCCTGTGCACCAAGTGAGAATTCTTCCAATTGGAATCATAATGTCGCACAAATTGCACATTAATTGAAAGAAATACAAGGATATGACAAGAATCCAAGCCTGAGTACTTAGACATCCATGAAAATATTTGTTTAAGCATCGCATTCAATTGAATGTGTAACATCTACCCCAACCCACCCACAAAATAACAAAATTCCCAAAAAGAAAAAAGAAATTTGTATGGAGAAAAGGGGAAGAACCCTGTGTAACTGGTTCACTGGTTTAAAAACATGCTGCAAATGAAAGTTCACGATAAGTCCATCTGCGAGTAGAAAAAGCATGGCAAGCATATCTCCCGCCAGGTTGGTGAGCGAATGGAGGAAAAACAAAACAAGTTACACATCCAAAGATCCCCCATTTCCTCTCTGATACCTCCATTTTCTCACCAACCAAACAACCTTCCCAGGAGAAAAAAAATGGAAAATGGAAAATGGAAAAAGCACCTCTCTTTGGGGGGTTCAGGAGCAATGGCTGGAGAAGACACTGCTGGGGTGACCAGAACTTGTGGCGGCGGCTGCTGTTGCTGCTGTTGTTGCTGGTGCTGTTGCTGCTGAGGAGGCCGAAACCCATACTCATGCGGATGAGGAATGGCGTAGCCGGGAGACTGAAACTGAGGGTGGAAATTCGGGTTTTGGTGAAGGGCAAAGTGGTCTTTCTGGTGCTGGAGTGGAGGTTGTGGTTGGGGCTGGAACAAAAGCTGGATCCGGGAACGGATGAAGTCGATTTTGTGAGAGAGGTCAAGCCCTAATTTCGACTCAAGATGCTGGACGATACCGTTTAAGGAGGTGAAAGTTGGATTATTAGGGTTGTTATCCCGGAGTAGTGACTCCAACGCCTCCGCAATGTCCTGGTCTGAAACCACCATTCCCGCTCCTCCGCCTCTTTCACCGCTCATTTCTCCACTCTACAGTTAGTTATAACAGTAGCTCCGACTCACTCACTCACTCCCTAACTGAGACACACTTCTCCGTCGTCTACTAACCGAAACTAACTGCCTCTCTGTCTCTGTGTTCTCTCTGTCAATTTCATTGGGCTTCGAAACAGAACCTGCTTTGTTTTTCAATTAGGTAACGTGAATTTGGGTTTTCCAAAACGGGTCAAAATATTCCGACCCAATTGCAAAAAGCTTCTTGCGACTTACGAGGCAGAGAGAAGAGATCTGACGATTGAGAAATGGCCAGCACAATAAGATCCACTCGTTAATAAATTGTCCCTCTGATGGTACCCCTGAAGTTTTAGACAATTTCTTTTCTTTCCCTCGTTTCCCTCAGTTTTCATTTTTTCCCCTCGACTTTTTTGTAGTTGATTTTTACCCCTAATTTTTAGATAATCTTTTTTTTTCTTGATCAACTATTTGAGTAATTATACCATTGACTGTATATTTAACTAAGTATGTAACTGATTATGTAATCAATTGATTGACTGAAATCGATTGATTTAACTTGATTGTAATTAATTAATAAAATATTTAGTTTATTAAATATATTTGATAAAGTATAATATTAATTATTTAATTAATTAAATATATTTAATAATATTATTATTTAATTAATTAAAACGTATTAAAATATATTTATAAATTTTAAATTATTTAAATTTAAGATATAAATATATTAAATATTTATTTAATTATTATTTTATATTTAATATAAATTATAATAAAATATCATATAAAAATCAATTATAATACATTATAAAATTTAATACTTCAATATTTAAATTTCAGTCTTTAAATATATCAAATAAATTTCAAATTTAATCAAATGAAGCAAGTGATTATAAAATCAGTTAATTGACTGAAAATGACTGATCAATTATTAGATTAATTATATATTTAATATTAAACTGATTATGTGAACACCTGAGTATTAAAGTGATCGACTACTAATTATATAACCAATAAAATTTTAATAATATTTACAAACCAACTAATTTTAATTATACTTAAAATAACCGATACTAATAGATAGTATGAAGTATGCACAAAATTGAGAAAGTTAGCAGTCTGAAGGAGGTAAACTGTTTGCTCAAGTCAAGAAAATGTAAAGAAAGATTCTCGGGGGCAGAGGAGGGCGGGGAAAGGACATGCATGTTTCTGAAAACCAAAATCTGTATGAGGAGGACTACATTTTTCCCTCTTACCTTGCATATTTCCCATTTTTCTTGTATGAACAGTATTTCTCAGCCTAATTACAGGACCTAAGAGTATTATTTGATCTTACTACATGTTTCATTTCCATATTATTCCGCTTTCTTTGAACAAAAATGCAACTAATGTTGATTCTCTGCATCCTCATTCCCGACTTGTGAAGACGAGATTGTTGTATCAGAGGCTGCATCATCGATGCTCAGATTTGATATCTCACCACCAACTGATCGTTCATCATCACCATTAATAGAAGGCGCGGAGGATTCACTAGGAGAAGCAGCTGCAGCTGGAGATGGGAAGCCATTGATTGAAGGAGCAGGGGATGCTTCAGGAGTATTCATGACCAGGGGGGATGCAGAACCATAAGAAGGTCCAGGGGATGCATCAGAAGCATTGACAAGGATTGGCGATGGAGAGCCATTAATAGAAGGTCCAAGAGAAGCGTCGAGACTTTTAATGGAAGCAGGTGATGGGGATGATTCTGAATCTTCCACTGGTTGCTGAAGGCTCCAATACATTATGCTGGCCGTCAGAGTAAGGATCATCTTCTGGTTTACCTGTAGCAAGATGATAGAGAATAATGGTCATGCTGAAGCTCAATAACACATCAAAAGCAGCTAAAATCTCCTGTATAGCATTAATTTGATTGTATGCAAACATGATACATGAATTAAGCAAGTTGAAACCAATGGACTCTCCAAAAGAAGCCATTAGAGTTGCAATGTGCGCACGAGAACTTGTTGCTTCGTTAGCTTTGAAGGAGAGTTTTACTCTCAAGCAAATAAAAAAAAATGAATAAATAAATAAATAAATAAATAAATAAATATATATATATATATATATATATATATATATATATATATATATATATATAGAACCTTTGGTAAAAATAAAAAAGAAAAATAACAGTAGGAAATAAGAGATGAAAATTTTAAGTGAATCTTTATGCTAGCATTCTCACCTCAATGATATCTTCAGGTAACAAGAAAATAGAGCACCCAAGCTTCCTTGCAACACTAATGATATAAGTAGCATTCAACTTCTTTTCCTCATCTACACAAAACAAAAGTAGGAAAAACATAAATCACAGAACAAGGACGCATAAAAATCAATCCTTGAACAGGCATTTTTATACAGGATTACAAATATAACAAGTATAGTGGATGATAAGGCTTTCAGTTGGGGGAAAGGAACAAGGATGTGAGAAGTAATCCTTTAGATCATTAGGTCCAATAAGTATGCACCACAAAACAGGTTTAGGGAACTTATTCCATCGATCACTTCTTTTAATTGTTAAAGTTGCAATTAGATGGAATTTTCTACTTCAAGTTAGATTTTGGAAATTAATAAACTACACTTGTGACTTAATCTGATACATGATTTCAAAAGAATTCACACGTTACGCATACCACTTTCACCCTTTGTAACAAGGTTCCAGTTAACTACTCGTGGCTCCACAGCACTGAGAAGCTCCAAGAAGAATAATCCACTTGAAAGGCTTTTATCCTAAGTATCCGAAAACAAAACAAAAGTCAATAAGCGGTGTGTGCATTATGGTGTGAAGTAAACACAGAAATATCTCATATTAACCTTAAAGCTCTCCATTTGAGATGCTCTGCCTGTACTCTTCACTTTCTTGTTTGCCCATTTAAGAATATCAGCATCACTAATCTCCTTTCCTTGGAAGCGCGATCTCAACTTCTTCAGGAGTTGAAGAATATTAAATCTCATCAATTGCCACAAGAAAGCTTAGAACAAGAAAAAAAAAACTTGCATAAGCACATTGGAGTTGTAATATTCATGAAGTTAGATCATTATTTATTAAAATGTTAGCTTCAGCTAATTGCCAAAAAGGAAATATCAATTGACTCAAGACAAACATAGCATGGAATTAAGCACGTTACCAAGTATGAGCTTTTTATTTCCTTGAACAAAATCATTTCCAGCTACATTTACCAAGGAAAGTTTCAACTGCTTCCCAATTTTGACAACCTGATTGCAATTTTCCACTTTTCTAAATGGCATCTTTATTGGGGGTTTTGTTGCCTGCTTCCAATTAACTGATCCTGAAGAAATTTTGTCCAACACCTCCAACAATGTCCAACTGATGAAAAAAAAAACCTTCATATCAAGAGGGCCAAAGAAGCTTCACAAAAGTATGTTTAGTTACTTAAAATAAAAAAAAAAAGTAATTTATAAGTTCTCCAGTTCTCTGCATGGAACTCAGGCCATTCTACAGGGTTCAGCACTCACCCATTCCTAACATCCTCAAACAGATTATTCACATAAGAAGCAATGCCCAAACTATTAATCCATAGGCGAAAGCACCTCTCTTCTCTGGATATTAGTTCATCATCCGTCATCATCTCTGCAAAGGAGATCTTCTTGTTGTCTGTGGATAAGCCATTCCTGAATAAGAAAAGAATCCTCACTTAAAGGAAAGCTCAGTATATACAAACTAAGAGAAAAGAAAGGAATAGAACAATCAATAATGTCATTGTAAATTTAGTCCTGAAACTTTGATTTCATATTTAAACTAGCAATGACTGTGATACACGTCCCACCCGTATAAACATACAAAATGGCCACCAAAGGAAAAACTAAATAGTGGTAGGGGTAGAAATTGAAACCCCTAGTCCCCAACAAACGTAAGGCATATCTTTTGAGCCATCCCCCCAACCCCCCAAGAAGGAGAGAATAATACACACAGTCCACAGTGTAAGGTGAAGAATCCAAAAGGTTGATGAGTGTGGAAATAAATTCTAGAGGTCACTGATCATAATAGAGACAAAATTTCAATCACCAGCACCTAACTATGACTTGCATTCTACTGCACCTAATGGGACCATACATTGAAAATACCTAACTAAACAATGACTAAAGGAACTTTACGGGAAATAAAGTCCCTGATTTCTCACCTCTGATGGAAAACCTGCGCAACAAACGCAAGATTCAAGTTGGCTGAGCCTTCAACAATATCCTTTGGTGTTAGGTATCTTTTGCAGTCCATTCTCTCTGCATGCTCCAAAATCAAATTTGCTCTTTCAACAGGATCCTTGGCATCTAAAGTGGCTGGACTACAATGCTCCGGAGCAAGTACATTAAGCAAGTAAGCATAAGCTTCTCCATCCTGTGGTGCATGCACATGTCACAAACTTGCAGGGAACAAAAACAACTGATCAAACAATCAATAAGCATGATGAGCCAGGTTTATTGGCAATCATAAGCAGTCAGAAACTCTAATGCAAAAATGAAGTTTTATCTAGATAACTCTTAATTGCTGTTTTCTCAAGTAGCATTGAATGAAACATGCTACACCAAAGTATAAGACGGGGGAAAACAACAGCTAAAAGTAGAGAACCGGAATAACATGTCCAACATTGTAATCCCCTAAAGGCCCTGCATTCTACAATTCCAGATCTTTATAACATCAACAACATCAAAAGTTGCTGGAGAACCAAATATAGTTGCGATAGCCAATTTTCAATGACCCAACTGTCTCAAAAGCCCCTTAAGAAATTTGTTTCCATCAATCACACTATTGGTCCATAATAATGCATTTGAAATCTATTGCTGCTGAATCACTTAAAGAAGAACTGTATACCTTCACATCAGAAGTAAAATTTGCAACAGTTTTCTTGAAGCCTGCCTTCTTAAGATGGAAATTCATCCATTTTAGCAAGACCTTTTCAGGAGCTAATCCCATAAGTTCTTCAATATCCTGCAAGAGTTACCCATAAAATAAGTCAAAATATTTACCAAGAAAGTGGAAGATATGTTTCAGAAGTATAAAACGACGAACACCATTACATTGTTGTCCTCCACCAGTTCTACAAGCTGAGGTGTCTTCTTGAGATTAAGATCTGCTAAAAGTTGGATCTGAAATTGTCGCAAATAAGAAAATGATTAATAAAGAAGCAAATGTTTCAAACAATAATTTTATTGTATTTATTATGACAAGCATGTGCCTCTGCCTTGCAACATAACACAGTAATTCGCTTCAAGAATGTCAAGCCAAACAGGGAATTTTGAAAGGTAAAGGTCTAAGTGCTGACCTTTATAATCTGAGAAATCAACCCAAGAACCAAATGTGGCTGCAAAAAAGAAAGAAAATAATATACAGTTAAAACTTCAACAAAAAAAAAAATTCGAAATGTGTGAACATGTGTACTAAATTAGTTAAACTCACTCTTCCTTCAACCAGGTCCTGAGTGCCAATGTTAACTACTGTGCACCCAATAGCCTTTGCAGAGTTGAGGCAAAGTGTGTGATTCTCATTTCTTTCCCAGGGGTTGAGCACCTTTTTCATGTTAATAGCTCGTTCATCTATTGTCCCAGGTACTGCAACATTGATCAACTTACTGCACCACCACAATAGCATGTTAATAACCCTGAAGACTATCATCATTTTCAGATGAAAAGTGGCAGAGTACTGAAAAGCAGACCCTGACTAAATACCATAGAAGTACTCCATCTCTTGCATGATCGAATAAAGCATTGGTAGCTGGATCTATTGGAAGAAATTGCTTCAAGAACGGATCATCCCTGAGATAGCTGTTAATATGAGCCACATAGGATGATTTCTCTGATTCACTGATGGTATGAAGGAGGGTGGTCGTGGTGGCCATAAGGAAAGAGGAAGAATTTTTCGTACCACCTAGTTTTGCACTAGCTTGACTTTGCAGTTTCAGGTATGCCTGCCCATTCAAAGCGATTTTATGTTTGTCACATATCATTCTGTGGAATGATCACAATTCAAAATATACTAAACTAAAATCATGCCTTAATTTTTGGTTCAAATTGAAGGCTTTATTTTTCATAAATCCATCCTCTATGCAAAGAAAAAAAGGGTGTGGGGAGGTAGGGGTTGCTTTACTTCAATGCCCGAACAGCCAATTAAGCCCAAGAATAACCATCGTTCTGTTTCTAACTGTATCTGTTTCAATTTCATGCAGCTTAAATTAAATCAAAGTAGAAAGAAGAAAACCAAGCAAAAGATTCACCTTCAGGAAGCCTTCAAAGTCAATCTCATTGCTCATATCTGGATTTGATTCTTCCAGTGTATTCCGTATTTCCTCCTCATTAAACATCTCACTGAAGGCCTTTAATTTGGCCAATAAACGAGGCAAGTCGCCCGCTGTGACTTTACCATTTTGATTCCTGAAAGATGTAAACTACAAAGAAAACCAAAACAAAAGGATCCCACTTTATGCATTAGTCCATCTACATTTGCACATTAACCATCCAACTCAAAACAAAATAACAAGCTCAATAACCGAAGACATAACAAGAAGTGGGATGATTACTTTGGCTTTGAGGCTGCGAAGTTCGACCTGCGTGAACTGGCTTTGAAGCCATTGATCAGAAACTAGAACACCCACAAAACTAGACATTGTTTCACCCCCGCGGCACAGAAATCGCGGGAAAGAATAGCAGTAGCCCACCCAACCTGGTCCCAAGATTCACTTCCTTGCTTCCAACTCAAAAAGAATCCAAAATCCCACCACTCTATATCTACAATCAAATCCAATAAATGCCAAGTCAAATCGGTATGGACCAGAGGAAAGAACTAAACCCATTAAGCAAACATGCAAGTTAACTCAACACTTGAACCCATCTCCAATTGTCTGTATTCCAGTTCTGATGCACAGATATGTTAACAAAAAACCAGAAGTTGCTCAAGAAGAGCAGAGTTCGTCAAAACTTCGGTACCACACAAGAAATGAATGGATTCCCATGAAAGAACGTAGGATTAACGATTAAACACAACGAAATACAAACCTGGGCAAAATCAAGATCAAAATCTATCAAACAAGGCCCTGTTTTTTTTTGTTAGTTTAATCAATGTTTGACTAGTCCGTCAAATGATTCTCGGCAAGAAATGAATAGAGACCGAGGAGAAGACTGGTTAGTATAAAGGATTTCGATACTTGTTTGCTTCTTTGGAGGGCAAAGACACAGAGAGAGACGAGATTTTGGGCTGTGGACACGCAAAGGACCGTGAGGCACTAATCAGCCAGTTAAGGAGGTACTGTAATGGAGGCCCATTTTGATCAGGTGGTAGGCATACGCGCCTGTGTGTTCTAATATTTGTGTACGCGCTCCAGGAGTTCAACATCTCTTCCGCCAAAATCTTACACCTGTCATGCCATCTGAGCTCCACATCCGTCACTTTTTTTTAAACTACCGGTCCTACCCCTTCCTCCTACCAAAATCAACTATCTTTGTTTATTTAAATATTTTATCATTCTAGCCATAATTTTCATAATATTTGATAATTAATTTGTAAAATATCAAATTATATATATAACAAAGCTTATATAATCTGACTTTTCAATTATTATTTTTTCAATGACACATATTTTTAAATAAAAAAAATATAAGTCAATTATTATAAATACTTATGCCACGAAAAATTATTAATTTTAAAATACCTCGCTATAAATATTTCGAAATTATTCCCGATAACAAATTCAAGTATTTTTTTTCTCGTCCATTCTTCAGTTTCCAAGCAATATCTTGCATCCCACAATATTTCCACAACGCTTTAATCATTGATATTCTTATGTTCCTCAATACCTTAATGTTTCGTTTTAAAATTTTCACTGATTTCTCCACATAACTAGCTCGTAAGCAATAGCAATTGTTCATTATCCAATATGTGTTCCGAATTTAGGTTATATTTTTTAAGCTGTGAAATATGAATATATCATTAAAACTAATTAATTGATAAGTTATTACTCTTATACTTTCAGTAATTTTAAATTTTGATTTATATTGTCAATAAAAATTATTAAAAATTTATGTCCAACACGTTGGGAGACATGTGAGCTCCTCCTTCTTTGGCCGGCGACGTGGGTGGTTGGTTACAACTTTGCAAGATTGAAGAATAAGCCGTCTATTGCTTTGTGCTAAATAAAATTTGTTTCAATTTCTCAATTTATATAGTTCAATTTTTTTAAATTAATTGTTTAAGTTTGGCAGGCCCAATGTTGGGGGAAGCAAGGGAAAAAAAAAAAAAAACTTGTGTTGCGTCTATTTGTATAATAAATCCATCAATAAAATTTTAATATTTTCATTATCAAATAAATATTACTTATAAAAAATTTATCTTTGTTAAGAAAGTTATATGTCGATATTAAAACTCTTGAATATATTTAAAAATTAAAAATAATAATACTATTTTTCTACTAGAATTGATTTCAGCTGTATTTAAGAAGGCCTCGTTCCTATAAAATCTTTAAAAAAAGCAAAAAAAAGCATTCATTCAGTTAATGACACAAAGTTAGGAATTAGTTTTAAACTTAATACTCATTCCGTTTCAAAATACTTATTTATGAAATTTTTTTATTTTGTCTCAAAATACTTGTTCATGTAAATATTTCTAGAATTAATGACTAAGTTTTTGTATTTTATCCTTATTTATTCTAAGTCAACGACACAACTTTCTAAAACTCTTCTCTCTTATTACTTCTTACGAATTTTTATCAATTAATAGCTATCATGTTTTTAATATAGGTAAAATAATAATTTTATTTAAATTGTTATATTATTTTTAACACATTTAATCTGTATAAAAAAATTTATAAATAAGTATTTTGAAACTGAATATGTAATAAATAATCATAAATAAAAGATTGAAGCGGCGTACTTAGTCATGTGAACTTTGATTATAAGGTATTAATTTGAAGTGGGCTCTAAATAAAACCTGTCATTGTTGTCCGATGTGTGATTCTCTGGAGCCCATAAAAGATGAAAATGTGAAGATTTGAAATGTCTATCACTTGACTAACAGCCACCGCAAACCACCGACCAGGGACGGACGGCCATCACGCTTGATTTGGTCGTATTCCCATGTCCACGTGCCTTTTACGACAACATTCCTTAATTTTGTTCACCAATGATGTTTAGTTTAGGGGGGTATTTTTTGCTTAATGATATAGAAAAGTTTAAAAGGTTATTTTTAAAGCGACAATAATAAATCATAAAAAATAATAATAATAACATGTGAGTAAAAGGTTATTTTGTTTGTCTAAATAATCCAATTTAAATTACCAAACATATTAGTTTAGCAAAAATATTTTATCTCTGCACACATATTAGTAAATAAAGGATTTAAATTAACAAAAATATTAATGGGCAAATGCCATGGAAGCACTATCTTCTTTTTCTGTGGAGAACTTTGCTGAGAGAGAGAGAGAGAGCTGATTGTGAAATGGGTTCAAGAAGAAATCAGAAGTGATGCAGTAAAATGAATTTTTATTTTAATGCTCAATATATATTATTTGATAATATTGTGAGGTTAATTAAGAGAAAAAAATAAATTTATAGGTGAGTTATAAGTTTATTATAATTCATGGGACTTGGTTGTAATCATATAAACTTCAAGGATCCAATTGAAGATATTGAATCTTGAAGGACTTAATTGTAATTAACACAAATTCTAAAAATATAAATATTAGAATTGTTCTGTTGTGCAGACCTTAGAAAAAACATAGGGTGAGACGCAGATGTTCCTTCTCCTTCTTCATCCTTATTCTTCTCCAATTAAACCTAGCCGCTCGTCTTCTACTAGCATAGTTTTCAGCGGGCTTTGTAAGCAATTCAACCTTGTGTGAATTACTGGTAGAAACAATCATACTCTTGAATTGTAGTGGCAAAAAGTGGACGATCAAAATAGAGGAATTGGTTCCTTGGTTGGCGCAAGAAGATTTTATTTTTCTGCTATAGAAAGTAATCCTCGTTTCCTTCCTCTATTCCCATTTTAATTGCAAACATGCGATACTTGGGAATGAATTTCTTGATTATTTCCTCTGTGTTCTTATATGATAAGTATGATGAAATCCCAACATGACTTAGGTGCTAGTATTAATCTCTTGTCATATAAAACTTTCAAAAAGCTAAGCCTAGGGGAGCCCAAGCCCACTAGGATGAATATTCAACTTGCGGATAGATCTATTAAATATCCTTGATTAGCATGATATGAGTATTGTAAATATTATATTAATTTAATAAAGTTAAATAAATTAAGGTATATTATATATATATATATATATATATATATATATATTCTCTAAATAGATTAATACTATATAATAGCCTCTAAAACTGTCTTAGCCCTTGTTTAGCATTAATCTATTTATTTAACAGATAGAAGACAAGTTTTATTTTGTGTTAAATTAAAATATATTTTTTAATTTTTAATTTTAGAGCACGTACATATTGAATCAAATATATTATTTCACATTGGGTTTTATTAATTTGCTTTTGTAGTGGTTTTGTTGGCTCACTAGATTAGCCCAAGAACTATAGTTACCATGACTGGGTGGGACTAGATTTATTTAGTTTTAAAATAATGCTTTCTTACTAATAGATCTACCAACTTGTCTTATAGTATGAGCAGACCAGATAAATCCTCAATTAGTCAATTTTGACTTGACCTTAACTACAAGGATACTCGACTTAAAATTCGATTTCATGAGTATCCACTTACAATATCGTCCCGAAATATCGATTATTTCATATTCTTTGTTCTAGTCTCGAACCGTAATTTCGAGATGAGACGAAACAGATATTTTTAATTTCGAGACGGAATAAGACGAATATTCAAATATTCGATTCTAATAGAATAAAGACGGTTTTAATTTGATTTTCAGATATTTTAAAATATTTTTTCACAAAAAATGTTGTCATCCATGAATTTAAAAAATACATGTTAATAACTCTCAAATTTTAATCTAAAATAAAATTAAAACAACCCCTATGACACGTTATATAATCATCTATATAATCTAACTATATAATCCATATATGTCATATAATACTATCTATATAATATATATATTCATAGTATATATATAGTATTTAATATATATATATATATATATATATATATAACCTATTATACACTATATATAGTTAGAATCACCTTTATCATTCTTTTAAATATAATATATACATACATATATATATATATATATATATATATATTTATATGTCTACATGATTATAAATTCGGTTCTAGTTTTGATTCTTTAGTTCAGTACAATTCGAGATAGTTTTTATACAGTTCAGAACAGTTTTCAGTACGGATATTATATAAAAAATTTCAAGACAATTCAGTTCAAGAAGGGTAAAAAATCAACGATTTTGTTGTTGTTGTGGTTCTTTCGATCTGATTATTCAGATTAATTCGATTATTCTTTAATCTTGTGAGCAGCCCTACTGACAAGACCGCGAAAAAAACTTCCAATGGACAAAGCAACGTAAACTAAGATGAGGGTTGATCCTCCTACTGGAAGTGCCACATCCTTCAACACAGGTGTAGCCTTGGCCACCTAGTAATTGCTTTCAATTTGCCGTAGCTGGAATAGAACCCTTGCCGCTAATTTCAATAGGACAAGCCATCATCTACTGGGTCTCCGATGTAGTTCTCCAGACTGGCTAGCTAGGCATTCTTGAACTGAATGTGGGTTAGGGATAGTAATGGTAGAACGGGTCTCTAGAGTCATCACCAACCACAAGCCAACTTGGCTCTAATACTAGAATTGTCACAGAGTTGTTTCGAATAAGCACGAACTATACACCCTAACACTGGCCAATGAGGCTAGTCAACCTTAACCAATGTTTTAAGTGAACTTTCAAAAGAAACCAATAAAAACGAAACCAATAAAGAAAATACAGAAGACACATGAAATTACTAGCAAAAGCCCAACTTTGCATCCACCATAGAATCAAACAAGGAAACAATACAAAATGCTGGTAGACTAGTTTCAGACTCACTAATTCTACTCCATGTACAAGAAGCACAAGTATTTATATACAAAAGGAACTAATTGGTTACACTCCAATCCACATAAAAATATCTACTTACTATCCTACTAACCCATGACTTGGAAGTGCTGAACTTTATTGGTGCCATGTTAAAAGTGTCCTGTTGGTGATCCTGAAATATTGCAAGTCTGGTAACTGACATCTAACCTGGCAATCTAGCTAACCAACTATTTGAGCCATATGCTACCTTGAAACGTATGAAGAGGCTAATTGAAGACCACCCACAAGTCATGAATCCCACTTTGGTATGTATACCATTCCTACAATATCAAGGATTAACTTATTACAAAATTCATCTCAAATTAATTCTTATCTACTTACAAATAAATAAGGGAAGCCAAAAGCATATTTCTTCCATCTTATCAACCAAAAAGATTCATCATATTTTCGCAATCTCTTGTAAAAACATGACAAAACAAAATATTTGGCAATGGAAGAAATTCTCAAAGCCAAAAAAGAAACAAGAAAATGCCTTTGCCATCAATATCACGACCTTCGTCATAGTGATCAACCATTTCTTTCTCCCCCTTTCTTTAGTTGCTATTCACTGACACAGTCTCTTGATTTCTTTGAGGGATGTGGGATGATTTATACAAGGATTTCTCATTCTCGTAAACCAAAATGTTGTGGACTTATTAACAGCTTTCATTGAAGAAAAAAGTCCCTTTAATAAAAAAGTAGTAACCCATTTGATATGAGGAAGTTGAAAATTAAAGGGGCAAAAAGGGAAATTGATCACATTTGTCCTTCCTTTGTTGGAAAAATTTCTGAATAAGAGTGATAAATGGAAGATAATTTGAATGTTTGATGTTGCATGATTATGTTGAAAAGTATGCCCTCTAGACTAGGTTTCAGATATAATTATAGAATTTATGAATAAAAGAATTTATTCTAAATATTTGTTTGTGAATTTACATTTTATTTGTATACGATTTACGTTTGGAAATGACTCATTGTGTTTAAATAAATGATCCATGTGAATGGTGGTCTTTCACACTAATACATGAATCATGAGTTAATTAACACATAAACATTTGTTCTTGATCGATTGGTGAGAATGAGAATCTCATTATGTTTATGTTATTGTGTTATGAATTTCAAATGGGAAATGGCTTACCTTTAGCCAGTGGGTAGTCCACTCACTTTATAGTATGAGCGTATTTCGAATACGTAGAATATGACCAGTAATAGTGGTTTCTAAAAGTACTATTTAGAATAAGCCTAAACTATTACTGCTACAGTGTGGACTAATACTTTACCTCTTAAGTATAAGTTGGTGGTCTGATGAAATTGGAAGCATGTACTTTAATATGTTGTAATTGAGGTTCTTTCGTATAGCTGATATACTTGTATGTTGGGTATATGTAACTAATTAGTTAAGACAGACTTGTACAAGATAGTGTATGCGCTATATCACCCATTGCGATTGTTTAAATGATCTAAATATCCAAGGCCCTGGGCAACATAACTTGGATGTTTATTTTAGGGTGGCTCTCTTGAAAACATTTCAGGAGTTGTGGATCATTGGACTAGGGGTTTAAAAATTGTAGATGTCTTTTAGAAAGGTATTAGTACACTCTTCCTCTCTAAATATACGGCAATGCATAGAGGGGTATTTTAGTCATTACATTTATAGGTCGGAGACTTTACTAACGCAGTGCTGTTTTTTGAATCAATATTTCCTTATGGTAATATTAGGAAGTATTTAAAATACAAAATACAACTATTTATATAGTAGGGGTATTTTGGTCATTTTAGTAGTCAAGACGATGTGTCTTTTAGTCCCCAAAATAGCCCTTAAGTCCTGACAGATTTGGGTTAAAGAATTGGACTTGATAATTATGAATTTTATTTTATTTAAGTAGTATAATTTATTATTGGACTAAAATAAAATAAAAAGCCCAAGAGATAGTATATATTTTATCTAATTTAATTGGTTAATTAATTATTCAGGGCCCAATGTCCAAATTGAATAATTAAAAAATTAACCTAGGTATAAACTAGATAAAAGGTCTGATATTTTATATTGGTCTATTTAGGCTTGTTAATTATTTATTAGGCTATTTTATGAAGTTCAAAAAATAAAAAATTGAGACTTATTATTTATGGGTGTTCAAGCCCAATAGTAAATAATTTTATCTGACCCAATGGACGAGACCAAGGGTAAAACAGTAAAGTATGGATCTTGCATGGTTTGGTGTGCAAGGATAACGAAAAGAAAAAGTTTTTTGTTTCACTCTCTTGGGCTCTCTCTCGAATTGAATAAAAGAACCAAGACCATTCTTCTATCTGGAGATTGCTTTCACCGGCGATTGTTAAGGCAGTGGCCATATTCCGGAAGCTCAAAAGTTTCATGTGAATGAGAAGAAGCAAACGGCTTGCAAGAGTGCAATCGGAGGTTTCTTTAGGAGAACCAGTGGCTTCAAGCATTTAACCAGAATTTGTTCAGACAGAGGCACTAGCACCCCCTAGACTAGTGAGGAAACGCAGAGGTAAACAACTTTCATACGATACTCTGTTTTCGTTTTGTTCTGTAAGCATGCTTCCAGTTTCATCGTTTTTGCCATATTAACCTTCAAGTAGTATCAGAGCATGGCTTATATGGCAATATAGGTAGCATGTTAGTGAATAAAACCGGTCAAATGATTAAAATCAGTGATCCTTCGTGTTTTCTGGTATGGGTAGTTTCTCTATAAGTCTCGCGGTTGAAACATAGGAATATTGTAAAAGTTGTTTTTGAAGCTTTTATAGTATTCATGTATAAGTCTATAATTAAAGACATAGGCGTTTGTGGATTGTTTTGGATAAGTTTTGGTCGAAATCACATGAAAAAAAATTGAGACCCAGATGTTCTACAATGCATAGAGAAACTTGGAGAAGAAGGTCACTGTAGCAGCCGAGTCGAGCCGCATTCTGTGAGAGCAGCCAAGCTGTCTAAGCCAGCTGCGGCTTGGAGCCGCAACCGGGCCTAAGGCCAACTCGGCTCCATGGTGCTCGCGAGGAAAGTTTCCTCGCGGAAGCCTACCGGCTTCCTCGAGGATCCAATTCAATTTGCAATTTGCAATTTGGACTTAGACTTTGACCGAGCTTCGCGAGCGGGTGGGTCACGAGTCTCCAACAGGCGGCGGGTGCACTGGACCAGCGGAAAAAAAATATTTAGATTTTTGGTCCCATACCAAGCAAAGTTATTTTTATTGCAATAGTTAACATTCTTTGAATATTTTGTCTAAAAAATAATAGTAAAGGAAATTTAGGATTAAATAAATTTATTAATTAATTAATGTATTTAATTCTATTATTTGGATACTTAAGTTAAAAGAATAGAAAAGTATAAAAACGTTTACAGTTTTCTAGCATGTTTATTTCTTTTTACACTCTATGTGCGTATTTTCTCAAAGACCAAAGTCTTTGGAAATTTTTGACAAAGAAAAATATTTTTTTGTAAATTAAATGGTTAATTTTAATTCTAACAAAAATTAATTCTTGGTTATTTTCTCAAAAGATTTTATTCTTGACATAGAAAATATTTTGGATTTATATATTTTTGTGAGTTAAAATAGAAAATTATTTTGATTTATTTTTAACAAGAAAAATTATTTTTGTTAAATTAAACTTGATATCAATATCTCTAGAAAGTTTTATTGGAAATTTTTTAAATTATTAACTTTATTAATTTAAATAAAATTAATCCATAAAAAATTTTTATCAAAGAGTATAAACCTTAACATAGAAATTTTTATGGGTTTAGATATTTTATTTTTGAGTTAAAAGAAAATTTAATTGAAATTTTCAAATGATATTTTTCAAGAAAACCTTTATTTTAAAATATTAAGTGGGAGAGGGGTTTCAATGGCCCCACGGCTTCCATCACGATCCTTATTAGAGATCATAGGTCCGCTCACGTCACCCTGGGAGTGAACCCATAAAGGATAGGGATACTACAATGATTTAGAACTAATAGATAGATATAATTAATAACTCAGGACACGTGCTAGGATCGGCCAACCCACGTTGAAGGTTATAGTGCGAAGAATGTCTATAGGAAATGAGAAGAAATGATCATTTCACGATGGAGTTATCTTCTAGATCATTACCTAGAAAGAAAATTAATTTATGGTGGTTAATACACTTAATTTAGGAAACCGTTAATCTTCCCAATAAACTATGTCAGTTTTTCTTAGAGCCAAATTAATCATATTAAAGATAATAGTGATAGGGTTAACTATTATTGGATTTAATATGAGGATAAAGGTACAAATTATTTTTGTTTTTTCACAATTTGAGATTTCTTCTTCTTTTTTTTCAAAAATGGTTGGTAGATGTTCTTTTAATCCTTTAGGTGTTATTCTCTGTGAGAATAAGCTAACGGTTCCAAATTATATGGATTGTAAAAGGAACTTGGATATAATACTCACTGTTGAGGAGTATAAGTATATCCTCTACGAAACCTGCCCTATTATTGAGGAGGGTCTCACCGCTGAAGAGCGAGAGATTGAGAAAGTATGGAAGAAGGCTGACGAGATAGCTCGTTGCTACATATTGGCCTCCATATCTAATGTGCTTCAATCTAAACACAATTACATGGTTGTTGCGTACGACATTAGCCAATTACTAGCCACAATATTCACAGATAAGAGCTGACCTGCAAGACAGGAGGCTCTTAGGACGATCATCAATACTAAGATGGCTGAGGGAGTATCAGTCAGAAAGCATATACTCAAGATGATTGTTGCTTTTGAGGAAGTAGAAGTCTTTAGGGCTATTATTGACCCCGAGAGCTAAGTGGACATGATTTTTGAATCTCTTCCGGGCTCTTTTACTCAGTTCAAGTTAAACATGAGTTTAACCGAGTTAATGAAAGAGCTCCAAATGGCAGAGAAGGTCATGAAACCACAGTTTAAGGCTATGATTGTTAGAGCTTCTTTTTCCACAACTGTGCCCAAGTCTAGAAAGTTCAAGAAGAAGAAGGGAAGCACACCGGCCCAGCCCAAGAACCAGCCCAACAAGAACAAGGGCAGATGCTTCAAGTGTGGGTAATATGGACACTGGAAAAAGGAGTGTCCAGAACTTCGGGTCAAGAAAAACCCTACAGGTATTGTTCTCTATCTAGAGTTAGTTTCAATGGTTAGATCAACTTCCACTTGGATTGTTGATTCTAGAGCCACTGATTATATTTGTTACTCCTTACAGGGGTTTAGGTATATAAGAAGACCCCAGAAGGGTAAGCATGGATTACGAGTAGGAAATGGAGCACAAGTATAAGCCATTGTAGTGGAAGAGCTGGATATTATTTTTTATTGTAATAGAGTAGTTATTTTGAAGGATCTTTTATATGTACCTGGTTTTAAACAAAATTTGATTTCAACAAGATGTTGACCAAGTTAAGCATGGACTCATGCAATGGAGTTTTAATCCCCTACAGACATGGGTTGTCTTTTTGTTCTAAGGACTGTCCTAAGTCTCAAGAGGAAAAAGACAGGATGAGTAAGATTTCCTACGCTTCAACTGTGGGAAGTCTCATGTACGCCATGCTGTGCACTAGGCTAGATATTTGCTTTGCCGTAGGCTTAGTTAGTAGATATCAGTCAAACCCTTGAGAGATTTATTGGCAAGTTGTAAAGCATGTTCTCAAGTATGTCAAAGGTACGAGAGATTATATGTTAGTTTACAGGGCCGATGACTTAATTCCTACTAGATACACAAACTCAAACTTCTAGACAGATAAGGATGAGAGAAAATCCACTAATGGATATGTCTTCGCCTTATCTGGAAAAGCTGTTTCATGGAGGAGTATCAAGCAATCTTGTATTGCTGACTCAACCATGGAAGCTGAGTATGTGGCAGCTTCAGAGGCATCAAAGGAAGCAGTCTGACTCCGAAAGTTCTTTTCAGAACTTGAGTCATGTCATATGTAGACAGACTGATTGTGGTGTATTGCGACAACACTATAGCAGTCTTACAATCCAAAAAACCTAGGAACCACAAGAAGAGGAGGTACATCGAGAGGAAGTACCGCCTGATTCGGGATTTCATCCAAAGACGAGAAATCATGGTGGAACAGATAGCCTCAGAGAACAACCTAATAGATCCCTCCACCAAGCCTTTGGTTGAGAGAATCTTCAAGAGACACTTAGACACCATATGGGTGGGTACTTATATGGACTTTCTTAGTCTTAGAGTGCAAGTGGGAGATTGTTGGAAAGTATGCCCTCTGGACTAGGTTTCTAATGTAATTATCGAATTTTTGAATAAAAGAATTTATTCTAAAAATTTGTTTGTAAATTTATATTTTATTTATGCACGATTTACGTTTGGAAATGACCTATTGTATTTAATTAAGTGATCCATTTGAATAGTGGTCTTTCACAGTAAGGTATGGATTACGGGTTACTTAACACATAAATGTTTATTCTTACCTAATTGGTGAGAGTGAGAATTTCATCATGTTTATGTTATTGTGTTATGAATTCCAAATGGGGAATGTGAAGGCTTAAAATGGCAAAAATCATCAAAACGAAATCATGTTAGGAAAACGAAAAATTTACCTTTGTGATTAAGTGGCCCTATTTGCATTGGTGTAGATGTCTGTATAAGGATATTTGAGGCTAGTGACTCACGTTCTTACAAACATCTACTGCGTCTCATCCACGCAAAGCTTTCGATCTTTCGAAATAGTACCCGTAGCGCAGTCAGTGAAGGTTTAAAAAATGGGTTTTGATAAGTTTTGGTATTTGTTGAAAATGGGTTTAGCTTTTTGTGAATTGAAAGTTAAATGCAGAAGCTATTTTCTTTGCTTTTCTTCTATAAGATGAAAGCTCACCAAAAGCTAAAACAACCAATCCCAATTTGCATGATTTTCTCTGCCTTTTCAATCCTTCACCGGGAGAGAATACAATCGCTTGAAAACAGAAAACTCATACTTTCTATTATCTTCACGCCAAACAACACGGGATCCATCCGGTGTTGTTTTTTTTTTAATAATTAAATTAAATTAATAATTAATTAATTTAATTTTTTAATTTTATTTTACGTTGGTCTTATTTATTGGATCAGATAAAATTATTTATTCTTGGGTTTGAACATTCATAAATAATAAATCTAAATTATTTATTTTCTGGGTTATATTAAACAACCCAATAAATAATTAAGCCCAAATAGACCAATATAAAATTTTATACCTTTTATCTAATTTATATCCAGATTAATTTTTTAATTATTCAACCTGGGCCTTGGACTCTGAATAATTAATTAACCAATTAAATTAG
Organism: Voacanga thouarsii; assembly: GCA_026120185.1. Classification (NCBI taxonomy): domain Eukaryota; kingdom Viridiplantae; phylum Streptophyta; class Magnoliopsida; order Gentianales; family Apocynaceae; genus Voacanga; species Voacanga thouarsii. Next base: position 239,159 of record JANUWF010002356.1, read on the forward strand.
ATAAAATAAATACTATTTCTCGAACATTTTATTTTATTCTAATCCAATAATAAATTAGACTAATAAAATAAAATTTCATAATTATCAAAACCAATTTCTTAACCCAAATCTTTTATGACTTAAAGGGCCATTCCGGGGACCAAAAGATACATCGCCTTGGCTACTAAAATGACCAAAATACCCCTACTATATAAATAGCTATATTTTGCATTTTAACGATTTTCTAATATCACTATAAGAAAATATTGACTCCAATGACAATGCTGCGTTAATAAAGTCTTCGACCTACAGGTGTAATGACTAAAATACCCCTCTACGCATCACTGTGCAATTAGAGATGAAGAGTGTACTAACACCTTTCTAATAGACATCTACCATCCTTAAACCTCTAGTCCAATGATCTACGACTATTGGAATGTTTCTATTTTTTAAGGGAGTTACCCTAAAGTAAACATTAAAGTCATGTTCCTCAGGGCCCTGGATAATTAGGTCATTTGAACAGTCACAAGATGCGATATAGCGTAGAAACTATCTTGTACAAGTTTGTCTTAACTAATTAGTCATATATACCCAATAAACAAGTATATTGGTTCTATGAAAGAACCTCGACTACAGTATATCAAATTATATGCTTCTAACTTTGTCAGACCACCAACTCATACTCAAGTGGTAGAGTATTAGTTCACGCTGTAGTAGTAATAGTTTGGGTTTCTTTTAAATAGTACTTTTAGAAACTATCATTACAGGTCCTATTTTATGTATTCGAAATACACTTATACCATGAAGTGAGTGGACTGCTTACTGGTTAAAGGTAAGCTATTCCCCATTTGAAATTCATAACACAATAACCTATACATGATGAGATTCACATTCTCATCAATCGGTTAAGAACAAACATTTATATATTAAGTAACCCGTGATCCATTCCTTATTGTGAAAGACCACCATTCACATGGATTATTTACTTAAACGCAATGGGTCATTTCCAAATGAAAATCGTGCACAAATAAAATGTAAATTCACAAACAAATTTTGAAAATAAATTATTTTATTAATAAATTCGATAATTACATTAGATAAACTAGTTTAGAGGGCATATATTCCAACAGAATGACTTACTTTTAGCTAGTGGATAGTCCACCCATTTTATAGTATTAGTGTATTTTAAATACGTAGAACAGGACATGTAATAGTGGTTTCTAAAAGTACTATTTAGAAGAAGCCCAAACTATTATTGTTACAGTGTGGACTAATACTCTACCGCTTAAGAATGAGTTGATGGTCTGATGAAACTGGAAGCATATACTTTGATATGTTGTAGTTGAAGTTCTTTTGTAGAGTCGATATACTTGTATATTAGGTATACGTAACTAGTTAGTTAAGACAGATTTGTATAAGATAACTTATGCGTTATATCGCCCCTTGTGACTATTCAAATTATTCAAATATCTAGGGTCTTGGGGAACATGACTTAGATGTTTGCTTTAGGGTAGCTCCCTTGAAAAGCAGAAACATTCCAGAAGTCGTAGATCATTGGATTAGAGGTTAAAGGATGGTAGATGTCTTTTAGAAATGTGTTAGTACACTCTTCCTCTCTAAATGTACGGAGATGCGTAGAAGAGTATTTTAGTTATTACACCTGTAGGTCGGAAACTTTATTAACGCAGCATTGTCCTTGGGGTTAATATTTTCTTATGATGATATTATGAAATATTTAAAATGTAAAATACAACTATTTATATAGTAGGGGTATTTTGGTCATTTTAGTAGTTAAGACGATGTGTCTTTTGGTTCTCGGAATAACCCTTAAATCTTAACAGATTTGGGTTAAAGAATTGGTCTTGATAATTATAGGTTTTATTTTATTTAAATAGTCTGATTTATTATTGAATTAGAATAAAATAAAAGGCTCAAGAGAGCGTATATATTTTATCTAGTTTAATTGGTTAATTAATTATTCAGAGCCCAATGCCCAGATTGAATAATTAGAAAATTAACTTAGGTATAAACTAGATAAAAATGTCTAATTTTTTATATTGGTCTATTTGAACTTGTTAATTATTTATTGGGCTATTTTATGAAGCTCAGAAAATAAATAATTGAGATTTATTATTTATAGGTGTTTAAGCCCAAGAGTAAATAATTTTATTTAATTCAATGGATGAGACCAAGGGTAAAACAGTAAAGTATGGATCCTACATAGTTTGGTGTGCAAGGATAACGAAAAGAAAAAGTTTTTTGTTTCACTCTCTTGGGCTTTCTCTCAAATTGAATAAAAGAACTAAGGCCATTCTTCTATTTGGAGATTGCTTTCATTGGCGGTTGTTAAGGCAATGGCCATATTCCAAAAGCTTAAAAGCTTTGCGTGAATAAGAAGAAGGAGACGGCTTGTAAGAGTGAACTAGAGGTTTCTTTGGAAGAACCAATGGCTTCAAGCATTCAACCAGAATCGGTTCAGATAGAGGTGCCGGCACTCCTTGACCAGTGAGGAAACATAGAGGTAAACAACTTCCATGTGATGCTTTGTTTTCGTTTTGTTCTGTAAGCATGCTTCCGATTTCATCATATTCACCACATTAACCTTCAGATTAGACATTACTTGTAAAGAAAATTTTAAGTAAATTCAGAGCTAAAAATGGAAAAGCAATTGCAATTTTATTGGTAGAAAGACGATAGGAGAAAAGAATAATAGTTTCCCAATGTTAAATCGTACAAATTCATTGCAAAAATTCTGTTTTTTTTTTTTTTAAAGGAAGATTTGAGTTAGAAAATGAAGGTGTTTTTGTAACGTGTGCCCCTAATTTAGATAAATCGAAACATTTATGGCAAGTAATTTTTATGTCAAATTTACTCGATCTCTATAAAATTTAATTTTGATTTTATAAATATTGTGCATTCTTATGAAGATTTATTTATACTAATTGTATACATTAAAAATATAAAATCAAACAAGATAAATTAGCGTAATAGTAACGTATAATATCACACATTTTTCATTTTTTCTTGATTAAATGCTATAATTTTGATAACTCTACCCTAGAAAAAATAACGTTAAAATATCCTTAAAAAATAAAATTTTGATTTAAAAAATTAACACATTTAATAACTATTTCACCCTGGAAATATTGATTAAAAGGAGAAAAAAAAAGTATCCTAATTGTACGTGATTTTTTTTTTTTAATGATTGTATTTTTTTTCCTTGGAGTTGGTGAAATCCACTAACCAATCATACTTATGTAATTTTCTTAAATACGTTAATTGTAGTTACTTTAATTTTAATTGATTTCATAGTTCATGATTAGTTTTTTATTTTTACATGTTTTTTTAGATAAAACCTAATAATAATGCGTATGTTATAAAATTAGGGTAGTGTTAGAATAAAATCTTCACACTACACACTAATAAAACTCTAACTATTTTGCACAAGAATTTCTCTCTTTCTTTTCTCTCACAATTTTCTCTAATCTTTCTTTCACTAATCTTTCTTTCACAAAATAATGGTGTATTACAAGCTAAGAGAATAGCTCTATTTATAGAGCTCTAATTAGTGGATTACATCATGGCATACATCATCTTCCACTAATCTTAATTAGTGGTGTCTCCACTAAATGGTGGACATCCATAAAAATCTTCTAATAATTCACATAAATCCATAATTAGTGGAGCCTCCACTAATTAATAAAGATTCCAATAATTCATAATACTCCCTCTTGGATGTCCATCCATTACATAAAGAATATGCCTCGATAAAACCTTACTAGATAAAAACCCAGTGGGAAAAAAAAATCTAATGAAGGAAAAAGAGTACACTATTCTATATGTCCATTTATTACTCCCCCTGATGAGATGATTCCTTTAAATCTTTAAACCGACGCATACCGATTTTATATCTCAATTTTTCAAATGTTGCAGTCGATAAAATCTTCGTGAAAATATCTGCGAGGTTATCACATGACCGAATTTGTAGCACATCAATTTCACCTTTCTTCTGGAGTTCATGAGTAAAGAAGAATTTTGGTGAAATATGTTTTGTCCGATCTCCTTTAATATATCCTCCTCGTAATTGAGCTATGCAAGCTGCATTGTCTTCATAAAGAGGAGTTGGAATACCTTTGATTGATGATAATCCACAATTTTCTCGGATATAATGAATCATGGATCTTAGCCATACACATTCTCGACTTGCTTCATGAATGGCTATAATTTCAGTATGATTTGAAGAAGTAGCTGCTATCGATTGTTTCGTAGAACGCCATGATATAGCAGTATTTCCACATATAAATAGATAGCCCGTTTGAGAACGTGCTTTATGTGGATCAGATAAATAACCAGCATCTGCATAACCTATCAATGTTGGACTGGTTTTATTTGAATAAAATAATCCGAGATCAATTGTACCTTGGAGATATCGAAGGACTTGTTTAATTCCATTCCAATATTGTCGTGTTGGTGAAGAACTAAATCTTGCTAATAAATTGACAGCAAAAGCAATATCAGGTCGTGTATTATTAGCAAGATACATCAATGCACCAATTGCACTGAGATATGGTACTTCAGGACCAAGGAGTTCTTCATCATTTTCTTGAGGTCGGAAAGGATCTTTATCCACATTTAATGATCGCACGATCATTGGAATACTCAATGGATGTGCTTTGTCCATGTAAAATATTTTTAGCACTTTTGTTGTATATGTTGATTGATGAATAAATGTTCCACTCTCCAAATGTTCAATTTGTAAACCAAGGCAAAATTTGGTGTTACCAAAATCCTTGATTTCGAATTCTCTTTTTAAATAATCAATTGTTTCTTGGAGCTCTTCAGGAGTTCCAATAAGATTAATATCATCAACATATATAGCTAATATCACAAATTTAGAACCAGATTTCTTAATAAAAACACATGGACATACCTGGTCATTTTTAAATCCCGCTTTCAATAAATATTCACTAAGACGTGTAAACCACATGCGCCCGAGTTAGCTTCAGGCCATATAATGATTTACGCAACTTGATGGAGTAATTTTCACGAGGATAATGTTTATATGCTTCGAGCATATGAAATCCTTCGAGGATTTTCATGTAAACATCATTTTCTAAATTTCCATACAAGTAGCGGTGACAACATCTAATAGGCGCATATCTATCTTTTCATGTCTTGCCAAGCTGATAAGATATCGGAGTGTAATAGCATCAACAACGGGAGGATAAGTTTCATCATAATCAATACCTGGTCTTTGTGAAAAACCTTGGGCTACTAATCGCGCTTTATATCGAACGATTTCACTCTTTTCATTGCGCTTTCGCACAAATATCCATTTGTAGCCAACAAGTTTTATACCTTACGGTGTTCGGATTGCAAGTCCGAAGACTTCACGTTTTGCCGGTGCATTTAACTCCGATTGAATCGCATCTTTCCATTGCAGCCAATCTTTTCTATACTGAGCATTCATCAAGCGATATTGGTTCGGGATCATCATTATCCTATGTAACATCAAGAGATATATTGTATGCAAATATATTATCAATAACGAGTTTCTATCCGATTCCAACTTCTACGGAAGTGGTATAATTGATAGAAATTTCGGTGTTACTTTCATCAACTTACGGTTCTTTGTCATCGGTTCTCTCTTAGTCTTTATCATTCTTTTCTTCAATATGATCTTACGGATCATTTAATCATCTTTTCTTTCGAGGATTTTTATCTTTAGAACCAAGAGGTCGGCCACGCTTACGGCGTGTTTTTGACTCAATGACTATATGTATAATATTTTGTTCTGCTGGAACTTCAATTCGAATAGGAGCATTTATAGCTGGAATATGCGATTTTGTAACTCTTCTGGAGTCAACAAAAGTGTCTGGCATTTGATTTGCAATGCTTTACAAATGAATTATCTTTTGAACTTCAAGTTCACACGCGCTTGTATGTGGATCAAGATAATTTAATGATGTTGTCCAATCACAATCTTTCTTGTACTGTTTCTATTCTCCCCCTAATTTAGAGAATAATGATTTCACAAGAGAATAAGAAAAGAAATATAAGAAAATGATGACAAGTAGGAAATGCCAAGAAAAATATCTCTTTTTTTTTTTTCACTCTTCCAGTATCAGACTTTTCCTCTTCCTCTCTTGTCTTTTCTTCTCCTCAGACCCTCTACCTACCATCTACCTCTTCTTCTTCCTCATACGAGATATATATATATATATATATATATGTATCGATATATATATCGGTTATCGAGTCATTAGTAAACATCAAAAACAAAAATCACAAAGCGAGATATGGAGCTCATAATTCATTTGAGACATGGTCAAATTTTGACTTAGTTTACGCAGCGAGATGTTGATGTATTTTCATTTCCAAACCAACCGCTTACGCCTAATTCGAACACGAGAAGATTTTGATATGTTTTCCTTTCCAAACCAACCGCTACGCCTAGTTCGAACGCAGAAGATTTTGATATGTTTTCCTTTTCAAACCAACCGCTTCGTCTAATTCGAACGCCAGAAGATTTTGATATGTTTTCCTTTCCAAACCAACCACTTCCTCCTAATTTCAGGTGAGATACCTTTGATAGCTTCCATTTGTTTTTAGTGTGTTTGATAATGAAATTAAACTCTCTTTTGGTTTGTTTTTTATGTAAATCGAGTGGAAGTTTTGAACATACTTGCTTTGGACCAAGTTGATCTGCTCCTACAAGAGACTGCTTTTGATATTGTTCCTCTTGATACTATTCCTTTGAATGAGGATATGCTTGTGCATGATCCTTTCTACTCTCTAATGGATTTTGAACAAAGTCAGAATATGTTTCCAGGTTATTAGACATTTAAACATGGATTTTGAATGGTATTACCTTTACTGATATTATTTTCTTTTTCTAGGAGAAATAATGAGTGGTCTTGGCAGCGAAGTCGGAGTAAGTACTCATGAAATGCATAATATCGAAGTTCAAGATATTATTGCAGACAAAATTCCTGGGGAGAAGAAGATGATTAAGAGGCAGAGAGAGAAGAAGGGCAATAACTCTCAAACACTATCAAGAGAAACAATTTCGCAATACTTTTACCTACCAATCATGAGCGCGACCAAAGAAGCTGAATATTGGCATAACCCGTCTCAAGAAAAGATGTAGGGAGTTAGGAATTCGTCGATGGCCTCATAGGAAATTGGTGAGCTTAGAGACCATAATCAAGAATGTTCAGGTTCTCTCTCATACATACTTATAATTTGTAAGTATGAAACTATGAAAGATTTATAAGTAAATAACCGATGATATCACTTCGATTTACAGGATATGCAAAATAAAGAAGAAGGAGGACATATGGCTGAGAAGAAGTTGAAAGAAGCCATTGCGATATTGGAATGTGAAAAACGGTTGGTGGAAGAAAGTCCTAATACGCGGTTAGAGGACCAAACACGAAAATTGAGACAAGCATGCTTCAAGGCCAAATATAATAAGAAATATAATAAACTTAAGGAGATCATAAAATCTCAAGACTCATTTCACGATAATTTTACGGCTACTTACTGCTGCTAGTCTCGATCTTTGGCTCAAAAGGGAAAGAAAAGGAGGAGGATGTCGAAAAAGAGGAGCTAAAGTCCATAATTACTAATTGTTTGTCGTCCTCTAATGTAAATATTGAAAAAGAACAATTACAAACCTTCATCTTACATTTGTCGACTCAATTACAAAAGAGCAACTATAAGCATGTATCATCAAGTTCATATGAACACTAGTGCTATGAATAAAAGATGTGATGCTTATAATTAATGGAAATATCTTTTTCCCTTATTATCTTTTCTGTTCCACTTCGGGTGGCAGTATTTCTACGTGATAAGGGAAATATCGAGTGTGTCCATGACCATAACCACGACCACTTCGTCACTATAACGATGGCTTCTCATTGGAGCCAACGACATTCACTTACAGAGTCTTTGTTGAGCCGATTCATCCAGCTTCATGATTTCTCAATAATAACTCATGTTAAAGCTGTCAATTTTGGATACCCTTTTTCTCGATATTGTTACTGTAGAACATGAAAAATGGAGAATGTCTTCTCCAATATAACTTCATTAGTAACTTTTTCTCCGTAAAATTTTTAACTAAGATGTAGTTTTATACATCACGGAGTTCACAGTTTTACAATCTTGCAACTCGGGTGCAACCATTCATACCGTGCAGTGGGTAGTACGACCATCTTCAGGTGGTCAAATCTTTCTTTTTATCCACATGACATATGGATTTCCTTTTTTTTAGCATTTAGATGCATTTTTGTATGACATATAATTTTTTTTTTTTCAGAAATAACAAGGGTTACAAATTCGAGTTTCGCGATGTTAGCCATAGAGATTAATAAATGCGTACATGTCTTCTGGCTTTGGTAACGGCAGAAACTCGTGCTTAGTCTTCTGGCTTTTGTACCGGTAGAGACTCGTGCTGATAACGTGTTATAAAATTAGGGTAGTGTTAGAATAAAATCTTCACACTACACACTAATAAAACTCTAACTATTTTGCACAAGAATTTCTCTCTTTCTTTTCTCTCACAATTTTCTCTAATCTTTCTTTCACTAATCTTTCTTTCACAAAATAATGGTGTATTACAAGCTAAGAGAATAGCTCTATTTATAGAGCTCTAATTAGTGGATTACATCATGGCATACATCATCTTCCACTAATCTTAATTAGTGGTGTCTCCACTAAATGGTGGACATCCATAAAAATCTTCTAATAATTCACATAAATCCATAATTAGTGGAGCCTCCACTAATTAATAAAGATTCCAATAATTCATAATAGCGTAATAATTATTGCGCTTGTTGCAGTTTATCACTGAGACTGAGGAGGCAAATGAATAGATTAACTCTCATATTTTTGCTGCGGATGGAAGGTATACGATAGCATGTATAAGAATTAAGATTGATAATTATTCCCTCGATCATAAATAAATAACTTTATTTTTTTTAATTTATCTAAAAATAACGATCTATTTTTTAAATATAAATCGTATTTAATTTTTAATTAATATTAGAAAAACTAAATAAATAAATAAACACATGCACATATATATTTTCAGTGGATCCCTCTTCTTCCCTTTAATCCCCTCCGATTCGATAGTTGTTTCTATTTCTAATCTCTTTCTTCCTCACTTTCCACCCTTTCTTTCATTTCTAAAGCTTCATTCAGTTTCTTAGTAAGAAAGGTGACAGTATTCTACCTAAATCGTAGACACAATAATAAATAAGAAAATATTAAAGATTCAAGCCATAGAATTTCCCAATTCGTCTTTTGTTTCAGAGGTCTACAGCCATTTTGTTGCACAGGGGTTACGTCCCCTACGAAGTTAATTAAAAAAAATACATAAAAGGAAATGGCTGAGGAGAGGAAAGAGTCCTTTTTTTGGGTTCTCCCAGGAACAGATTTTATGTATATAACGTACGGAGGTGATTTCTCATGCATGAGGTTGATGACAGCATGTCTAATAAGATCATCTTAACGAGCTTAAAAGTCCTATGGCAATTGTTGGTATGGAAGCTCATGTCAGGTCAACAACCTTCTGGGCTTAGCAGAGGAGGTTGCAAGAAGACAAAGAATCCAATAAAACCCAAAAAAGAAAAAAAAAAATCAGAAGCAAATCAATTGCAATTGTAACATAAGCAGGCTTATATCAACTCCCACCACCACCTTCTAAAGGAAGTTGGCTTCCTTTCCGGCGATCTCTATGCTTTGCAATCATTTAGCAGCAGGCATTAACAATGTTAAAACTCCTCAGATGTCAAACAATGAGAGAATAAGCCACAAAAAAAGTAGCACACAAGTAGAGAAACACCTGCAAAACCCCTATCTTTTGACGAGAAGTGCTTGCGCTCAGGTTCCTCTAATTCCTCACGGAACCTCTGAAGCTCATCCTGACCTGAGTGTCTTGCCCATCCTTCTTACGTAGTATCAACAAGGATTTGAAACAATGATAAGGAATTCTTTTTCAGGTGGGAGCTATACATGGTGAATATGTTTATAAAACCCATTGGCCATAATATCCAAGAACTGTCTGTGATTTTGACAATATTTTGTGCAGTTGGAGGATTATCCTGCAAGAATCCAGACCAGAATGTAAAGTTTTCTCTTTGAACGACTTCCTGAAGGAATTTTGAGAGATATATTCCTCTTTATCCATATTTCTCAAGAAGAGTTAAATGCAGCTCTAAAAATTCATCAAATGATCTTACTTGAGCCAAATTTTAGTAAAGATATATATATATATTTCCTATCGAACTACAGATGCAATTCTCTATCCGTCCACCCTCCGGCATACCAATTCTTAACATTCTTAACAAGTTCCATACTTTTTTCCCTCAAAATCCAATATACATATATATTTATATAGCGCCAAAACTTAATCGGTGCAAAGAAAAAGGCAATCACAGGCAGAAATTTTCCCTGGGCTTCAAAGTAGTGTGAGAAGAGAAGCTATGTTCGGGTGCCACCTTGCCCTTGGACACCTTTAGCCGGTGCCCAGGTTGGTCTAGCTGCCGTCGTCACATCTCCCAAGTATCCTCACCAAAATCCATCAAATCAACCCAATGAAAAACTAGGCTCAAGCCTTCAGAATCCACGAAGTGGAGCGCAAGACATAAGCCCAAAACTGGCGTTCGTAGCCCATTATTAGTTAACCATCCCTTTTCTACAAATTATCCTCCAATTAAGCCCTCTTTATTTTTTAATAAATATTTCGAATACAAAATTGTCAAGTCATAAAAACTCTTATGTGTTATAAAATTATGGTAGTGTTAGAATAAAATCTACACACTACACACTAAGAAAATTCTAACTATTCTTTGCACAAGAATTTCTCTCTTTCTTTTCTCTCACAATTTTCTCTAATCTTTCTTTCACAAAATAATGGTGTATTATAAGCTTAGAGAATAACTCTATTTATAGAGCTCTAATTAGTGGAATACATCATGACATACATCATCTTCCACTAATCTCAATTAGTGGTGTCTCCACTAAATGGTGGACATCCATAAAAATCTTCTCTAATAATTCACATAAATCCATAATTAGTGGAGCCTCCACTAATTAATGTAGATTCCAATAATTCATAACACTCCCCCCTTGGATGTCCATCTATTACATAAAGAATATGTCTCGTTAAAACCTTACTAGATAAAAATTCAGTGGGAAAAAAAATCTAGTGAAGGAAAAAGAGAACACTATTCTATATGTCTGTTTATTACTCCCCCTGATAAGATGATTCCTTTAAATCTTTAAACCGACGCATACCGATTTTATATCTCAACTTCTCAAATATTGCAGTCGGTAAATTCTTCGTGAAAATATCTGCGAGGTTGTCACATGACCGAATTTGTAGCACATCAATTTCACATTTCTTTTGAAATTCATGAGTAAAGAAGAATTTTGGTGAAATATGTTTTGTCCAATCTCCTTTAATATATCCTCCTCATAATTGAGCTATGCAAGCTGCATTGTCTTCATAAAGAGGAGTTGGAATATCTTTGATTGATGATAATCCACAACTTTCTCGGATATAATGAATCATGGATCTTCGTCATACACATTCTCGACTTACTTCATGGATGGCTATAATTTCAGCATGATTTGAAGAAGTAGCTGCTATAGATTGTTTCGTAAAACACCATGATATAACAGTATTTCCACATATAAATAGATAGCCCGTTTGAGAACGTGTTTTATGTGGACCAGATAAATAACCAGCATCTACATAACCAATCAATGTTGGGCTGGTTTTATTTGAATAAAATAATCCGAGATCAATTGTACCTTGGAGATATCGAATGACTTGTTTAATTCCATTCCAATGTCGTCGTGTTGGTGAAGAACTAAATCTTGCTAATAAATTGACAGTAAAATCAATATCAGGTCGTGTATTATTAGCAAGATACATCAATGCACCAATTGCACTGAGATATGGTACTTCAGGACCAATGAGTTCTTCATCATTTTCTTGAGGTCGGAAAGGATCTTTATCCACATTTAATGATCGGACGATCATTGGAATACTCAATGGATGTGCTTTGTCCATGTAAAATCTTTTTAGCACTTTTGCTGTATATGTTGATTAATAAATAAATGTTCTACTTGCCAAATATTCAATTTGTAAACCAAGGCAAAGTATACTTTTATGACCATCCTTGATGTCGAATAATTAATTGTTTCTTGGAGCTCTTCAAAAGTTCCAATAAGATTAAAATTATCAACATATATAGCTAATATCACAAATTTAGAACCAGATTTCTTAATAAAAACACATGGACATACCTGGTCATTTTAAATCTCGCTTTCAATCAATATTCACTAAGATAATTGAACCACATGCGCCCAAATGGCTTCAGGCCATATAATGATTTATGTAATTTGATGGAGTAATTTTTACGAGAATAATGTGTATATGCTTTTGGCATATGAAATCCTTTGGGGATTTTCATGTAAACATTATTTTCTAAATTTTCATACAAGTGAGCGGTGACAACATCTAATAGGCGCATATCTATCTTTTCATGTACTGCCAAACTGATAAGATATCGGAGTGTAATAGCATCACCAATAAGAGAATAAGTTTCATCATAATCAATACCTGGTCTTTGTGAAAAACCTTGAGCTACTAATCGTGCTTTATATCGAACGATTTCACTCTTTTCATTGCGCTTTCGTACAAATATCCATTTGTAGCCAACAGGTTTTACACCTTCTGGTGTTCGAACTGCAGGTCCGAAGACTTCACGTTGTGTCAGTGCATTTAACTCCGATTGAATCGCATATTTCCATTGCAGCCAATCTTTTCTATGTCGACATTCATCAACTGATATTGGTTCAGGATCATCATTATCCTGTATAACATCAAGAGATATTATATGCAAACATATGATCAATAATTGTTTCTATCCGATTCCAACTTCTACCGGAAATGGTATAATGGATAGAAATTTCAGTGTTACTTTCATTTATGTCTGATTCTTTGTCATAAGTTTTCTCTTGGTCTTTATCATTCTTTGCTTTAATAGGATCATATGGACCATTAATCCTCTCTTCTTTCGAGGATTTTTATCTTTAGAACCAAGAGGTCGGCCATGCTTCTGGCATGCTTTTGGCTCAGCAACTATATGTAAAATATTTTGTTCTGTTGGAACTTCAATTAGAATAGGAGCATTTATAGCTGGCATATGCGATTTTGTTACTCTTCTAGAGTCAACAAAAGCGTCTGGCATTTGATTTGCAATTTTTTACAAATGAATTATTTTTTGAACTTCAAGTTCACACGCGCTTGTATGCGGATCAAGATAATTTAATGATGTTGTCCAATCACGATCTTTCTTGTACTGTTTCTGTTCTCCCCCTAATTTAGGGAATAATGATTTCACAAGAGAATAAGAAATGAAATATAAGAAAATGATGACAAGCAGGAAATGCCAAGAAAAATATCTCCTTTTTTTTCCACTTTTCCCGGTACCGACTTTTCCTCTTCATTTCTTGTCTTTTCTTCTCCTCCGACCCTCTACCTACCATCTACCTCTTCTTCTTCCTCATACAGATATATATATATATATATATGTGTGTGTGTGTGTGTGTGTGTGTGTGTGTGTGTGTGTGTGTGTGTGTGTGTGTGTGTGTGTAGGTGTATCGATATATATCTCAGTCATCAGTCATTAGTAAATATAAAAAACAAAAATCACAAAGCAGATATGGAGACTCGTAATTCATTTGAGACATGGTAAAATTTTGACTCGGTTTCTGCAGCAGATTTTGATGTATTTTCCTTTCCAAACCAACCGCTTCCTCCTAATTTCAGGTGAGATACCTTTGAGGGCTTCCATTTGTTTTTAGTGTGCTTGATAATAAAATTAAACTCTATTTTGGTTTATTTTTTATGTAAATTAGTGGAAGTTTTGAACATACTGCTTTGGACCAAGTTGATCTGCCCCTACAAGAGACTGCTTTTGATATTGTTCCTCTTGATGCTATTCCTTTGAATGAGGATATGCTTGTGCATGATCCTTTCTACTCTCTAATGAATTTTGAACAAAGTCAGAATATGATTCCAGGTTATTAGACATTTAAACATGGATTTTGAATGATATTACCTTTACTGATATTATTTTCTTTTTCTAGGAGAAATAATGAGTGGTCTTGGCAACGAAGTCGGAGTAAGTACTCATGAAATGCATAATATCGAAGTTCAAGATATTATTGCAGACAAAATTCCTGGGGAGAAGAAGATGATTAAGAGGCAGAGAGAGAAGAAGGGCAATAACTCCCAGACACTATCAGGAGAAATAATTTCGCAATACTTTTACCTACCAATCAAGAGCGCAGCCAAAAAACTGAATATTGGCATAACCCGTCTCAAGAAAATATGTAGGGAGTTAGGAATTCGTCTATGGCCTCACAGGAAGTTGGTGAGCTTGGAGATCATAATAAAAAAATGTTCAGGTTCTCTCTCATACATACTTATAATTTGTAAGTATGAAACTATGAAAGATTTATAAGTAAATAACCGATGATATCACTTCGATTTACAGGAGATACAAAATAAAGAAGAAGGAGGACATATGGCTGAGAAGAAGTTGAAAGAAGCCATTGCGATACTGGAATGTGAAAAACAGTTGGTGGAAGAAAGTCCTAATACGTAATTAGAGGACCAAACACAGAAATTGAGACAAGCGTGCTTCAAGGCCAAATATAATAAGAAATTTAATTATAATAAACTTAAGGGGATCATAAAATCCCAAGACTCATTTCGCAGTAATTTTACGGCTAATTCTGCTGCTAGTCTCGATGCTGGCTCAAAGGGGAAAGAAAAGGAGGAGGATGCCGAAAAAGAAGAGCTGAAGTCTATAATTACTAATTGTTTGTCTTCCTCTAATGTAAATATTGAAAAAGAACAATTACAAATCTTCATCTTAAATTTGTCAACTCAATTACGAAAGAGCAACTATAAGTATGTATCCTCAAGTTAATATGAACACTAGTGATATGAATAAAAGATCTGATGCTTATTATTAATGGAAATATCTTTTTCCCTTATTATCTTTTCTGTTCCACTTCAGGTGGCCAGTATTTCTCTGTGATAAGGGAAATATCGAGTGTGTCCATGACCATAACCACGGCCACTGCCACTGCCACAACTATGACTATAACGATGGCTTCTGCTGGAGCCAACAGCATTCACTTCTGGGAGTGCTGTTGAGCCATTTCATCTAATTTCATGATTTCTCAATAATAACTCATGTTAAATCTGTCAATTTTGGATACCCTTTTTATCGATATTGTTACTGCAGGACAATATTCGAGGTATGAAAAGTGGAGAATGTCTTCTCCAATATACCTTCATCAGTAACTTTTTCTCCTCAAAATTTTTAACTAAGATATAGTTTTATACATCACGGAGTTCACGGTTTTACAATCTTGCAACTTCAGGTGCAACCATTCATACCATGCAGTGGGTAGTACGACCATCTTCAGGTGGTCAAATCTTTTTTTTTTTTTATCCATATGACATATGGATCTCCTTTTTTTTAGCATTTAGATGCATTTCTGTATGACGTATAATTTTTTTTTTCAAAAATATCAAGGGCTACAAATTCGAATTTAACGAAGTTAGCCAAAATTTTCACACTACACACTAATAAAACTCTAACTATTTTGCACAAGAATTTCTCTCTTTCTCTTCTCTCACAATTTTCTCTAATCTTTCTTTCACAAAATGATGGTGTATTACAAGCTTAGAGAATAGCTCTATTTATAGAGCTCTAATTAGTGGAATACATCATGGCATACATCATCTTCCACTAATCTCAATTAGTGGTGTCTCCACTAAATGGTGGACATCCATAAAAATCTTATATAATAATTCACATGACATATGGATCTCCTTTTTTTTAGCATTTAGATGCATTTCTGTATGACATATAATTTTTTTTTTCAAAAATATCAAGGGCTACAAATTCGAATTTAACGAGGTTAGCCATAGAGATCAATAAATGCGTACCTGTCTTATGGCTTTAATAACGGCAGAGACTCGTGCTGATAACGTGTTATAAAATTAGGGTAGTGTTAGAATAAAATCTACACACTACACACTAAGAAAATTCTAACTATTCTTTGCACAAGAATTTCTCTCTTTCTTTTCTCTCACAATTTTCTCTAATCTTTCTTTCACAAAATAATGGTGTATTATAAGCTTAGATAATAGCTCTATTTATAGAGCTCTAATTAGTGGATTACATCATGGCATACATCATCTTCCACTAATCTCAATTAGTGGTGTCTCCACTAAATGGTGGACATCCATAAAAATCTTCTCTAATAATTCACATAAATCCATAATTAGTGGAGCCTCCACTAATTAATGTAGATTCCAATAATTCATAACATTATGTATTTTCTTATTTTTCTTATTTCTCTTTATTTTTCAACAAAAGGACAAGTAGACAGCGGAAGAGATAAATTTTGATCACATATTCTCCCAATCTAAAAAAAATTAACTTATTTATTATTTTAAACGGTTAGAATTGATATTTTTTTAAAAGAAAATTTTAAATATATTATGTATTATAAAATAATTAATATATTTTATTTTGGATTTGAATGAAATAAACCAATTTTTTCCAATTGTGTAATTTTAAACCTTTTTATGACAATTAAAAAATATTGCATTGCATCGTTGAATTACCGGTCATGCATTCCGCGCCCTTCTTTCAAGACTTGTAACCCTGAAAAAGGAAAAACTGTCCATGGATCATAGATGATAAAGATCTCAAAGTAAATAATAATAATAATAATAATAATAATAATAATAATAATAATAATAATAATAATAATAATAATAATAAAAGGCTTGAAATTTTGGATTCAATATGAAAAAATTTTCTAAAAAATGATAATAATAATAATAATAATAATAATAATAATAATAATAATAATAATAAGAATAATAATAATAATATATTTATAGTAAACGAGTATCACTCAATACGTTAAAATTTGAAAAAAATAAAGAAAGAATTATTATAAATAAGTTCTTATTTTAAAATTTTTAATAGAATTGAGGCGAGAATATTGAGATTTATAGAGAGAATATAGAATATTTTAAAAAAAGTGAATTAAAGAATAAATACTTAATTATTGTTTTTTCTTTATTTTTTTAAAAATATATTAATAAAAACCTACAAACACTACTCAAGGTGCACACAACTTCATATGTTAAGAGAAATTTAAACCCATAATATTAGTGTGGAAAATCTAAAAGCAATCATCTTAATTAACTCAATAAATTATTTTTTTTAAAGTTAATTAACCAATGAACTATCGCTACTGAATCGGCAAGGCAAATTTCGATTGATGACCTACGCTGATATAGTTTTGTCTTCGTCATTACAGCAGTTACTAGACAAAACTATGTCACAAGAATTGTGACCTATGAAGACAAAATTATAGTGGTTAGAAAAAAGGTTTAAAAAAATATAAATTAAAATATTACAAGATCAAATAAAAAAAAATCTTTATTCTCTACAATATTCTAATTCCTCATCATCCATTGGTCCTATGATGTAAGATTAGTCAATGCAAGATTGATACACAGACGAATATTTGGTCTTTTTTCCATTATATGTTTAAAATAAAAAATAGATAAATACAATAAAAAATAATTACGTTCTAAACCTTGAATATAAATATTAGTTTCTGAATCATTATGATTTAAACTACAAATATAAATATAAATTTCTATATAAAAATATCGATTAAAAGTCATCAAAAAACATTTTGCGTTGATTCATAATCACGTGCATCCAATTAGTAGATAAACTATTTCATCAAGCAAAAATCGAACTTCTCCCAAGAGGGAAAAACATTGTCAAAGTACCTAAACTCACACATGAGATTCCAATTGTTTCAATAATTTCAGCTAACCTCAGAAGATTTGTGGTTAAAAGATATGCAAAAAGACCAAGAAAACCCCTAGACTTCCTTTCTTGCCCATTTTCATAAACTATAGCTTACATTCACATGCATGACCAAATAGCAACCCTTTCCAAAGAAAAAAGTCAATGTTCAAAGTCCAAAAACATGAATAGAAGATGTACCATATTTAATTCATATAGCCGAATGATTTTAAATTAAATTCATGTATCCTTATTTGTATCAATATTCTTATTAAAAAGAGAAAAGAATCGTTAAGTCCCTTCCTTCAAAACGTGATAAATGAAGACTCCCTTGATCCGACTTGATCTTGGGCCTCATAAAGAACATGAAGGCCCACTAAGGAGTCTATACCAACTGCAACCGACATTCCCTCAACAGGCCAAGAAAATATCAGTCCCAACCAAATGGTTCCAGACTTACCCAGCACTTCAACAGCCCAACTAATATTCGAAGTGAAGCCCATAGTCCAAAAACTATATTCCATATGAGACAGCCAAACCTCGACTTCTTATGTCTTGTCCAACCCAGCCCAGCATGGGTGGTCGCCAGACCTTTGTTTTCTGTTTAGGCTGCAATGCTTATGTTTTTTCTTTCCCCACCAGATAAGCCTATGATAAATGCAACAGGGATGGAACAAAAAAAAAAAACCTAGAGTTGAGGGGATAAAATACACGAAAATTAAAAATAATATTATAGTTCTTAAAAATAAAAAATAAAATTTAAATGAATATTTTTTAAAAATTAATTTTTTAAAAACAAATATAAAATTTTAAAAAATTTTAGGACGCAATCCCTTAATTTCATCATTGCATGTAAACATTCTTGAAAGGCTCTTTAGCAAAAAATGAGATCATTACAACCAAACATAATACATAGATTACTTCCAAACTTCACACACAACATTACATAATTTATTGCATGACACGATAGCACACCTCCGCATAACATCTAAACATAAAAGCGAGATTACACCCAAACATCATAAGCAAGATTACAATGCTTATTCCTTTAAACTATTACACACCTCAACAAAAGAAAGATTAAATTGCATAGACACCACTACTGGGGGCAGCTGACCATGCGATATCATCAGGAATTAGCCAATGACAAACCTCACCTTCACCTGGATGCATTTGGACAACTTTGAGAGAAATGTGGCTTGGGGACCAGGCAGAGGTATCAAAATGGCATGCTGCTAGTAGAGTATTTGTACTCTGAGAATCAATAGGATCCATGATCTCTATAGCATAAAGGCCAGTTGAATTCAAAAAGTGGCAATAATATGAAGCAAATGGAAAATATGTTTCATGACAAACTGCTATTTTCTCGCTAAGTTTGGTGACATTGGTGATCGTTACCATTTGTCCAAAGGCCATGGAAGATGTACTTGAGTGTGAGACCAATTGCTTCGTATTTAAAGCCATTTTTACAAATCCAAGAAGGTCTTCCAATGCTTTTGAGCAGTACTTTTTCTCTCCTGGGACGCTTGCTGCAGCTTTACAAATTGAAATACTCATCAGAATTGCCTTTTTTGATTCGATGTTAAGAAAAGCCTCTGGAAACATTGCCTCTAGTTGCTTTTCTGTCAATGAAATGTTTGCAGCAATTTGTATGGGAAGAAATTCTCGCTTTGGAAATGGGTTAGGCAATCGTGGGAGTTGCATTGCATGCCCTTCTTTAAGACTTGTAAGTCTAAAAAAAGATGTCCAAGGATCAAGAGGAGGAGCATGCTCATGAGAGGATATTGGAGAAGGATGATGGTTCATTCTATTTTGCTTGAATGCTTCATGTGCGAAAACACCATAACTTATCTTGTCCAAGTTACGATTATCGACAGAAACTGTAGAAACACCATAATTTACCTTGTCCAGGTTCCGATTGTCGACAGGAACTGCAGCAATACCATAATTTACCTTGTCCAAGTTCCGATTGTCGACAGATAGTGCAGAAACACCATAATTTACCTTGTCCAGGTTCCGATCGTCGACAGGTAGTGCAAAAACACCATAATTTACCTTGTCCAGGTTCCGATTGTCGACAGGAATGGTAGAAACACCATAATTTACCTTGTCCAGGTTCCGATTGTCGACAGGAGAGGCAGAAACACCATAATTTACCTTGTCCAGGTTCTGATTGTCAACAGGAATGGCAGAAATACCATAATTTACCTTGTCTAGGTTCCGATTGTCGACAGGAACGGCAGAAACACCATAATTTACCTTGTATAGGTTCCGATTGTCGAGAGGAACTGCAGAAACACCATAACTTATCTTGTCCAAATTCCGATTGTCGACAGGAACTGCAAAAATGCCATAACTTATCTTGTCCAGGTTCCGATTATCTACAGGAAGTGTAGAAACACCATAACTTATCTTGTCCAAGTTCCGATTGTCGATAGAAACTGCAGAAACACCATAACTTATCTTGTCCAGGTTCTGATTGTCGACAAAAACTTTATAGTCCCTGTTGTCTGCAGAAACACCATAACTTATCTTGTCCAGGTTTCGATTGTCAACTGGAACTGTAGAAACACCGTAACTTATCTTGTCCAGGTTCCGATTGTTGACAGGAATTGCAGAAACACCGTAACTTATCTTGTCCAGGTTTCGAAGGTTTCGATTGCTGACAGGAACGGTAGAAACACCATAACTTATCTTGTCCAGGTTCCGATTGTTGATAGAAACTTTATAGTCATTCTTATCTACAGAAACACCACAATTTATCTTGTTGAGAGAACGACTACGGCCTTTGTTATCTGCAGAACGACGATCATGATTACTAGCAGCACGACTAGAATCGTGATTGCGAACAAAATTATGTATGCCATTATTGGAAATACGTCCAATGAGTGGATTAGTACCTGTCCATAATTTTGATTTGAGTGATTGTGGCATATCGTTGTTCACATGTTGAGACCAAATTTTCTGTTGCTCATGATAAGGTGATTGAGCAGTTACAGTAGGATACACAAGGAGGCCAATGAAGAAATGCAAAAAAAGAGTAAGGTTAGCCACCGAAGCCATGATGAAGATGAAAGAGTGTTTTTTCTTCTTTGGGCTAAGTAGGAAGAGGAGTCTAATGAACGTATAAATAGAAGTTTCAATGGTGATGAAGTCTGAGATGATGATTGTTGAGTTCTAAAATCGTCATCACAATTGCATCACTTGATGTTGCGTTACTATCAGCCTTCCTAGACCAAATAGCATCAATTATTAGAAGAATCAACTTGCGTATGACAATAATATAGTAAAGGCATCAATTATAATAGGAATCAACTTGCATAAGACAACAATATAGTATTAGTCTACAATTATGTCCATGGAGATATATTTTCTAAATTTGTTGGTGCAAAGAAAATGATACTTTGGGACAAATCTTGTTAATTGTCTTAATGAGCATTTTTATAAAGGTGTACCAAACAATCTTATTATATTTTTAATTCTATCCTAGCGGTTGAGTATGTGATAGTTTTGGAAGCGTCTAAGGAGGTGGTTTGGCTTTGGAAGTTCCTAACTGAACCTAGAGTCGTGCTTAATATGGACAAACTACTGATGATGTAATGTGATAATTTTGGAGGAGTTTCACAATGTAAAGAATCGAAAAATCATGAGAAGGCAAGTACATAGAGAGGAACTAGCATTTGATCTGGTAATTCGTTCACAGAGAGAGATGCAGGTGGATTAAATTTCTTCGAAAAATAATTTGACGGATCCATTTATCAAATCTTTGGCAAAAAAGACGTTAAATTTTAGTGAATTTTTTCATTAGTATAGGATTCACAAATATAGGCTTAAGTTATCAATTAAACTGTGTTAACAATTTGTTGTGTTTGTTGAATTTTTTATTTTACATTCTGATAACCTAATACAACAATATATTGACAAACCAAACTACGAGTAATTAATCGAAAAAGCTAAAAAAATCCAAGTGTTATTCGTTCTTGGCGTTCACATCATAACCATTTTTAAGGTGATAATGGTTGCTTTCATGATTTGGAATGTATAATTCTTTATAATCACCAGCATTTTAATACTACGTAATTAGACAAAGCCAACACCGAAAGTTCTTTGCCTGTTTTCTTTGTGGAAAACAAAGTCAAGAATCTTTCTTTAGTTAATTCTAATTCCAAATCTATAAAAGATTTTACTGTCTCTACCTAACCATTAATTTTACTCTGGTGCTTGTCATGATAATTTTGAATATAGCAGTAATTGCTTTCACAATTTGGAATACATAATAATTTAGATGAACCATCTTACCTAACCATTAGTTTTAGTCTCGTGCATGTCATTACAATTTTGGACATAGCAGTAACTGCTTTCACGATTCGACATATATAATAATTTAGATGAATCGACTTGACCAAAACAAATGGTAGATTTTAACATTGCTAAATAACGAAGTGATGTGCAAGTTGTATTCTTAATTATTTAGAACCCTACCTTTCCACCATATTTGTCATAAAAAAGGAGAATGAGAAGGTTACAATGTAATCCCTCCACTACGAAGTGTTGATTATTGGATCTATGTTAATGAAGAAAACTATCTCTCTCCCTTACTCGAAAGGTCATTTCATAAAAAAGAAGCACAAAAATAAAAAATTAAATAATATATATTAAAAACTTTATACAATCTTTTCTCTTTTTTTCCCCCTTTTTTAATATATAAAGAGTTATAAAGTGAATTATACATATGATCTATTGGCTATTGCTTAGTAAAGGTTAGTTCTGTCCAATTGAAGCACACACACACACTCACACGTGCACAAATATAAAATATGTTCATCTATCCTCACCGAATATCTTAGAAAAATATGAAAAAAAAAAAAAAAGTTTATCCTCAGGTGTCATATGCTAACTAATCTTAGCTTCTAGTGATGTTTAGGCTCCACTTGCGGATATATTTTATCTTGGGTTTGAATGAAATAAACCAATTTTGACCAATAATGTAATTTAAAACATTTTTATGACAATTAAAAAAAAAAAAATTGCATTGCATCATTGAATTGCCGGTCATGCATGGCCTCCACATTAGAATTCTCATTTTTTCTACTAATTTTTTCTCAATGAGAGAGAGAGAATTTTACTATTAAATTTCTGACATAGGAATTACTTGTTCACCTAACTTCTCTTATCTTGCAATTATATTTCAAATTAAAAGTGAAAATTATTGAGACTTTTTTAAAATTAGATAATAGTATAATACTTAACCAACCAATTAAAACCTTAGGAATTAACTAATAAATAAAAATTTAGGAAAATTGCACTAGAGTTTCGGAAGCTTGAGAGAGACCAAATTAATTAATTCATATTTATATAGTATTTGATAAATTTCAAATAAAGTACCAATATCAAACCGTGAGAGTTTTCATCCCTCAGCTATTTGCAGGGCAAAGTACATGCAGATGGGTGAATTAATCCCCCAATAGAAACTATTGCTGAAGGTATCTCCCAAATCTCATTGCCACGTATATATCAGCCCAGAAGCAACAGCAGCAGCATAATCTTCAGCATTGTTCCTGTTTAATCTCTCCCACACAAATAATATCAAACTTCTGATAAACACGTCGATAGCAAAATAAGCTCCAATATAGAATGGTATTGTCATTGCCGTTGGAATACGATTAAATCTGGAAAACCTTTTAATTAGGAGTCACATGCATGCATCCTTCAAGAAGTTAATTAAAGGCAAGAGCAGCTGCAAAGAATCCACAGAAAAGTTCCAGGCAATGATTTGGTAGTTCAGAAAAACTTTCAACTCCCAAAATAGCCATTTCCCTATATATAACAGCGTATGGTGATTTATATTGACTAGAAGAACCAACAGCAAAAGCAGTCACATCCAAAATGTAAGCGGTGCAATGGTCGTTCCAGCCGACTGACAAACATGGATTTGGCTGATGACAATGTTATATAACCAGTCTTTAAGTCTTGCATTAGATCTGCAGCGGTTGAGACAATGGACATCATAACCCCACAGGCAGCCAACCCAGCCAAGACTCCACCATTAGTCCCAACCAGTGATGCAATAATGAAAAGACCAATATTGCCATAAGTTTTATCCAAGCTACAATAAGACCAGTTCCATCGGAATTGCAGAAGGCAAGGGCAGGAGCAATTATGTAACAACAAAGGAGCAAAAAACATTTCAAGGGTGGAAATATAAGTGGTAGGACAGCAGCAGCTATAGCAACTAGGCCAACATAACCAGAGGCTGCAAACCAGGAAGGAATTCCGTCTTTCAGGAATACTTCCTCCCGTTTCTTTTGCTCCCATTCTAGTTTCAAACTCTCAGCATCGTGAAGAAAGAAACATAAAAAATATAAAGTAAAAACAATTCATAGGTAAGGAACTTTATTTAAGCCAATCAAGAAAAAAATATTTGTGCAATATGCCGCATCTTACATATCTAAAAATGATGCCAGATGACATTTCAAGAGGACCATGACATGACAGTATACCGTTCTCTACACGGTTGAATCAATATTTCATGAAGTTCATCGCCATGACAATACTGTGCTAAAGCTGTATTACAAAATCACAATTTTTTTTATCCTTCCAGGGGTTGGGTCCTAAAAGAATGGAAACAAAGAGAGATTGAAAAGAAATATCATTCATTCCATCACCAAGATATTCCAAAGGATCAAAAGAGCCAGTTATTAATAGAATTGTCTCTCCACTCTTTGTGAAATACGCGTTTGGTAGAGGACTTCTAATCAAACACTATCGGAAAAATCTCATTTTGCGACGAATTTTTTGCGATGGTTTCAATTCCGTGGATAATAGCGACGATTTTCAATTAACTCGCGAGTTGACCAACACTGTCGCAAAACCGTCGCAATTTGCAAGGGTTTTGCGACGGCCAAAATACCCGTCACAATTCGTAGCAAAATCGTTGCTATTTGCAAGGGTTTTGCGACGGCTAAAGTGCCCTCGCAACTTGCGAGGGTTTTGTGACGGCCAATTATTTTTAAAAAAATATTTTTAAAAAAAATTTTTAACATCCATCGCAAAACCCTCCCAAATTGCAAGGGTTTTGCGACGGTCAATTAACCCTCGCAAATTGCGAGGGTTTTGCGACGACTAATTATTTTTTTTAAAAAAATATTTTTTAAAAAAATTTTGAATGGCCGTCGCAAAACCCTCGCAATTTGAGAGGGTTTTGCGACGGCCATTAAACCCTTGCAAATTGCGAGAATTTTACGACGCCCGATTGTTTTTTTAAAAAAAAATTAAAAAAAAATTCAATGTTCGTCACAAAGCCCTCGCAATTTGCGAGGGTTTTGCGACGGCCAATAAATCCTCGCAAAATGCGAGGGTTTTGCGACGACCAATTGTTTTTTAAAAAAATATTTTAAAAAAATTTAAATGTCCATCGCAAAGTCCTCGCAATTTGCGAGGGTTTTGTGACGGCCATTTATTTAAAAAAAATTTTAAAAAAATTTGAATGGCCGTCGCAAAACCCTCGCAATTTGAGAGAGTTTTGCGACGGCTCTTTAGCCCTCGCAAATTGCGAGGGTTTTACGACGCCAATTGTTTTTTTAAAAAAAACTCAATGTCCGTCTCAAAGCCCTCGCGATTTGCGAGGGTTTTACGACGGCCTTTACGCCCTCGCAAATTACAAGAGTTTTGCGACGGCCAATATTTTTAATTAAAAAATATATAAATAAAAAAATTAGAAAATCTCAAAACGCAAAATCGTCGCAAATTGTGACGAATTTGCGAGGGTTTTGCGACAAAATAGGGTTTTAATCTATATTTTTTAAAAATTTTAAAAATTTCTTTTTGTGTTTGTGTGGTGGTGTATTTTGACAAATTTACTTGAATATTTTTAATAACATGTCTCAATTAGTGCATTTTATTATAATTTTGTATATGTAATTATGTCATGTTATACACCTAATGTATTGCATAAGTAAATATATATAATTAATTATGTTATGTTATATACTTATTCAAATATATAAGTATATGTATACAATGTATATAAGTATCTATTTAGTTTAATATATATATTATAACATGTAGGTATATATATACATATGTCTAATTTTTTAATCTATCACTTTGATTAAGTAGTGTATAAAGTAAAATATATAAAGAAAAATAATTCAAATACTGTTATTATTATTGAGATCACTAAAAAAATAGTGATAATTATAATATAGAGATCGGTTTATAAAATATATAGTTAATTATATTATGTTATATACTTACTCTAATATATATGTATATATATATGCTTATAAAGTATACAATGTATATAAGTATCTCTTTAGTTTAATATATATATTATAACATGTATGTATATATAAATATATATCTAAGTTTTTGATATATCACTTTGATTAAGCGATGTATAAAGTAAAATATATGCATGCATGTATATATAAAGATATATATATATATATATATATATATATATATGTCTAATTTTTTGATCTATCTATTTGGTTAAATGGTTTATAAAATAAAATATATAAAGAAAAATAATTTAATTACTATTATTATTATTATTGAGATCACTAAAAAAATAGTAAAAATTATAATGTAGAGATCGATTTGTGATATATATAGTTAATTATATTATGTTATATACTTACTCTAATATATAAGTATATATATATATATATATATATATATATATATATATATATGTGTGTGTGTGTGTGTGTGTGTGTGTGTGTGTGTGTGTGTGTGTGTGTGTGTGTGTGTGTGTGTGCTTATGAAATATACAATGTCTATATGTATTGATTTAGTTTAATATATATATTATAACATGTATATATATATAAAGAAAAATAATTTAAATATTATTATTATTGAGATTACTAAAAAAATAATAAAAATTCTAATATAGATACCGATTTATAATAATCTTTGCATCAATTTATAAGAAATTAACGAAATTTATTTTTTTTGCCACAAATTACGATGAAATAACTAAAAATTTAGAAAATTTTTTAAAATTTCGTTAAAATTTCCACTCCCTCCTTTTTTTCCCCCCTCATTCTCCCTCACACTCTTCTTCTACCAACCCCCACGACTGTCCCCCCCTCCCACCCCCGTCGCCCCCCTTCCCACGCCCTTCTCCCTTCTCCCTCCCCCGCAGCCCCACCTTAACCACTCAACCCTACCGCCCTCTCCCCTTCCCTGCCCACCCACGCACCCCCTCCCTTTCCCTCCCCAGATCTCTCCCCTCCCCCCGCCCGCGGCCCTCCCCCGGGTCTCTCTCCCCTCCCCCCGGATCCCTACCCCCCGGCCCTCCCCCCGGGTCTCTCCCCACCCCCGCGGCCCTCCCCCCGTCTCTCCCCGGCCCTCGCCCCCGCCAGCTCTCTCCCCGCGGCCCCCTGCGGCCCTCCCCCGCCGGCTCTCTCCTCTCCCCCGGATCTCTCTCCCCGGCCCTCGCCTCGCCGCCTCTCTCCCCACGGCCCCCCTACGGCCCTCCCCCCGCCGGCTCTCTCCCCTCCCCCCGGATCTCTCTCCCCCGGCTGTCTCCCCCCGCGGCGTATAGAGATTGCTCAGGCTTTTCAAGTGCAAATGGAGGTCAAAGAAAACTCTACGAACAGATTGAGGTATAAGATCTGAAAACTGATTCGATCCTATCAATTTGGTATCATTTTTTTGCTTGAACTTGGTGATATTTGGGGCATTCGATCCTATCAATTTGGTATCCTATATTTGATTAATGGCAGTGAGTTGGTGGTCATTTGGTTGATGTAGCTGAGTTGGTTTGGCTATTTGATTAATTTGCTTGAAATTGGTGATATTTGGGGCATTGAGCTGTTGCTATGTTGAATTGAGCTGTTTGTGGATATTGGAAATTGTTGTTTATCTACTTAATTTCTATTGATGCCTCTATTGAGCTATATTGACTGAGTTATACTTTGGGGATTAAACTGTGTTGTGAGTTGGAAAATTTTGTTGGATATTATTGTGAATTTTGTGTTGGGAGAATTGTGCATAGTAGCTTTTGTTCTTAATATTATTGAATTGAAATTGTGTTAAACTTTGAATATATTTATTTTGATATTTTGGCAGTTGTTGATGAGTTTATGGTTTGATTTGTTAGATATATGGAGAATTACTATGTATGCAAAAGGGCATTTTGATTTGATAATTCAGCTGCATTGAGAAAGTGTGCAGAAAAGTTGAAATTTAGTTAGTTAGCTGGTGTGGTGAAAACTTCGGGGTGTTTTGTTGATAATTGGTGTTGGTGGAGTTGTTTTGTTTAACTTGTGAAATTTCTTTGGGATTGACAAAAAAGAGAAGCTGAGTTGGTGAAATTGAGTTGTGCACAATTTGCAGGAACATTGATTTAAAGAAGTGTAGTGGTTTGTTTTAGCTGCTTTTTGAATGATACCATACACATCTCAAAATATGTCCTTTTAGAGCTAAATTTTGTTATCAAAATATGTCTTTTTTTATAGATTTCAATGGGTATTAATGATATTCTTCCAATACTACCTTATTTCATTTAACCTTGTTTTGGGGTTTAAATTGTCATGGTGATTTGGGAGTTTGTATTTCATTAGAAGTTAAGATTTGGTGTTTGGATATTGTGGAGGGGAGTTTTGGCTTGTCATTACAGTGGTTTGTTTTGCTAAAATGTGTTGAATTTCATTTAATGGTATTGTTGTAGTGTGTACGAAAAGGTGATTATTTGTGAAAGGTGTGGAAAAATATTATTTTAAGTAATTCCTATTATTAATATGTTTGCATGAAGAAGTTCACAAGCTATCAATATGCATGAAGAATTCAAATGTTGGATTCCCCTCACAATTTATATAGTTAATGGTGAGGGATTCCTGAAATCTATTACATTATTACTATCTCATGTCAAATTTTAAATTTTTTTTATTTAGAATTTCAATCCTTATTATTATTTGTTTCACATTTCAAAATCTTTTAATTTCTTTTATTTTAAATTCCATCGCATGTAATTTTTTACACTAATTTTGTCTAATTTTCGGGAATTTCATCTTCTTCTATTTCTGTAGGAATCTTTCGTTTAGACTTGCACAGGCCGGATGAAAAGAGATAGATAAAATATAAGGTGGCTATATATATATGTCTGGTGTTATACAAATATAATTGTTTTGGAATAACATTTGCAAGTATTGATATTTTTTAATATATTCATACTTTGTAATACCTTATATTATATTATGTTTCAGTATTTTAATTATATTTATTCGGACTTAGTTTTAATTTTTTATATTATTTTTTGAATTATGAACATAATTTTGACATTTATTTGTATGATGTTTCAAGACTGATTTATAGGGAATTAATAATTTAAAATAAAAATAAAAAAATTCTGGCAAAAATTTCGCAATTTGCGACGATTTAGGCGATAATTTTGCGACGATATAAAAATTCCTTATTAAATTGTTGTAAATTGTAAAACTCTTGCAAATTGTAAAAATAAAAAGTTCCTAGCAAAAACCTCGCAATTAGCGACGGTTTTGCGAGGGCAATTTACGATGGTTCTGCAAGGGCCTTGGCCCTCGCAATTTGCGAGGATTTTGCGAGGGCTAATGCGTTTCGTCGCAAAATCGTAGCAAATTTTCGAAGTTTGACCAAAAATATTTGTCGCAAAATCGTCGCAAATTGCGACAAATTTTTTTGCCCTCGCAAAACCGTCGCAAATAGCGACGGTTTCCCTTGCGGCGGCAAAAACTGTTGCAAAATCGTCGCAAATCCGGTCTGCGATGGTTTTGCGACTGCGACGATTTTGCGACGGCCAAAAATCGTCGCAAATCCCAATTTTTCCTGTAGTGACATCATAAGTTAAACCGGTGCTGGAATAACTAACTCGCAATGAATAGGGAAGGTATAGTAATGATATGATTCTTTTCTTTCATCCCCCCCCCCTTCCCCTTTTGTGCTTGGTCTGGCAATCTATGATTAAATTAGATGAACAAATATCATGGTAACAATAGGAAGAAGATCCCTTTGCTTATTGCTATTTTTGCATATATTAATCAAACCGTAGAGCCCGTCACCCAAGTAAGATGGGTATGAAGACCTGCAAACAAAATATCAAGCTGGAAAAAACAATTAATGTCACATATACAGATTATACAATTAAGCCTACGTCACCTTATAATACTCTCTAAACTATAGACCAAAGGGACAAAAATCATGTATTCTTCAACACTTCACGAAGAAGTTAGATGCAAGCAGTCACATGGTCCACCCTGCCTCTTTGTTGTTGGGGATGGTTTGTAAATGAAACGTGAAAAGAAATAAAGCTTTTGTTATGAATATATTAAATTAGTGAAAGGTCCACTAATTAGTGGATGTTCCACTAATTATGGGTTTATATGAATTATTAGAGAAGATTTTTATGGATGTCCACCATTTAGTGGAGACACAACTAATTAAGATTAGTGGAAGATGATGTATGTCATGATGTATTTCACTAATTAGAGCTCTGTAAATAGAGCTATTCTCTAAGTTTGTAATACACCATTATTTTGTGAAAGAAAGATTAGTGAAAGAAATATTAGAGAAAATTGTGAGAGAAAAGAAAGAGAGAAGTTTGAAGAACTTCTTGTGCAAAGAATAGTTAGAGTTTTATTAGTGTGTAGTGTGAAGATTTTATTCTAACGCTACCCAAATTTTATAACAGCTTTATATTTCTTATAATGTTCATTTCTAAATTTTATTTTGGTATTCTTTCATAAAAACATCATATTCTTTGGATTGAAAGGTATGTAAGTTATGACTGAAAGTAATGATTTGTGAAACATAATAATCGTCAGTAAAATGTTATAACTTGTAAAATCATGACTAACATTAGTGAAAAGTTATGACTGAAAGTTTGATTTGTAAAAATATGACTAATCATCAGTGAAAAGTTATGATTGGTGAAAATATAATTTTATTATAAATAGCATGTCTCCTCTAAGTATATAATTGTTGTTATTGAACATTTTAATAAAAAATCAAAATATTTATTATCTCATTCCTCAAACATTCTTATTATATTTTAGAGGTAATTTGTGTTAATCCTTTAACAAATACTTAGTGTAGTGGAGGTATCTAACACCTTAAGAAAAATATTATACACACTTTAAAATTTTTTCTTTTTCTTCTACATTTTTTTTTCAACATCCATATATTTCAATACCCATGGCTTGGTGCTGGCCCTTTTAGTAGGGTGATCAATGAATCGGGGGAAGCTACATCTCTAGCACCCCATAATTCATTTTCCTCCACTAAGCGGCATATTACTTGCTAAATCTTTTGGAGACTTTACTTAATGAGGTAAAAAGATACCTTTCAAATTATGTTACACATTACCTTATAACCGTAGATACCTTTCAAATTATGACTATCGAGAAAAAGAGCAAAAGTAGAATTAAAAATTTAGAAATAGAAATAGCTATTCAGTTTATTCTAAACATTTAAAGGATTGACACTACAAAAAAAATGGGACAAATACGACGGTAAAAAAACCGTCATAATAGGTTACTTTATGCGATAGTTTTGAAACCATCGCAATAGATAGACCTAATACGACGGTCCAATTCTAATCGTCGTATTTAATAACCAAATACAACGGTTTATACAAATTGTCGTAATAGAGTAGACCAAATGTGACAGTTTATTGTAACCGTCGTTTTTAGTTTAATTATAACAAAGCCCCTCAAAATTATTTTAAATTTTATCTGATTATTTTTAAATTTAGTCACAATACTATTGGTAATGATTACAATAAATTTAACGTTTGGATCGTTAATTTGATATCTTTATATTTGTAAATAATAAGACATCTTTCTATCTTATAGATATTATTGCACAAATGTGACAAAATAAAACGAATGACCTTCAAATTTGGTCACTAAACTTGTTTAAACTTTATAAATACATGTAATGGTTAGATCATTGATTTTTAAAATACATTTTTGTTTACATCTTAAGTTTTCATATATTGGTATTAAAGAGCTTGAATTTCATTTTAATTATTACTTATTCTAAGATATATATATATATATATATATATATATATTATTTATATACAGTATAATATATCCTTATTAGTTAGTGAGTATTAGATTAATATATTATATAACATAAATAATTTTTTAATTACGAACATACATATGTGTGTACACGTATATCTACATATATACCTAGGTAGAATATACTATCTCTTAATTATTACATTTAATTATATATATAAACATTCTATTTATAATTTTTATTGTAAAAGTAAACTTTTATAGACATTCTATCTTATAAGTCTCCAGTTATCTCATGGTCTCCAACTTATAAGTCTCCAACTTATAACAATTATACTAATGATTTTTGGCAGCAGTGCAGTATTTTAACATTTACAAACAAGAATGAGGCCTTAGTGCCAATTAAAGATAAATTTAATTGTAGAGTTTTTTTTTAAACTAAATTATCTTTGTTGAGATTTGTAGAGCTGTTTTGAAATTAAAAAAATTAATTAATATTAATTAAAAAAGTAATAAATGTAAATGGTACAATTGCAAAAGGACAATAAATATATATTTGATTTAATTAAATGATATACACAATTTGAAAGTACATCGCTGAAATTAGAGTTGATTGAAGATTGAAAAAAGAAAGAATAAAAAACTAAGTTTTTTTATAAACTTAATTGTACTGACTTCAATAATGTTATTTTTAGAAATATTTTATTTTTTAATTATCTACTATTTTATGAAATTAATAATATATTTATTAATTTATTTTCAATTATATATATTCTTATTATTTATTATTCTATTCAATTATAATACTAATTAATTTTTAATTTTCATACCAATTTTATTATTTCTAAGAAGAATAATTCAATCTTTTTCCCTCAAGCTATTAAAAATTAGATTTTCTTTAATATATGTAAATTTTACAAATGTGATAATTTTCATACCAAATCTTTCGCCCTCAATCTTTCTCCTTTCTTATTTTACTTTCTTTTTCAATCACAATGTAATATATATATATATATATATATATATATATATATATATAACAAATGAAAGTTATTTTTAAAAAAAACATTAAGATTGTAACTTGCTTTTGCATAAGATTCGTTCGAATTTGAAACTTTACTTTTTGACAAAGAAAAAGCTTTGCTTTTTGCTTTATTGTTGTTGTCTTCTTCTTCTTCCTTCTTCAACCACCCACAGCCACCCCCCGCTGTTCACCCCTGCCCCCACCCCTCTTCCCCCTCCTACCGCCCCCGGTAGTCCCTTCCCCCGCCCCCTCCCGCCTCCACTTCCCCCTATTGGAATATATGCCCTCTAAACTAGTGTATCTAATATAATTATCGAATTTATTCTCAAAATTTATTTGTGAATTTATATTTTATTTATGTACGATTTACGTTTGGAAATGACCCATTGTGTTTAAATAAATGATCCATGTGAATGGTAGTCTTTCACAGTAAGGTATGAATCACGGGTTACTTAATACATAAATGTTTGTTCTTAACCGATTGATGAGAATGAGAATCTCATCATGTATAGGTTATTATGTTATGAATTTTAAATGGGGAATGACTTACCTTTAGCCAGTGAATAGTCCACTCACTTTATAGCATAAGCGTATTTCGAATACGTAGAATAGGACTTGTAATAGTGGTTTCTAAAAGTACTATTTAAAAGAAACCCAAATTATTATTACTACAGCGTAGACTAATACTCTACTACTTGAGTATGAGTTAGTAGTCTGACAAAACTAGAAGCATATACTTTGATATACTGTAGTTGAGGTTCTTTTATAGAGCCGATATACTTATATGTTGGGTATATATAACTTAGTTAAGACAGACTTGCACAAGATAGCTTCTACGCTATATCGCCCCTTGTACCGGTTCAAATAATATAATTATTCAGGGCCCTGAGGAACATGACTTGAATGTTTACTTTATGGTAGTTCCCTTAGAAAGTGGAAATATTTCAGGAGTTGTGGATCATTAAATAAGAGGTCAAAGGACGGTAGATGTCTATTAGAGAGGTGTTAATACACTATTCCTTTCTAAATGTATGGCGATGCGTAGAGGGGTATTTTAGTCATTACATCTGTAGGTCGAAGACTTTACTAACGCAACATTGTCTTAGGGACAATATTTCCTTATGATGATATTAGGAGATATTTAAAATGTAAATTACAGCTATTTATATAACAGTGGTATTTTGATCATTTAGTAGCCAAGACGATGTGTCTTTTGCTTCCCGAAATGGCCCTTAAGTCCTGACAGATTTGGGCTAAGGAATTGGTCTTGCTAATTATGGGTTTTATTTTATTTTATTTAAGTAATTAGATTAGCATAAAATAAAATATCCGAGAGAGAGTATTTATTTTTTCTAGTTTAATTGGTTAATTAATTATTTAGGGACTTGAATAATTAAAAAATTAATCTATATATAAAAATAGATAAATAGGCATGATATTTTATGTTGGTCGATTTGAATTTGTTAATTATTTATTGGGCTGTTTAATGAAGTTCAGAAAATAAATAATTAAGATTTATTATTTATGGGTATTCAAGCCCTAGAGTAAATAATTTTATCTAACCCAATGAATAAAACCAATGGTAAAATAAAATTTTAAATAAAATAAATTAAATTAATTAAAAAATAAATAAAAGACAACACGGGATGGATCCCGTCTTGGTCTACATGAAGGATAACAGAAAACATGGATACTTTCTGTTTTCACGCAGATGAAATTACTCTCTCGGGGAATTGGATAGGAATTAAAAAGGATCTTCATGCATTGAGATGAATGGCTTTTCAATTTCAATCACAGAGAATCAAAGCAAACCCAATTTCACAGAAACTAAAAGCTTGTCAAAATCCAATTTTTAAACTTTCACTGGCTGTGTTACGAGTACCATTTCGGAAGATCAAAGGCTTCGCATGAATGAGACGCAGTAGACGTTTACAAGGACATGATCTAATAGCCTCAAGTATCCTTGTACAAATATCTACACTAGTGCAAAAAAGGTCATTCAATCATTGAGGTAAATTTTTCGTTCTTCTAACATGCTTTCATTTTGATAATTTTTGCCATGTTAAGCCTTTACTTCCGTCTCCCCCGCAGCCCCTTCCCCTGCCCCCCTTCCCGCTGCCCCTTCTTCTGTCTCCCCCTCAGGCCCCCCTTCCCTTGTCACCCACACGACCCCTCCCTTTCCCCCTTCCCCCTCTCGCCGTTGACCCCTACCCCCACCCCCTTCCCTCTCCTACCGCCCCTAGCAGTCCCTTCCTCCCACTACCCCTTCCCCCGTCTCCCCCGCCCCCCCTCCCGCTACCCCTTCCTTCGTCTCCCCTGCAGCCCCCCCTTCCCATTCTTGCCGCCCCCCTGCCCGCCCCTGGTGTGTTTATTTACAAAAAAGGTATGATGTACTCTTCCACTAGCATATATGTTGTTTGACCTTTATTACTAGTTGTTATCTGTGGCAGCTCCCTGAACTCAGTCATTCTTCTAGGCTTATTTGCACATCTAAATTTTGAGAATAGATTTCTTCAATAAGATTTTAAATCTTACAGAAATTTTTTTCTCTTTCTTATGCATGTTTCTGGCCCTTCAAGTCTTCTTATATGCCTCTGTTGTCTTTCTATTGGTTCTTTGCTAAGGGTTCTACGTGTTCCATATGTTGCATATGTTTTTGGGATTCTCTTTGGTCACGATATGAGATGCTAATATGAGAATCTCACTTCCCATGACGGCATGGCAAATAGTACTTGTTTGTGTCTTACTTTTTGATACATAGTGTGGAAACCTGTTCATTATTGCTTTGAACTTATATTTTGATAACATATATATTTCTTATGGCTGGCAGATACATATGGCAATACAAGATTTTGTTGTTGCACTTATATTCTTTCTGGAGTTGTC
Organism: Voacanga thouarsii; assembly: GCA_026120185.1. Lineage (NCBI taxonomy): Eukaryota > Viridiplantae > Streptophyta > Magnoliopsida > Gentianales > Apocynaceae > Voacanga > Voacanga thouarsii. The sequence continues at coordinate 274,999 of JANUWF010002356.1, forward strand.
TTCCTTTGGCATATGAATGGTACGTGCAATCTTTCAGTTGTTGATTAAATGATTTTGATCTCAGGAAGTTGTGACTGTGTAACATGTTGGGGTTGTTTATTGATACTTAACTTCAAATCCTACATTCTGAATACTGAACTGAAAACCTTGAGTTGTTGAATCAGAAGAAGAAGAAAATTACAATAATGTCAGTCTTTTAACTGAATTTAGCTATAGCATGCACATTTGTGTTCTACTGAAATCTTATATTCTCTATGTAGAAATATTTTCCCCTTTTATCATTTCTTTGAAGTTATGCAAAATTATACATTTCATTAGTTATGCTATTTTTTTTTTTTTGGTATAATCTGTTTGGTATAATCTTATTTTTAATCTATTTTTTTGGTGAAAAATGTAATATGTTTGGTATAATCTGATTTTTTTTTTTTTAACTAATGAATAATCTGCAGGGTGAAAAATGTAATCTATTTGGTATAATCTGTAGTGTTATTGAAGTATGGTGAAAGGGAACTGTAGTGTGATTGGTGAAAGGGAGATTTGATGTTGGCATTGTGATTGTTGGTTGAATTGCATAATTGCGCATTTTGAGGTGGCCTAATGCCTGGAAAATATTCAATTTACAGGGAAAATTCTGTCAAAATTTTTTCTAGATCTACACTACATGATATAAGAATCACCATATTCATATATAGACCCCTAATCTTCAAGAAAAATCAGAAGATGAACTTAAGTTTTATTACTGCATAAAATATTATTCAAGTTTGAAACATGTTTGCCTTAAGTTTTCTCTTTTTATATAGACCCCACAAGTTTTCTCTTCTGATAGTTGACCTTGAAATATACTTTTCTCAGTCTCTTTGTTTGGTTTTTCAACTTTGCATTAGGGATTTATTCTATCAATTTCTTTTCACGTTTCAGTATCTCAATGGCTTCTTTCAACTTATTCTCAGCCATATGTACTCTTTCTTCTTCATTATTAGTTCTTTGTTATCTTTGGGGTCATATAATTATTAGTTCTTCATGCTCAAGTATGTGTAGGAGAATACCTGAACATTCTTGATTAGGATATCCAAGCTCATCAACTTCTTGTAAGGCCATCGACGAATTCCTAACACCCTACATCTTTTCTTGAGACCGGCTTGGCAAATATTCAGTTTTTTAGCCGCTCGAGTGAGTGTCATGTAAAAGTATTATGAAATGGTTGCTCTTGATAGTGTCTTGGAGCTACTGCCCTTCTCCTTTCGCTGTCTCCTGATTACCTTCTTCTCCACAGGAGCTTCGTTTGAAGTGATACCTTCAAGAGGCATTTCCTCCACAGGAACCGTGTTGTGGTTTTGTTTAGAATCGATTAGGGAGTAGAAAGGATCATGTACAAGCATATCCTCCATTAGAGGAACAGTATCAAAAATAGTATCTTGAATAGGTAGATCAAATTGGAAATCCAAAGCAGTATATTCATAACTTTCACTGATTCATAACACAACAAATCAATCCAGATGAAGAAGACGGGTGAAAAGCAAAAAAAAAAAAAAAAAAGCCTTCAAAAGTATCTTACCTAAAATCAAGAGGAAGTGGTTGGTTGGGAAAGGAAAACACAGCAAAATCTTCTTCTTTGGAAGCTAATTTAAAATTTGACCACCTCTCAAACGAATTACAACTATCCATCTCTGAGAAAAAGAACCGAATAAGAAATCCCGATCCATTTGTGATTTTCACTAATGGTTGATGACTAAGGGATATATATATCTGTGCGGGAAAAGGGGAGGGAGGACTGAGGAGAAAAAAAATACAAGGAGGAAGAGGAAGAGGTAGATGACAGGTGGAGGGAGAGATGACTGAGGAGAGAAAGAGACAGGGAGGAAGGGGAAAAGGTAGATGAAAGGTTATGTGCGAGAATAGGGGAGGGATGACTGAGGAGAGAAAGAAACAAGAAGGAAGGGGAAAAGGTTTAATTGCATTAATTTTACATAAAATATTTTAATTGTACTGTCTTGTCTTTTTCCCTTGTTTCTCATCTTACATTTTATAATTTTATCATTAAAAGTTACAAGAAATTGATGTCTTCTCAACTTTTCCTCTTTTCACTTGTCTAGTCTATACAAAAGTATATCCATTTCTCTGTGGCTTTTTGTAATTAATTTGTTTCTTGATTTTGATCATATATTCAATTGACTAGTTGTTGAGTTCATCTGCATACTCCAAAAATTGAAGTTCCATGGTAACAAAACTATTGCTTAAGTGGATGGTGAAAAGGCAAAGTATCGTGCAATAGAGTGCAGCTTGGTTGTGTTCTGAATGCTATGAGCATAAAACCTAGTGCTGCCCTCTTACAATATTTTATGATTGAAGGAATTGGAACGAAGAGAAAGAAGAAGAATTTTATTTGTCCTCTATTTAATTTTTTCATAGTTTAGAAAATTTTTGTCAGTATATATCTATATTTTTAATATTCTAAGTTTATACTTGGACTTTTTTCATATTTTATTTTAATATCCGATTTGTGTATTGTGCAAGTAAGGAGATGTTTTAAAGTCCAACCCACTGAGGAGAGGAAGAGACAAGGATGGAGGGGAAAAGATGATACCAGGGAGGACTATCGTACTCAATTTTGTTTCTTATTTTACATGTACTACTGTTTTTAATAGATTTCTTAGCATTTTCTACTTGTTATATATATAATATTACTTCTCTTGTGGAGTTTAAGGATTATTTATGATTTCAATGTTCAAGAGGTTGATTTTGATTTGTTTGGCATTAAGCAAATTGTGTTTTATTGCGAATGGTATGAGTTGAACGGATTGTATTTGGTTTGAAATTGCAGATGGATAGATCTAAATTCCAATCAATTATTTTTTTAAAAAAATTAATCAAATACGACAGTCACAAAACCATCGTATTTACTTATCAAAAGCGACAGTCACAAATGGTCGCATTTGGTTATAGCTTAACAGAACAAATATGACGGTCTGAGCTGTCGTTTTTACTAACGGTTGCAATTGCTCCAAGATTTATTGCTAGCAATGGTAATTGGGCCGGCCCGCACGGTTTCGGGCCGGGCCCGAGGACCAGCCCGCCTGGAGTGCGGGCCGGTCCCTGGGCCAGAGGCCCTGGGACCGGACCGGACCAGGACCTAGACCCGTGTGGCCCGCGGGCCGATGCGGGCCGGCCCGTGGCTTATTCCTCTTTTTTTTTTTTCCCTACTTAACATAATTTTTTAAAATTATAAAAAAGCCACCTTGAAGTGGTGGGGGGTTTGGCTTGAACCCCTACCTATTTTATTAATTAATAAAATAAAGATTACATAAGAAGGGGACTTGATGCCTAAACCTCTTAAAAATATTATAATGTTTAAAATTTAAAAATATAATAAATATCCTAAAAATAAAATTAAATACATAAGAGAGAATTGGAGAGTGTTGATGAGTTTTGGGTTGAATTGGGGGGTATTTACAGAGTTTTGGGGGTTAGGGACCAAATTGTAAAAAAAAAATTACTTCAACCGTTTTAGGTGCTAAACTGCAAAAAAAAATTAAAGGACCAAATTTTTAAAAAAAAGCAGAGAGAGCCGTTGGGTAACGGCTCTCTCAGGCGGGCTGGCGCGCGGGCCCAAGCGGGCCGGCCCGTGACAGGCCAGGGATTTTATCCCCTGGCCCAGGCCCTAGGATCGGACCGGACCAGTGAACAGTTCTTGGGCTGCCGAGCGGGCCGGACTGACCCAGTTGCCATTGCTATTTATTGCTACGACAGTTTTTTCACAAAATACGACAGTTTGCAAAATCTCAACCCGAGTGAAAAATTGCGACGCTTTTTCTTAACCATCGTATTTACATCGCCGCATTAGTTAAATATGACGATTTTTCAGTCATTTTTAATAAAAAATGACGACATTATATACGACAGTTAAAAAATCGTCGTTTGACCGTCGTTTATAGTAAAAACGACGATATTTTTTCAAATACGACGATTTTCTGATTGTCGTATTTGTCTAAATTTTTAGTAGTGTGAAATAATTATTTTAAATATATCAATCGTAATTTGATTACATATGTATCTACCCTTGATTGAGATCAGGTGGATCTCTACAAAGATAGTTGCTTGTTTTGGTTCGATGTTATGAAACGCCTTAAGAAATACTGTCTTTAGTTGGTCATGTGTCAATGAAATATTTGATGCAAATTGTACAGCAAGAAATATTTGATGCAATCTTAGGAGGGGCATTCCGCGCCCTTCTTTTAAGACTTGTAACCCTAAAAAAGGAAAATTATCCATGGATCAACGATGATAAATATCGCAAAGTAAATAAAAAAAATAATAATAGAAGGTTTGAAATTTTGGATTCAATATGAAAAATTTTTCTAATAATAATAAGTATCACTCAATATGTTAAAATTTGAAAAAAAATAAAAAGAGAATTATTATAAATAAGTTCTAATTTTAATTTTTTTAATAGAATTGAAGTGAGAATACTGAGATTTATAGAGAGAATAAAGAGTATTTTTTTAATAAAAAAAATTGTCTAAAAATTAATATTTAATTAGTATTTTTATTTTTAAAAAAAATTGTTAATAAAAAGCCTACAAACGCTACTACTTGAAGGTATGCACAAGCTCATATTCAAAGAGAGGTTTGAACCCATAATATTAGAGTGGAAATTCTAATAGCAATTATCTTAACTAACTCAATAATTTTTTTTTTAAAGTTAATTAACAAATGAACTATCACTACTAAATCGGCAAGGCTAATTTCGATATCAGATTTTAATCAAAAATTGTTATCAACAATTTGATTATTCAATTCAACCTGTCAATATGCAAGCCATGGTCACCTCCAACCTACAGCTTTGTCATCATCCTATATCACAAACAAAACCATAATGGTGACCTACGCTGATATAGTTTTGTCTTCGTCATTACAGCAGTTACTAGACAAAACTATGTCACAAGAATTGTGACCTATGAAGACAAAATTATAGTGGTTAGAAAAAAGGTTTAAAAAAATATAAATTAAAATATTACAAGATCAAATAAAAAAAAATCTTTATTCTCTACAATATTCTAATTCCTCATCATCCATTGGTCCTATGATGTAAGATTAGTCAATGCAAGATTGATACACAGACGAATATTTGGTCTTTTTTCCATTATATGTTTAAAATAAAAAATAGATAAATACAATAAAAAATAATTACGTTCTAAACCTTGAATATAAATATTAGTTTCTGAATCATTATGATTTAAACTACAAATATAAATATAAATTTCTATATAAAAATATCGATTAAAAGTCATCAAAAAACATTTTGCGTTGATTCATAATCACGTGCATCCAATTAGTAGATAAACTATTTCATCAAGCAAAAATCGAACTTCTCCCAAGAGGGAAAAACATTGTCAAAGTACCTAAACTCACACATGAGATTCCAATTGTTTCAATAATTTCAGCTAACCTCAGAAGATTTGTGGTTAAAAGATATGCAAAAAGACCAAGAAAACCCCTAGACTTCCTTTCTTGCCCATTTTCATAAACTATAGCTTACATTCACATGCATGACCAAATAGCAACCCTTTCCAAAGAAAAAAGTCAATGTTCAAAGTCCAAAAACATGAATAGAAGATGTACCATATTTAATTCATATAGCCGAATGATTTTAAATTAAATTCATGTATCCTTATTTGTATCAATATTCTTATTAAAAAGAGAAAAGAATCGTTAAGTCCCTTCCTTCAAAACGTGATAAATGAAGACTCCCTTGATCCGACTTGATCTTGGGCCTCATAAAGAACATGAAGGCCCACTAAGGAGTCTATACCAACTGCAACCGACATTTCTTTCAACAGGCCAAGAAAATATCAGTCCCAACCAAATGGTTCCAGACTTACCCAGCACTTCAACAGCCCAACTAATATTCGAAGTGAAGCCCATAGTCCAAAAACTATATTCCATATGAGACAGCCAAACCTCGACTTCATATGTCTTGTCCAACCCAGCCCAGCATGGGTGGTCGCCACACCTTTGTTTTCTGTTTAGGCTGCAATGCTTATGTTTTTTCTTTCCCCACCAGATAAGCCTATGATAAATGCAACAGGGATGGAACAAAAAAAAACCTAGAGTTGAGGGGATAAAATACACGAAAATTAAAAATAATATTATAGTTCTTAAAAATAAAAAATAAAATTTAAATGAATATTTTTTTAAAATTAATTTTTTAAAAACAAATATAAAATTTAAAAAAAATTTATGACGCAATCCCTTAATTTCATCATTGCATGTAAACATTCTTGAAAGGCTCTTTTGCAAAAAATGAGATCATTACAACCAAACATAATACATAGATTACTTCCAAACTTCACACACAACATTACATAATTTATTGCATGACACGATAGCACACCTCCACATAACATCTAAACATAAAAGCGAGATTACACCCAAACATCATAAGCAAGATTACAATGCTTATTCCTTTAAACTATTACACACCTCAATAAAAGAAAGATTAAATTGCATAGACACCATTATCAGGGGCACCTGACCATGCGATATCATCAGGAATTAGCCAATGACAAACTTCACCTTCACCCGGATTCATTTGGACAACTTTGAGAGAAATGTGGTTTGGGGACCAGGCAGAGGTATCAAAATGGCACGCTGCTAGTAGAGTATTTGTACTCTGAGCATCAATAGGATCCATGATCTCTATAGCGTAAAGGCCAGTTGAATTCAAAAGGTGGCAATAATATGAAGCAAATGGAAAATATGTTTCATGACAAACTGCAATTTTCTCACTAAGTTTGGTGGCATTAGTGATCGTTACCATTTGTCCAAAGGCCATGGAAGATGTACTTGAGTGTGAGACCAATTGCTTCGTATTTAAAGCCATTTTTACAAATCCAAGAAGGTCTTCCAATGCTTTTGAGCAGTACTTTTTCTCTCCCGGGACGCTGGCTGCAGCTTTACAAATTGAAATACTCATCAGAATTGCCTTTTTTGATTCGATGTTAAGAAAAGCCTCTGGAAACATTGCCTCTAGTTGCTTTTCTGTCAACGAAATGTTTGCAGCAATTTGTATGGGAAGAAATTCTCGCTTTGGAAATGGGTTAGGCAATCGTGGGAGTTGCATTGCATGCCCTTCTTTAAGACTTGTAAGTCTAAAAAAAGATGTCCAAGGATCAAGAGGAGGAGCATGCTCATGAGAGGATATTGGAGAAGGATGATGGTCCATTCTATTTTGCTTGAATGCTTCATGTGCGGAAACAACATAATTTACCTTGTCAAGAAGATGACTATGGTCACTGTTATCAGCAGAACGATCAAAATCCCAATTGTTGACAGAAACTTTATGATCCTCATTGTCTGCAGAAACACCATAACTTATTTTGTCGAGGTTTCGATTGTCAATAGAAACTTTATAGTCCTTGTTGTCTGCAGAAACACCATAACTTATCTTGTCCAGGTTTCGATTATCGACAGAAACTGCAGAAACACCATAATTTACCTTGTCTAGGTTTCGATTGTCGACAGGAAATGCAGAAACACCATAACTTATCTTGTCCAGGTTCCGATTGTCGACAGAAACTGCAGAAACACCATAATTTACCTTGTCCAGGTTCCGATTGTCGACAGAAAATGCAGAAACACCATAATTTACCTTGTCCAAGTTTCGATTGTTGACAGGAACTGCAAAAACACCATAATTTACCTTGTCCAGGTTCCGATCGTCAACAGGAACGGCAGAAACACCGTAACTTATCTTGTCTAAGTTCCGATCGTCAACAGGAATTGCAGAAACACCATAACTTATCTTGTCTAGGTTCCGATCATCAACAGGAACTGCAGAAACACCATAACTTATCTTGTCCAGGTTCCGATCGTCGACAAGAACGGCTGAAACACCATAACTTATCTTGTCCAGGTTCCGATCGTCGGCAGAAATACCATAACTTATCTTGTCTAAATTTCGATTGTTGGCAGAAACACCATAACTTATCTTGTCCAGGTTCCGATTGTCGACAGAAACTTTATAGTCCCTGTTGTCTACAGAAACACCATAACTTATCTTGTCCAGGTTTCGATTGTCGACAGGAACTGCAGAAGCACCATAACTTATCTTGTCCAAGTTCCGATTGTTGACAGGAACTGTAGAAACACCATAACTTATCTTGTCCATGTTTCGATTGTCAGCAGAAACACCATAACTTATCTTGTCCAGGTTCTGATTGTCGACCGGAACTGCAGAAACACCATAACTTATCTTGTCCAGGTTCCGATTGTCGCCAGGAACTGCAGAAACACCATAACTTATCTTGTCCAGGTTCTGATTGTCGACAGGAACTGCAGAAACTCCATAACTTATTTTGTCCAGATTCCGATTGTTGCCAGGAACAGCAGAAACACCATAACTTATCTTGTCCAGGTTTCGATTGTCGACAGGAACTGCAGAAACACCATAACTTATCTTGTCTAGATTCTGATTGTCGACAGGAACTGTAAAAACACCATAACTTATCTTGTCCAGGTTCCGATTGTCGCCAGAAACTGCAGAAACACCATAACTTATCTTGTCCAGGTTGTGATTGTCGACAGGAACTGCAGAAACGCCATAACTTATCTTGTCCAGATTCCGATTGTCAACAAAAACTTTATGATCATTATTGTCTACAGAAACACCATAATTTACCTTATCGAAAGAACGACTATGGTCTTTGTTATCCGCAGAACGATGACCACGATTACTAGCAGCACGACTAGAATCATGATTGCGAACAGAATTATGTATGCCATTATTGGAAATACGACCAATGAGTGGATTAGTACCTGTCCATAATTTTGATTTGAGTGATTGTGGCATATCGTTGTTCACATGTTGGGACCAAACTTTTTCTTGCTCATGATAAGGTGATTGAGCAGTTGCAATAGGATACACAAGGAGGCTAATGAAGAAATGCAGAAAAAGAGTAAGGTTAGCTACAGAAGCCATGATGAAGATGAAAGATTGTTTTTTTTTCTTTGGGCTAAGTAGGAAGAGGAGTCTAATGAACGTATAAATAGAAGTTTCAATGGTGATGAAGTCTGAGATGATAATTGTTGAGTTCTAAAATCGTCATCACAATTGCATCACTTGATGTTGCGTTACTATCAGCCTTCCTAGACCAAATAGCATCAATTATTAGAAGAATCAACTTGCGCATGACAATAATATAGTAAAGGCATCAATTATAATAGGAATCAACTTGCATAAGACAACAATATAGTATTAGTCTACAATTATGTCCATGGAGATATATTTTCTAAATTTGTTGGTGCAAAGAAAATGATACTTTGGGACAAATCTTGTTAATTGTCTTAATGAGCATTTTTATAAAGGTGTATCAAACAATCTTATTATATTTTTAATTTTACCATGACAATTGAGTATATGGTAGTTTTAGAAGCGTTCAAGGAGGTAGTTTAGTTTTGGAAGTTCCTAACTGAACCTAGAGTCGTCCTTAACATGGACACACTACTGATGATATATTGTAATTATTTTGGAGCAGTTTCACAATGTAAAGAATCGAACAATCACGAGAAAGGCAAGTACATAAAGAGGAACTAGTATTTGATCAAGTAATTTATTCATAGAGAGAGATGCTATTAAATTTCCTTGAAAAATAATTTGACGGATCCATTTATCAAATCTTTGGCAAAGAAGGCGTTAAAGTTTTAGTGAATTTTTTCATTAGTATAGGATCCGCAAACATAGACATGTTATCAATCGAACTGTATTAATAATTTGTTATGTTTATTAAATTTTTTATTTTACATTCTGATAACCTAATACAGCAATAGATTGACAAACCAAATTATATGAGTAATTAATCTAAAAAGCTAAAAAAATCCAAGTGTTATTCGTTCTTGGCGTGCTCATCATAACCATTTTTAAGGTGATAATGGTTGCTTTCATGATTTGGAATATAATTCTTTATAATCACCGGCATTTTAATCTACGTAATTAGACAAAGCCAACACCGAAAGTTCTTTGCCTGTTTTCTTTGTGGAAAACAAAGTCAAGAATCTTTCTTTAGTTAATTCTAATTCCAAATCTATTAAAGATTTTACTGTCTCTACTTAACCCTTAATTTTACTCTGGTCCTTGTCATGATAATTTTGAATATTGCAGTAATTGCTTTCAAGATTTGGAATAGATAATAATTTAGATGCACCATCTTACCTAACCATTAGTTTTAGTCTCGTGCATGTCATTACAATTTTGAACATAGCAGTAACTGCTTTTACGATTCGAAATATACAATAATTTAGATGAATTGACTTGACCAAAACAAATGGTAGATTTTAACATTGCTAAATAATGAAGTGATGTGCAAGTTGTATTCTTAATTATTTAGAACACCATTTTTCTACCATATTTGTCAAAAAAAAAAAAAATGGAGAATGAGAAGGTTATAATGTAATCCCTCCACTACGAAGTGTTGATTATTGGATCTATGTTAATGAAGAAAACTATCTCTCCCTTACTCGAAAGGTCATTTCATAAAATGAAGCACAAAAAATAAAAAATTAAATAATATATATTAAAAACTTTATACAATCTTTTCTCTTTTTTTTTTCCTTTTTTAATATATAAAGAGTTATGAAGTGAATTATACATATGATCTATTGGCTATTGCTTAGTAAAGGTTAGTTCTGTCCAATTGAAGCACACACACACACTCACACTCACACGTGCATAAATATAAAATATGTTCATCTATCCTCACCGAATATCTTCGAAAAATATGAAAAAAAAAAAAAGTTTATCCTCAGGTGTCATATGCTAACTAATCTTAGCTTCTAGTGATGTTTAGGCTCCACATGCGGATATATTTTATCTTGGGTTTGAATGAAATAAACCAATTTTGACCAATAATGTAATTTAAAACATTTTTATGACAATTAAAAAAAAAAAATTGGCTTGCATCATTGAATTGCCGGTCATGCATGGCCTCCCACATTAGAATTCTCATTTTTTCTACTAATTTTTTCTCAATGAGAGAGAGAGAATTTTACTATTAAATTTCTGACATAGGAATTACTTGTTCACCTAACTTCTCTTATCTTGCAATTATATTTCAAATTAAAAGTGAAAATTATTGAGACTTTTTTAAAATTAGATAATAGTGTAATACTTAACCAACCAATTAAAACCTTAGGAATTAACTAATAAATAAAAATTTAGGAAAATTTCACTAGAGTTTTGGAAGCTTGAGAGAGACCAAATTAATTAATTCATATTTATATAGTATTTGATAAATTTCAAATAAAGTACCAATATCAAACCGTGAGAGTTTTCATCCCTCAGCTATTTGCAGGGCAAAGTACATGCAGATGGGTGAATTAATCCCCCAATAGAAACTATTGCTGAAGGTATCTCCCAAATCTCATTGCCACGTATATATCAGCCCAGAAGCAACAGCAGCAGCATAATCTTCAGCATTGTTCCTGTTTAATCTCTCCCACACAAATAATATCAAACTTCTGATAAACACGTCGATAGCAAAATAAGCTCCAATATAGAATGGTATTGCCATTGCCGTTGGAATACGATTAAATCTGGAAAACCTTTTAATTAGGAGTCACATGCATGCATTCTTCAAGAAGTTAATTAATGGCAAGAGCAGCTGCAAAGAACCACAGAAAAGTTCCAGGCAATGATTTGGTAGTTCAGAAAAACTTTCAACTCCCAAAATAAGCCATTTCCCTCTACATAACCGCGTATGGTGCATTATATGGACAAGAAGTATGGCAGTGGCTGCAGCAGTCACATGGTCCTGACCCGCTTCGTTGTTGCTTGGCGGTGGATCCTTTTGCTAGAGGGCTCAATGAATCGGGGGATATTACTTGCTAAATCTTAGTATTCTTTTGGAGACTTGGGTCATCTATATATGGATATATGAAATATTAATTCCCTATAAGTATGTGCAATCTGCTGCAGTAGAGACTAATGTATATAGACTTTGCTTAATGAGGTAAACAGATATCATACAGATGGATAATATATAAGTCTCTCTTTCTTGGATCAAAGATGATAAAGATGGCAAAGTAAATAATAATAATAATAATAATAATAATAATAATAATAATAATAATAATAATAATAATAATATATGAATGAATGAATGAATGATAAAAGATTTCGAAATTTTTGGATTAAATATGTAAATTTTTTTTAAAAAAATGATGATAATAATAATAATAAGTTAAAGTTTAAAAAATTAAAAAGAGAATTAATATAAATAAGTTCTACTTTTAGATTTTTGGTTTTTATAGAACTGAGGTGAGAATGTTGAGATTTAAGAGAAAATAAGAGTATTTAAAAAAATTGTATTGAAAAAATTGAATATTTGATTATTATTTTTATTTTTTTAAAAGTTAATTGACGATTGAACCATCACTACCGACAAAGCTAATTTCGATTGATAATTTTAATCAAAAGTTGTTATCAACAATTTGATTATTGAATTCAACTTGTCAATTTGCAATCATGGTCACGTCTAACCTTTCTTCTAACTGCTCTAACTTTGTCTTCATCGTATATCACAAACAAATCCATAATGGTGACCTACGATGATATAGTTTTGTCTCCGTCATTACAGTAGTTATCAGAAAATTATGTCACGAGAATTGTGGCATACCGATGATGACAAAACTATAATTGTTAGAAAAAAGGTTAAATAAAATAATATAAATTAAAATACTACAAGGATCAAAGAAAACAATCTTTACTCTCTACAATATCCTGGTTCCCATGATGTAAGATTGATCAATGTAAGGTTGGTATTTCATCTTCCATCAATTATATGTCTAAAACTAAAGATTAGTACATATAGTCAATAATCATTACGTTTTAAACCTCAAATATAAGTATCAATTTCTATATAAAAATGTTGATTATATGTCATCAAACTATAACCTCATAATCATGTTTATCCAATAAGTTGGCAAACTATTTCATCAATCGAGAATCAAACTCCTCCCAAGAGGGAAAAACATTGTCAAAGTACGTGTATGAGATTCCAATAGTTTCACTAATTTCAGCTAACTTCAAAGATTGAGGTTAAAAGATATGCATAAAGAACCAAGAAAACCCCTAAACTTCCTTTCTTGCCAATTATATGTTTTCATAAACGATAGCTTACATTCACATGCATGACCAAATAGCAACACTTTCCGGAGTGCAAAATCAACATTTAAAGTCCAAAAAGTGAATAGAAGATGTCACTACCACCTTAAAAATATATATATATATATATCAAGAAATAAAGATAAAGGGAGAACCTTTATCAGAGAAAGAATAGTTTCTTACTGAATTCAAGATATATCCAAAGAAAGAAAATTTACATCGCCATGGCTGCCAAAAGGTCTATAAACAATTTCATGCATGTATCTAAGGCAGGTGCTTTGGCAAGTGCAAGGTAGGATTAAAACCACCCTTTCACAGTCTCTTTGAGCTCCCTTGACCCTATTCTATTGTGAATAGAGGTACAAAATGAAATGGGATTCTTCCTACGCCACAAACATCTTTGTCTAAACAATATATTTTTTACGGGGTAAATTATTATGTTTAGCTTTATAATTGTTTATTTTTAATTTTTTAGGTCTCATATTTCTTTGTTTGGTACATTAGATCCTTTTGACCAATTTCTAAAAAGTCAAAAAGGTCACTTTGACATTGACTAGTTGACTAGTCTAAAAGTGATCAAAAAGACCAAACAGTACATACAAAAAAAAAATAAAGGACAAAAAAAAAAGAAGAGGAACAACTATGCCAAGAAAAAGTTTAAGAACTAAACATAATAATTTGTCTATTTTTTAAATTGGTTGTATAGTAAAATAGTAAATTTGTCCTTCTATATTTGGTTAATGGCGGAGTTAATTAGTTTATCAATTACTGACTTGTCAGAAATTGATCGAAATGACCTAATATGTCAAATAAAAAAAGATAAAGAGTTGAAAAAAAATAAAAACCATCTATAAAAAAATTAAAAAAATTAATAAACCAAACATAACAATTTGTCTTTTCTATGGCCATAACCCGTGACTGATGGAGGTACCAAGGTGAGTATGAAACAAACACTCCCTTACTCGAATGGTCTCTCACTACAATTACAAACAAGATCAAAATTTTTTTTTAAAAAAAATCATTTAATTATATTAAAATTTTAGTACATATAAAGCTTCTTTATTCTATTGGTTGCTTAATATATGAGGGCTGTGATGTAAATCAAATACGTTATTTATTTGTTATTGTTTGGTAAAAGTTAATTTTGATCAATAGAGACCCCCTTTTATAGTTTAAAAAGGCTATTTAAGAGAAGTTTCTTATGCATAAAATAGGGTTTAATGGTTTGTAAAATAGCCACCAATTAGTGGTACTTCTTCTACTCATATTCCCCTTTGGTCTTTCCCCTTATAATGGCCAAATTGAAAATTAGGATTTGAAAATCAACTGTGGAATTCTTCAATTCAAATGCATCATATCAATAGGCATTACTACTAATTACTTTGAGATCTATTTTAAGTTTGGACAGTTCAAATATTCTACAATCAATAATTAAGAGGTTTAGAGATGTATTTTGGATTGGATTTTTAAAACAATTTTACAAGCATATATAAAACTAATAATAATAATAATAATATGGAATTTTATAAAAAATTTATAGACTCAATAATTCACTTTCAGACATGCAAGCAATAAAATTATCAATATTTCACAAATAATATTATTTATATTATATTTTCTTAAATATGTTTTTTTTAACCCAATGAAAATATACACTATATTTAATACATATAGCTGAATGATGTTAAATTAAATTCATGTATCCTTTTTTGTACCAATATTTTTATTAAAAAGCGAAAAGAATTGTAAGTCCCTGCCTCACAAACACGATAAATGAAGACTTCCTTGATTCCACTTGATCTTGGGCCTAATGAAGAACTTGAAGGCCCACTAAAGAGGCTATACCAACTTCAACGGACCACTAAGGAGTCTATACCAACTTCAACGGACTTTCCCTCAATAGTCCAACCAAATCTAGGCCCTATGGAATGGTGCTAGACATATCCTGCACTTCAAAGCCCAACTAACATCCGAAGTGAAGCCCATAATCGAAAACTTATCTTCCAAAAAACACAGCCACACCCTGACTCCTTATGTCTTATCCAACCCAGCCCAACTTAGGAGGTCGCCGCGCCTTTGTTTTCTGTGTGGACCGCAAGGCTGGTGTTTTTTTCCCCCAACCAGATAAGTCTATGATAAATGCAACAGGGACAGAAGGAACAAAAAATTAAGGCTGAGAGGATAAAATATATGAAAAGATAGATTAAAAATAATATTATAAATATAAAAAATTTTAAAAGACGAAAAGTAAAATTTAAGATATATATTTTTTAATTTTTAATTTTTTAAAGACAAATATAAAAGTTTGAAACGCTCGTCCCTTGATTTCATCATTGCATGTAAACATTTTGAAAGGTTCTTTTGCATGAGAACTAAAAGAAACAAAAATGGGAGAAAAATGAAGCAAGTAATAAGATCCTTACATCCAAACATCACACATAGATTGCTTCCAAACTTCACACACAATATTGCATAATCTATTACATTACAAAATCGTACACCACGACATAACATCAAAACATTGCAGGGAGATCACATCCAAACATCATAAGTAAGAATTTTTTCTATTTGTTCAGAAAAATAGTATCTATTGTGATTACTTAGCATAATTTTATCAAGACTATTATAGGGGGAGAGGGGAACAAAACAGGTGCATGCTTGGGGGCCGGGAAATGCCGAGCGCCCATGCTGCGCTACGCGCCATGCTCATACTGGGACGGAATGTGCTGTGTATGTCGGCTCATTTTATTGCACAACAACTTAGGACTTTGGTGTGGTCTTCGGTGCGTGACGTGACACAGTCGTTATTCCTTTAAACTATTACACATCTCAACAAAAGAAACATTAAATTGCATAGACACCATAGTTGGAGACAACTGACCATACGGTATCACTTGGAATTATCCAATAACAAACCTCGTCTTCACTCGGATGCATTTGGATAACTTTGAGAGAAATGTGTTTTGGAGACCAAGTAGCGGTATCAAAATGACATGCTGATAGTGAGTAATTGTGCTTTGAGAATCAATAGGATCCATGATCTCTATAGCATAAAGGCCAATTGAATTCAAAAAGTGGCAATAGTATGAAATAAATGAAAAATATGTTTCATGACAAATTTCAATCTTCTCAGTAAGTATGGTTGCGTTAGTAATCGTTATCATTTGTCTGAAGGCAATGAAAGATGTACTTCAGTGTGTGATCAATTGCTTCGTTTTTAAAGCCAATTTTACAAATCCAAGAAGGTCTTTCAATGATTTTGAGTAGTACTTTC
This sequence comes from Voacanga thouarsii, assembly GCA_026120185.1. Taxonomy (NCBI): domain Eukaryota; kingdom Viridiplantae; phylum Streptophyta; class Magnoliopsida; order Gentianales; family Apocynaceae; genus Voacanga; species Voacanga thouarsii. The sequence continues at coordinate 291,429 of JANUWF010002356.1, forward strand.
GGTCTCCCAAAACGCCGCCGGCGTAGCTTTGCAAATTGAAACGCTCACCAGAATTGCTTTTTTTGATTTGATATTAAGAAAAGCCTCTAGAAACATTGCCTCTAGTTGCTTTTCCGCCAACGAAATGTTTGCTGCAATTTGTAATGGAAGAAATTCTCGCTTTGGAAATGGGTTAGACAATCATGAGAGTTGCATTGCATGCCCTTCTTTAAGACTCATAAGCCTTAAAAAAGATGTCTAAGGATCAAGAGGAGCAACATGCTCGTGAGAGGACACAGGAGAAGGGTGATGGTCCATTCTATATTGCTTGAATTCTTCTGCGCAAAAATATTATAATTTATTTTATCGAGAAAATTATTATAATTTTTATTTTCGGTAAAATGATCATAATCTCATTTTTCGATTAAAAAATTATAGTCTTTGTTATTAGTAAAAATATTATAATTTATCTTATCAAAAAAATGACTATTGTTTTTGTTATTTGCAGAACGATTATAATTTTGATTGTCAATAGAAATGTAGTCCCTATTATCTGTAAAAATATTAATTGTTATAGAAATATTAGAATCCTTGTTATTTGTAAAAATATCATAATTTATCTAGAGAACGACTATAGTGCGGAGTGGTCATAATCATGATCATTAGCAGCACGGCCACAATCGTGATTGCCAAGACAATTATGTAAGCCATTATTGGAAATACGACCCATGAATAGATTGGTACCTGTTCATGATTTTGATTCTAAGTGATTGTGGCATAGCATTGTTCACATTTTGAGACCAAATTTTCTGTTGCTTTCATAATAAGTTGATGGAGCAGTTGTAATAGGATACACCCAGAGGCTAATGAAGATAAGCCCCGCCCCCCCCCCCCAAAAGAGGTTTTTTTTTTCCTTCTTTGGATAAGTAGGAAGTGGAGTTTGATGAATGTATAAATAGGAGTTTCAACAGTGAAGCAGTCCCAAGATGACGATTGCTGAGTTTCAAAATTGTAATCACGATTGCATCACTTAATGTTGCGTTACTATTAGCCTTCTAAACCAATGGCATCAATTATTACAAGAATCATCTTGCGTGCGACAATAACAACGTAAAGGCATATGCTAGTCCATGAATCAACTTGCATAAGACAATAATATAGCATTCGTCTATGATAATGGCCACGGAGATATATTTCCTAAATTTGCTAGTGCAAATAAAATGAAATCTGGGGACAAATCTTGTTCACTTTGTTTAGGGGAGTAATTTAATGGAGAAGCAAATTTGCATTACTAATTTTACTGTAGAGATTGAGTATGTGGTAACTTCGGAAGAATTTAGGAAGTTAGTTTGACTTTGCAAGTTTCTAATAGAAATCGTGCTTAATATAAACAAATAATTGATAATGTATTGGGATAATTTCAAAACGGTATTACATTGTAAAGAGTCTGATAAATCATAAGAAGGGCGAGCACATAAAGAGAAAGTCAGACCGAACTGATTGATACTGATTGATCAAATTTTATCAAAAAATAACACCGTTCTGAAAGTTAGATCGAACTGATCGGTTCAATCGGTCGGACCGAAAACTGAGTACTGGTCTGGTCTGACTATATGCTATAAGTTGCCAGTAAAAAAATCGGTCAAGAATCAGTCAAATTGGTTAAGCATAAACCGGTTAAATTGGTCAATTTGAATTTTTTAAAAAAATAAAACAAATTTATTCTTATATTTTAGACCTTTTTAACAAATAACTAAGTTATTCTTATTTTAAATTTATTAGTTTTAAGAAATATCTTTTATATTTTATATTTATTTTTATTTTTTATATATAACAATAAATAATATTTTTATGTATAAATAGTGTTAAAAAAATATTTAATTACATTTCGATTCAACCACAATTCAATCCGATCGAACCTGTAAGCCATCGAACCTGTTGTTTCACTGATTCGATAACCGGTCTAATTTTTAAAACTTTGAAGAATAATCAAGCAAACCTATTTACTAAGTTTTTGAGAAAAAATGTATTAAAATTTTAATAGATCTTTTTCAATAGGTTAGGACGCGAATACATAGGCTTGTTAATAATTGAACTATATTAATAATCTATTAAACTTCTTATTTTACATTCGGTCAAATTAACACAATCTTAATAGAAAATTTTAAGAATAACACAGTAAATTGACAAACCAAATTACATAATTAGTTAATCTAAAAAGCTAAAAAAATTTTAAGTATTAGTCTTTCTTGGCATGCTAATCATAACCATTTTTAAGGTGATAATCGTAGGGTTTCATGATTTGGAATATATAATTCTGTATAATCACCGGCAATTTAATGCTACGTGAATAGACAAAGCCAACGACGAAAGTTCTTTGCTTTTTTCTTTGTGGGAAACAAAGTCAATTATCTTTCTTTAGTTAATTCTAATTCCAAATCAATAAAAGACTTTACTATCTCTACCTAACCATTAATTGTAGTCTTGTGCATGTAATGATAATTTTGAATATAGCACTAACTGCTTTCACGATTTGGAATACGTGATACTTCCTCCGTTTTTATTTATCTGTCATAATTAAAATATTTTAATATTCTTTTTTATCTGTCATATTTAAAAAATTTGGATATCATTAATGTTAATTTTACTATTATACCCTTATATTAAATAATTTTGAAAAATAAAAGTGTAATAACTTTAGAGAGAAAGTTGGACAAACAAAGTAAAAAATAGTTGTGGAGAATATTAAATCTAATGGTATTTTTGGAATGTATAAATAAAGTTCTATGAATATAAGAGACTAATTAATTTTTTTTAAATTGTGTGAAGTAATTAATTATGATAAATAAATAGAGTCGGAAATAATTTAGATGAACCAACTTGACGAAAACAAATTGTACTAGATTTTAGATTACCAAATAATGGAATGATGTGCAAGTTAGATTTTTAAATAATTTTATAAAAATATATAAAAATAATTTTTAATTTTATAAAAAAATTTATAAATTCAATAATTCACATTCGAACGTGCAACTAGTAAAACTTGTCAATGTTTTACAAATAAATTTATTCATATTTTATTTTTCTTAAAAATATATATTTTAAACCTAGTTAAAATACACACCATATTTAATTCATATGGTCAATAGTCCAAGCAAATTGCAGTCCCTACCACTCTAGACCTAACAGTCTAACTAATATTTAAATATATTGATATTTTATGTACGTTTCAATTCTCAAAAATTATTGAATATTTATATTAAAAAAATTTAATATTTGTCTCTTTTTATCGGTCACATTTAAAAAATTTAAGTGACATTAATGTTAATTTTACTATTATACCCTTATATTAAATAGTTTTGAAAAATGAAATTGTAATAACTTTAGAGAGAGAGTTGGATAAACAAAGTAAAAAAATAGTTGTGGAGAATATTAAATCTAATGGTACTTTTGGAATGTATAAACAAAGTTTTATGAATTTAAGAGACTAATTAATTTTTTTTAAATTGTGTGAAGTAATTAACTGTGATAAATAAATAGAGACGTGAGTAATTTAGATGAACCAACTTGACAAAAACAAATGGTACTAGATTTTAGATTACCAAATAATGGAGTGATGTGCAAGTTAGATTTTTAAATAATTTTATAAAAATATATAAAAATAATTTTTAATTTTATAAAAAAATTTATAAATTCAGTAATTCACATTCGGACGGGCAACTAGTAAAATTGTCAATGTTTTACAAATAAATCTATTCATATTATATTTTTCTTAAAAATATATTTTTTAAACCTAGTTAAAATATACACTATATTTAATTCATATGGTCAATAGTCCAAGCAAATTGCAGTCCCCACTACTCTAGACCTAACAGTCTAACTAATATTTAAATATATTGATATTTTATGTACGTTTCAATTCTCGAAAATCATTGAATATTTATATTAATCTAAATTTTTCATTTCGCTTAAGCCCTAATTAGGTGCCCAGTTAAAAACTTACTTTTGATTGGAACCTCAAATTTTCGTGTCTCAACCTAACCATTAATTAACCTTAAAAGAAAAAAAAACTAATAGTATTAGTCTTTCTTGGGTACTTATTATAATACTTCTTCCGTTCCTTTTTATCTGTCACATTTAAAAAATTTATGTATTATTAATGTTAATTTTATTACTATACATTTGTATTAAATATTTTTAAAAAATGAAAATATAATAACTTTAGAGAGAGTTGCGCAAACAAAATAAAAAAATAGTTATGGAGAATATTAAATTTAAATGTACTTTTGAAATGTATAAACAAAATTGTATAAATTTGAGAGATTAATTAATTTTTTTTTAAATTATGTGAAATAGTTAATTGTAACAGATAAATAGAGACGGGAGAAATAATAATTTTAAAGTTACCAATAATTCTAACACGTGGCTTGACAAAGTTAAAGTCGAAAATTCTTTGCTTTTTTCTTTGTGGAAAACAAAGTCAAGAATCTTTCTTTAGTTAATGCCAAATCTATAAAGGCTTTTACCATCTCAACCCAACCATTAATTTTCGTTTCGTGCTTGCCAAGATAATTTTGGACGTAGCAATAATTACTTTCATAATTTGGACTATATAAAAGTTGACAAAAACCAATGGTAAATTTTACATTGCCAAATCATGGAGTGATATAAAAGTTGCATTTGCATTGATTTTTTTAATGAAAGACATGGAAAATTTTACATTCAAGAAAAAAAAAAAACGAATCTCAATAGTAGTCTATGATAAGGATGTTCAATGTTGAATTAGAATCGAAAAAATCAAATCGAATTGGTTATAATTTTAGTTTTAATAAAATTCATTTTAGTTTGATTTTTAAATTTATAAAAAAAAACAAATTGGTTTTCTATTTTTCAAAATAAAAAAAAGAAATTATAAAATCGAACTTATATTTTTAATTTAAAATATTATTTATTTATATGAGTTTGTTGGGCTTTTGGATCAATGTCACTACCCTTCTTTACATTATTTACTAAAATAGTATATATAAATTATAGTTTTTTAATATTTTGATTTGATTATTTCGATTCGATTCATGTTATTTTAATTAGGTTTAATTAAAATTCGATTTAATTTTGTTTTGCTTTATAAAAAATTTGATTTGATTTAATTTTGTTTAAAATTCATAAAATCAAAGTGAAAGTCGAAATTGTAAACTGAAACCGAACTAAAAAATCGAACCAACAACTGAAACTTATTTGAGTTATTATTTACTACCAAAAAATCACATTTTCTCTTTTTCGACTTTATATATTTTCCTTTCAAATTGCATATATTTGAGCTAATATTATAAAAACAAAAGCAAGTTGAATTTTATTTATTATAATAGAATAGATTTATTAAAGAAATTTTTTAGTCAAGATATTACCTATACTATATCACATACTTTCTCCTTTATTATGTATATATGTTATTAAATAATAAGGAGGACTAAATCTACACCCCTTAAACTATAATTGCTTTGTATAGTCATTATATCCTTGTGACTTTTCTAATTTTAAACCATTATTTTTTTAATTCCTAATCCACACCTTTTGAACCTAAATCCATATATCCCTATCCATTAATATCTATTAATTAGACAAAAGTATTATTTTCATCTTCTAATTTTAGAATATTATTTTATTATTCTATTTTTAACTTTTAATCAAAATTATATCTTTTGAATAAACATAAAACTAATCTAAGTACATAAATTTAAGGACGAATTAAATTGTAAAAAAAAATAATAACTTGTACATGAATTAAAATTTATATATTTATTATATATTAAAAGTTTTATTTTTTCTCATTTGCCTTTCATATATTGTAAAATCATATAATAAGCATAATGTAAGGTGCTATTTGATTAAAAAAATATTGATTTATTTATTTTTAAAACTATATATTTTATTAATAGAGACTATTGATGAGACACATAAAAAATATAATTAATAACTGTTCAAATTTTATTAATTATTTATTATTTAAATAATTAATTTACATATATAAAAAAATAAAAACATTTGATTGGAAGTAAGAATATAGAAAGATACATTTAAAAATATAAATTTAAATTGAAAGATTGTAAATTTAATCTTTTTTTAAAAATATCGCTTCGCACTATAAAAATGGCACACATTATTAATAAAATAATGACACATGATAAGGACAACATACATAGAAAAAGATCACACATTGTGAAGAAAGTTTTGTAACAGATGAAAATAACAAAACATCATTTTCATCGTCAATTACGATTAATATTAAAAAAAGACTTGACATTAATAGTCAATTATGATTAATATTAGTATTAAAAAGATTGTTTTTATAAATAAAACAAAATGAATACATTAATTATATTCTTTTAATTTGTGCAACTATAAATGTTAGCCCATCTTGATGGAATAAAGCAATAGTGTTATTCATTTCGTCAAGTCGTTAGATTTAATTTCATATCTATTAAGATTTTTAAAAATAAAATAACTTTATATTTTTTCTTTTTAAAATATCCTTATTTAAACGTTTTGATTATAAGAATGATCGAGAAAAAAAGAAAAAAAATAAAAAGGTAAAGATAATCCCAAAATCTTCTTAAAACGTTTACAATAATTTATAAGTTAAAATAATAAAAATAGTTAATTTAAGAGGCAGAGAAAGTATAATTTCAAAAGTAATAAAAAAATTTTAAATAATTTAAATTATTCTATCCAGTAGCGGGCTTTTTAGGCCTTCAATACAACCTCATTGGCTGAAAGCTGACGTATGTCGGCCTCTTCCAAATGATCCACCAATGTAACTGGCAGTGGCAGGCACGCGCCTAAAGCAGTCTATTGCTAAAAAGTCACGCTCGCTGGACCCAAGAACGCTGAATAACTACCAACTGGCATCTCTCTATTGATTTTGATTTTCTCCACTTTGTTTGTGTGGAGCTGCCATGGCGACTGCAGACGCTGCGGCTTCGGTTGAGACTTTGCAGCCGTTGCTTCTACAAGCAGAGAGCGCTGACGATGATGGATTGGAGCATTTGGAAAATATTCCGGCGTGGAAAGATCAAATTACTATCAGAAGCTTGGTTATAAGCGCTTTGTTGGGGACGTTGTTTTGTATAATCACTCACAAGTTCAGTCTTACTGTGGGGGCCGTTCCGTCCCTCAACCTCGCCGCCGGTTTACTTGGCTTCTTCTTGGCGAAGTCGTGGACCGACTTTTTGTCAAGATTAGGCTTTTTGGTTAAGCCCTTCACTAGACAGGAGAATACGGTTATCCAGACCTGCATAGTTGCTTGTTATGGCCTCGCTGTTACCGGTAACCTCACTCCTGCAAGCGTTCTTGTCTTTTTTTCATCATGTTCGTGGACTGATAGTGGATTCTGAAAATTTTCCTATTGGAAAAATGTTTTTTTTTTTTTCCTTTTCTTGCACTTTGATTTTGTTTATCTTTTGTACAGTTTCAATTTTTGTCTTATGATAGTTGAAGAATAACTTTATTTTGTTAATTGTTTAATCGAGGAAATGTGTTATATTTGTTATTCTCAGGTTTAACTATTTTTGTGGTATGATTTATCTTTGTTTCACAGAATCTCTCGTACTTGTTTTCCTGATAAGTAATACTATTTTGGATTCCTCTTTGTGGATTTGGGGGTCAGCAGATTAGGATAATTTAGGTTAATTATTCAATTCGTTTCCTTTACCGTTGGCGCATTTCACTAATAGTCTTTAACCTTGCGTTTTGGACTTACGATATTGGAATATGCTTTCTACTTACTAGCACATAACCATTGACAGGGGGTTTTTCATCTTATCTGCTATCAATGGACGAAAAAACATATAAACTGATTGGTGAGGATTCTCCGGGTAACCGAGCAGAAGATGTTAAGAATCCAGGATTGTTTTGGATTATTGTATTCCTGTTCGTTGTCAGTTTCGTTGGGCTTTTTAGTCTCATTCCTCTTCGAAAGGTAACATTTAATGCTGGTCGTTTGCTCTGTTTTGATCAACGGATTCTACACTGACTGAAAGCATGTTATTGCAAATCAGCTAGAGTTACATATGTTACTTAAGTAGTTTCTTCAGATTTCCTTCCGTGGCAAAGTTAATGTGTACTTTTCTTCTCCAATATAAACTTACACCTGTGCAGTTACATCCATTAAGGAAAGAGGTTATGACATGCTTTTACCATACACTGATCCTCAATAGCTCATCAAGAACTGTAAGGTCGGAAAATATTAAGTAGTCCGACATCTGCTTTCTTAAAACAATCTTGCTTTCCATTACTTCATTGTCCCCATTAAGAAGGAAGTGTGCATCAATTTCTTATCATACACTGGTTCCGTGTTAGCTGATTTGTTATAAGGTGGGAAAATGCTAATTAGTAAAATGTTCTCTTAAATCTTTTTACCTAGAGCTGACATTTTCATTCATGGGCTATGTTCACTAACAGTAGGCATAGCTGCTCTTTTATTTTTATTTTTTATTTGTGTGTTGAAATTTTGGATTATTTTAATTTTTCAGGTTATGATCATGGATTATAAGTTGACATTCCCCAGTGGAACTGCCACTGCCGTATTGATCAATAGTTTCCACACTAATACTAAAGAAGCACTTGCAAGGCAAGCAACCCCATACTAAGTTTTTCAATACCCTTTCTTCTCTTAGTCACCGAGGTGCTAGATTTTCCGAAGAGAGTATGTTTGAGTTAAGTACAATTAAGTCGAGAGAAAATTATATGATGAATGTATGTGGAGTTTGTGATGATCCGTTAGATGCTTTTCAAATAGGCGTACTTTGTCAGGCTGCAATGCCTTTGAGATTGTTGTGGCTGATTACTTTGCTGGGATCAGTTTAGCGGTCCTTTGACCAAGAGGTTAGGTGCTAGTGACAAAAACATAATTGCCAGGAGGGTGAGGATACCCTGACAAGTTCCTTTTTGATGCAGTTGTAATTTTGAGTTCTCAACCATATACAAAACTAGTAGTAGCTTATGGATCACGTTTGAAATTTGGAATCCAGCCACTGTCTGGCTACTGGAATTGATATCTTCCTAACTTTCTCTATGATCATGCGTTATTATGTTTATTAGTGAAACTGGATTCTCTTGATTCATCTATAGCTTTCTGGAAAATAGTTGAGCTCACAGAAGAGAACTTGATTTTTCCAGTAGCATGAGTTTCTAAGTTACTTTACTCACGATTGTGCAAGAGCAGGAGGATGCCAATTTCACTGTAACCTGGATTTAATGTTTGCAGCATCTAAATTTTGGAAATTTTAGTTTAATATATTGCTTTAGGACAGAAAAGGTGTACAAATAGGATCTGTTAGAGGCTTTCCTTTAGTCTTTCCAGCGACCTCAACATTTCCTTGGATGCTGGTCCGTGCATCCCTCCTTTGAAAAACCTGTCAGTCCGCAAAAAATGCTGCCAGTGATTTATTTTCCTGAACTAGGAAGACAGATTCATGCTCATAAATCAAAGAGGTTACCTTTCTTATGCACTCCTTCTAGAACCAGCTAATTTCACAAGGCAATTTCCTCTTGAGCTTCCTATTATTTTCCATGTAGAATTGTACAATGCTACTTTTTTAAATTTCTTGTTGGCTATGGATTTCCAGGAAACAAGTGAGCTGCCTCGGGAAATATATGAGCATTAGTTTCTGCTGGAGCTGCTTCAAATGGTTCTTCAGTGGTGTAGGGGATTCATGTGGCTTTGATAATTTTCCCACTTTCGGGCTAACATTATTCAAGAATACGTAAGTTTGTTTTTCTTTTGATTGTCTCTTTATCATCTGTCCAAAGCTGAGATAAAGTTTTGTTTGCTTTAAGAAAGCAACTTTTGTATTTGAAAATTAGATATGTTTCTGTTTTTCACTTCATCTGTGAATTCTGAGAACTGTGGCAATACTGGATGCGCTTTGGAGACTTCATTTGACTATTAAGGTGCGGTCCACAGATATGGATCTTGTATTGCTAATGCATACATTGATTAGCTTTTGAGAAGCAAATACTTCCAAATAGAAAAGGCAGAGATTATAATTATACTACCGAAAAATGACACAATTTGTGATTATGGGCACCAATAGGAGGGGAAAATTTGCACGAGTTAGGTTTATGTTATAATTCCTAGCGGTAAGGTTTCATAATGTATCGACATGGGCCTCACCATAATGTTGTAAGAGATGTTGTACTCATATTTCTGCATGGCATCTTGATCATAATTTGTAAGGGAAGTTTGGGAGTGTTTTTAATTAGTTGTGCACAGAAGGCTAGGATACTTGACTCAAGGGGAACAAAAAGAAAACTGCTACAAGAATTGTTTTAGCAACAAAAATTTCTGAACCAAGGTTTATAGAAGAAAAGAATCTAGACATGTGGGGCATTCATGGATAATTGGCTCATCTTGCTGTCACTGGAACCTTAACCTATTGATTTCATTTGCAGGTTCTATTTTGACTTTAATCCTTCCTATGTGGGATGCAGTCTTATCTGCCCTCATATTGTCAACTGTTCAGGTCTTCTCGGAGCTATCATATCATGGGGTTTCCTTTGGCCTTTCATTTCCCGGCGCGCTGGTGAGTGGTATCCAGCTGATCTCGATAGCCATGATTTGAAAGGTCTCTATGGTTACAAGGTAATGTGCAACATTTGTTATTTGTATTCCAAGGAAGAGAGAAATATATATTACCGATGTGTACGATATATGTTTGCCTCGTTAAGTAAAGTCAATGCACATTTGTCTATAGTGGGCAGATTGCACATGCTTATAAGTAATTAATATTTCATATATATCTGTAGCTGACACATGTTCTTGTGGTTTAGAAATGATGAAAGAGTTTTAGGAATATGCAAGTATCCAGAAGAATACTTAGTTTTACCAAGTGATATGACATTAGGAGGAGGAATTATGCGGTGCTAGAGGTGTAGCTTTCCCCGATTCATTGAGCCCCCTAGTCCACCACCAAGCAATAAGGATGTGGGGCTGCACCATGTGACTGCTGCAGCCTCTGCATCCTATAACTTCTGTGTGAAGTGTAGAAATGATGAAAGAGTTTTAGGGATGTGCAAGTATCTATAAGAATATTTAAATTGTACTTGAATAACAATTAGTTTGAGATGAGTTTATTTGAATATAATAAATTATTAAATTTGTGGGAGTAGATGTGGGGTTAAAGAGACAATATGATATGTTATTAGTATATAACAGTTTTCAAAAAACGAAATTTGTTTAAATTAAAGTAGAATTTTAGTTTGGGAAGAGAAGTTGTGTGGTGGTAGCTTCCCCTGATTCATTGAGCCCCCTAGTCCACCACCAAGCAATAAGGATGTGGGGCTGCACCATGCTACTGCTGCAGCCACTGCATCCTATAACTTCTGTGTGAAGTGTTGAACAATACATGATTTTTGACATAGGCTTAATTGTGTCATCTGTATTTGTGACATTAATCGTTTTTTCCTGCTTGATATTTTGTTTGCAGGTCTTTGTGCCCATCTCACTTATCTTGGGTGATGGGATCTACAGTTTGATTAAGATAATAGTAATAACTATTAAGGAGATGTGCAAAAATAGCACTAAGCAAAGGAATCTTCTTGTTGTGGAAGAGGGTGTAGGTAAGGAATAGCGGTCCTGGATTTCTGCATCTAATTTTTCCATTTTGTGTTGCCATTACATTTTTTTGCTGCTGTCTTTTTTGGCTACCATGATATTTGTTGGTAACATCTAATTCAATCATAGATTGCCAGACCAAGCGCAAAAAAGAAAGGGAAAAGGGGTTGTTTTGTGGGGGGAAGGAATGAATGATGTTTCTTTTCAATCTCTCTTTGTTTCCGTTCTTCAAGGACCCAACTCCTGGAAAGATAAAAAAGATTTGTGATTTTGTAATACTGTTTTAGCGCAATATTGTCATGGCAATGAACTTCATGAAAAACTGATTCAGCCGTGTAGAGAATGGTATACCGTCATGTCATGGTCCTCTTGGAATGTCATCTGGCATCATTTTTAGAGATGTAAGAAGCGGCATATTGCACATCTTTTTTTTTATTGGTTTAAATAAAGTTCCTTACCTATGAAATGTTTTTACTTTGTATTTTTTATGTTTCTTTCTTCAAGATTCTGAGAGTTTGAAGCTAGAACTGGAGCAAAAGAAACGGGACGAAGTATTCCTGAAAGACAGAATTCCTTCCTTGTTTGCTGCCTCTGGTTATGTTGGACTAGTTGCTATATCTACTGCTCTTGTACCGCTTATATTTCCAAACTTGAAATGGTATTTGCTCCTTTGTTCTTACATAATTGCTCCTGTCCTTGCCTTCTGCAATTCCTATGGAACTGGTCTCACAGATTGTAACTTGGCTACAACTTATGGCAAGATCGGTCTTTTCATTATTGCTTCACTGGTTGGGACTAATGGTGGAGTCTTGGCTGGGTTGGCTGCATGTGGGGTTATGATGTCCATTGTCTCAACCGCTGCTGATTTAATGCAAGACTTCAAGACTGGTTATCTAACATTGTCATCAGCCAAATCCATGTTTGTCAGTCAGTTGGTTGGAACGATCATGGGTTGTGTGATTGCACCGCTTACATTTTGGATGTACTGGACTGCTTTTGATATTGGTTCTCCTTCTAGTCAATATAAAGCACCATACGCGGTTTTATATAGGGAAATGGCTATTTTGGGAGTTGAAGGTTTCTCTCAACTACCAAATCATTGCCTGGAATTTTTCTGTGGATTCTTTGCAGCAGCTCTTGCCATTAACCTGTTGAGGGATGTGACTCCGAAAAGGTTTTCCAGATTCATTCCTTTTCCAACGGCAATGGCAATACCATTCTATATTGGAGCTTATTTTGCTATCGACATGTTTATTGGAACCTTGATATTATTTGTGTGGGAGAGATTAAACAGGAACGATGCTGAAGATTATGCTGCTGCTGTTGCTTCTGGCCTGATATGTGGCGATGGGATTTGGGCGATACCTGCAGCAATAGTTTCTATTCTGGGGATTAATCCACCCATCTGCATGTACTTTGGCCCTGCAAGCGTTGAGGGATAAAACTCCTACTCTTTGATATTGGCACTATATTTGAAATTTACCAAATATATAAATATGAATTAGTCAATTTGGAATCAGATTTCATACCTTAACCCCCAAGGCCCCAACTGTGGTGGGCTGAGAGCTGGGATCATGTGATACCCGACCCGCATAATATATCTAGGACAAACTATCCCGTAGATATTCTAATTATTGTAAAATTTAATTTTTATACTCTAATTAAAAAAAGTGTAAAATAATTTTTCAAATCTTTTAATTGTCTAAATTTTGTTCTACCATCAGTTGATTAATATTCAATTGACAATTTTGTTAATTTTTAATAGTATTTTGATACTTTCATATTTTATTAATTATTATATTTTTTCATTTTAAAATAATTTCTTTTATATTTTTTCATTTTCTTTTTCTTTTTTTCTTTCTCTCGTATAATTTCCCACTCCTTCCCTCTGTCATGGGTGGGTTATTTTAACCAAGATAATCCATGCATCTTTATCTACTTTTTAAGACTAACTTAGGAAAGATTAGTTAGATCAACCTAAAGAGAACGAAAGATAGAAAAAGAGATGAAAATAAGGTGGTTAAATATTTATATGGAAGCTAAATGGGAAAACAATGAGATGGTTAGGAGATAGCAGAAGAGCTCTTGAGAGAACTTTACTTGTATTCTCTTGGATGGTTACAAATGGGAGGGTTTGGCCCTAGTCATAGATAAGCCTTGGGTTTAGAATCTTCTTACAAATTATATATAATTAGACTTTTTAAATATATATTATATATGTATAAATATAATACTATCACACACACATATATATATATAGACACTAAAACACATACTATTATAAAAACAAATAATTTTTGTAATTAATATTTTATAAATATAGATATTTTTATTATATATGTATATTATTTCTTATATATTATATTTTGAGAATATATATAATTATATATAAATTATATAAATATGTATAGGATATATGGTAAGTGTATGTATGTATATATATCTCTCTCAAAATGGAATACTTATGCATCTGTATATACACATACACACACAAAAAATATATTTTTATATATTTATTATATACACACAAAATGCAAAATATATATAATTAGTATGTAATACTCTTTTTGTCCCAATCAAATTGACAGTGATTAATTTGGCATGAAATTTTATACAAAAATAAAAATTCTAACATAATAGTATAATATAATAAAAATAAAATGTGTGGATCCTGAAATACTTTATATTAAATTTAAATATATAGAAGTAATATATGAGGGATGTATTGATATTTTATAATAGATAATATATTAAAAACTTTTCTTTTTGAAAAAGTGTCATTCTTCCGGTATAATCCGAAATGGTAAATAGGTTACTTTCATTAAAACGATATATATATATATATATATATATATATATATATATATATAAAAGCCTAATATTTATGTATTATATCTATAATATATATACAATTTTATATGAAATTCTAACGGTGAATATGTTATATGTTTATTTTTTACAAGTTTTAATTTTTTTTTAAAGTCTAATTAGAGAATTTTAGACTCAAAATTTCACTTCTCTACTAGGCTAAAACCATAGATTATTTTGTATCCGACGGCCCGGAGGCTAGGTTCTCTACTTTTTTTTGTATCCAGCACGGGCTAGGGACAAAGAGAATAGAAGAATCCGAGGCCGGAACAAGGACGGAGATAGAGTTGAGATTTCTTATCCCCAGCCCGACCCGATCACTTTGCCGTTCTTACTCGACAATTATCTATGGAAAGATGGACCATTTCAAGAGCTCTCTATCCCTCCCTTTCTTTATCTCTCTACACACACACAATCCCTGCTTGCACTGTGCACTGTTTGTTAGGAGTGCTCATGGTTCAATAACTTAGAAATTTTCAATATTGTTCCAAAATTTTTGTTCTCTTACATTTTTAGTATCAGTTCTGAATTATAATTTTGGAATGAAATGGGACGAATATTCGGATTTTCAGTTTTAACGAGAGAAGGACTGTTCTTCCAGAAATTTGAAAAATACATATTAATAATTCTCAAATCTTAATCTAAAATAAAATTAAAACAATCTCTATGACATTAACCAATCACAATCTTAATAAGTTTTAATCATAATAAATAAAATATACAATTTATTCTTAAAACATTATCCTAACAAATATTATATTTTTCAACCAATCATATATATATATATATATATATATATATATATATATATATAAATATAGATGCTAAGCCCGAGCTAGGGTTGCTCACGCGTAGGCCAAGAATAACCCTGTTGCTCTATTTCTAACCTGAAAGGGACTACCTGTGAAGGTGTCTTTGAGTGTAAGTGAATAAAAATTATTTTAAAATAAATTTCGCAAAAAAATATTAATTATATAAAGTCAGGTAAAATTTAAAGAGATAATATAATGTATTTTTAATAAATGAGATTTTTTGAAAAAACGAAAATTATATAAAATAATAATAATTTGAATTAAGTTGAAATCTTGATTTGGGATGGGGTTGGAAAATTTCAATCCAGATAAAGGTCTTCCATCCATCATAAATGAATACAGTATCGGATAAAAGTTAAATTGCAAACTCTT
Organism: Voacanga thouarsii; assembly: GCA_026120185.1. Taxonomy (NCBI): domain Eukaryota; kingdom Viridiplantae; phylum Streptophyta; class Magnoliopsida; order Gentianales; family Apocynaceae; genus Voacanga; species Voacanga thouarsii. The sequence goes on from JANUWF010002356.1 coordinate 307,071, forward strand.
CAATAGACAAAACAGAGCATTTTCGAATTAAATATCAGCTGATGCCGTAAATTATTAGTTTAACGGCTAAAGAAATTAAATATTTAATAAATTAAACACTTATTTAGTCTAAAATTTTAATTTTCATAATTTTTTAGTCTCAAAATTATTTTTTATTTTTATTAGTCATAATTATTTTTTTTACTAAGTAAATGTCATATAATTAAACTATAATTATAGAAAAAGTGACTGATGTAACTCTTCTGGAGTCAACAAAAGCGTCTGGCATTTGATTTGCAATGCTTTGCAAATGAATTATCTTTTGAACTTCAAGTTCACATGCGCTTGTGCGCGGATCAAGATAATTTAATGATGTTGTCCAAGCAAGATCCTTTTTATACTGTTTTGGTTCTCCCCTAATTTAGGGAATAATGATTCATCAAAATGACAATCAGCAAATCTTGCTGTGAATACATCTCCTGTCAGGGGTTCAACATACATGATAATAGAGGGAGAATCATATCCAACGTATATCCACTTTCTTCTTTGAGGACCTATCTTTGTACGTTGGTTTGATGCAATTGGAATATATACAGCACAACCAAAAATTCTTAAATGAGCAATATTTGGTTCTGACCCAAAAGCCAATTGCAAATGAGAGAATTTATGATAACTAGCTGGTCTTATACGTACAAGTGTTGCAGCATGTAGAATAACATGTCCCCAGGCAGATGTTGGGAGATTTGTTTTCATTAATAATGGTCTAGCAATTAATTGTAATCGTTTAATCAAAGATTCAGCAAGACCATTTTGTGTGTGAACATGAGCTACAGGATGTTCAATATTAATCCCAATTGACATGCAATATGCATCAAAAGCATGTGATGAAAATTCACCAGCATTATCCAAACGGATATTTTTAATGTGATGGTCCGGAAATTGTGCTCGTAATTTAATTATTTGAGCAAATAATCTTGCAAACGCCAGGTTGCGAGTAGATAATAAATATACATGTGACCATCGAGATGATGCATCAATTAAGACCATAAAATATTTGAACGGTCCACATGGTGGATCAATAGGTCCACAAATATCTCCGTGAATCCGTTCAAGAAATGTAGGACTTTCAGCTCATACTTTTACTGGTGATGGTTTAACAATTAATTTTCCTAGGGAACATGCAGTACATGCGAATTTTTCTGATGTTAATATCCTTTTATTTTTTAAAGGATGACCATGTGTATTCTTAATGATTCTTCTCATCATGGTAGATCCCGGATGACCCAACCAGTCATACCAAATGCTAAAAGTAATAGGATCAGTAAACTTCTGGTTTACTAGATGATGAATTTCAATTGTACGTATTTTTACAAAATATAGGCCAGTAGAAAAAGACTGCAGTTTTTCTAATACAGATTTCTTACCCAAATGCACTTGAGTAATAAAAAGATGCTCAATCCCATTTTCTTCTTTTGTTTCAACATGATACCCAATTCTGCGGATATCTTTAAAACTCAATAAATTTCTTCTGGATTTTGAGGAAAATAGTGCCTTATCAATAATAATTGTTGTTCCTTTAGGCAATAATATACTAGCTCTTCTGGAGCCCTCAATTACATTTGCACTACCGTTTATCGTATAATTATTTATTTCTCCCATTTTGAGATCAGAAAAATATTTCTCATTTTTTAGTATGGTGTGTGTAGTTCCACTATCAATAATGCATACATCATCATTAACAACAGCCATCTGAACACAAATATATATATGCAAACGTAAATATTATTAGAATAGAATGAAAATGAAAATACAAAAATATCAGGGTAAGGCTTTAGTTCTTCTGGACACTGCCATCACCAATTAAATGGTCTATCCTACCGTCTGGGTGTTCAAAAAAATTCGATACATCCATATGGGTAATATTGATATTAAGATCTTCAGGATCAATATCATCATCCTCAACATTATTTATTGGATGTTGAGAAAAATTTGCTTCCACATTTTTATGTTTCAATGAAGCTTGATACAATTCAACTAAAAGCTTAGCCGTACGACAGTTTCGTGACCAACGACCTTTCATGCCACATCTATAACATATATCTTCATGCTTTTCTTCAATTTCTTTTTCTTTTCCCTTATGATCTTTTCTGTTCCACTTCAGGTGGCCAGTATTTCTCACAGTTTGATTATGATTGTGATAAGGGAAATATCGAGCGTGTCTACGACCATAACCACGACCACGGCCACGGCCATGGCCACGACCACGACTATAACGATGGTTTCTGCTAGAACCAACAGCATTCACTTCTGGGAGTGCTGTTGAGCCAGTTGGTCTGGTTTCATGATTTCTCAATAATAACTCATTATTTTTCTCTGCAATGAGGAGGGTAGTAATTAAATCTGTAAATTTTGTATACCCCTTTTCTCGATATTGTTGCTGCAGGACAATATTTGAGGCATGAAAGGTGGAGAATGTCTTCTCTAACATATCTTAATCAGTCACTTTTTCTCCGCATAATTTTAATTGAGATGTAATTTTATACATTGCGGAGCTCTATTCATTCACGGTTTTAAAATCTTGCAACCTCAGGTGCAACCATTCATACCGTGCAGTGGGTAGTACGACCATCTTCAGGTGGTCAAATCTTTCTTTTAAATTTACCCACAGGACATATGGATCTTTTTCGGTTAGATATTCCATTTTCAAATTTTCATCGAGATGACGACGAATAAAAATCAAAGCTTTAGCCTTGTGTTGTGCAGATGCACTATTATTTGCTTGAATAGTTTCACTAAGGCCTTCAGCATTTAGATGCATTTCTGCATCGAGAACCCATGACATATAATTTTTTCCAGAAATATCAAGGGCTACAAATTCGAATTTAGCGAGGTTAGCCATAGAGATCAATAAATGCGTACCTATCTTCTGGCTTTGGTAACGGCAGAAACTCGTGCTTAGTCTTCTGGCTTTTGTACCGGTAGAGACTCGTGCTAATAACGTGTTATAAAATTAGGGTAGTGTTAGAATAAAATCTACATACTACATACTAAGAAAATTCTAACTATTCTTTGCACAAGAATTTCTCTTCAAACTTCTCTCTTTCTTTCTCTCACAATTCTTTCTCTAATCTTTCTTTCACTAATCTTTCTTTCACAAAAATAATGGTGTATTACAAGCTTAGAGAATAACTCTATTTATAGAGCTCTAATTAGTGGAATACATCATGGCATACATCATCTTCCACTAATCTCAATTAGTGGTGTCTCCACTAAATGGTGGACATCCATAAAAATCTTCTATAATAATTCACGTAAATCCATAATTAGTGGAGCCTCCACTAATTAATAAAGATTCCAATAATTCATAACAAAAAACAAATAATTTTTGTAATTAATATTTTATAAATATAGATATTTTTATTATATATATTATTTCTTATATATTAATTATATATTATATTTTGAGAATATATATAATTATATATAAATTATATAAATATGTATAGGATATATGGTAAGTGTATGTATGTATATATATCTCTCTCAAAATGGAATACTTATGCATCTGTATATACACATACACAAAAAAAATATATTTTTATATATTTATTATATACACACAAAATGCAAAATATATATAATTAGTATGTAATACTCTTTCTGTCCCAATCAAATTGACAGTGATTAATTTGGCATGAAATTTTATACAAAAATAAAAATTTTAACATAATAGTATAATATAATAAAAATAAAATGTGTGAATCCTGAAATACTTTATATTAAATTTAAATATATAGAAGTAATATATGAGGGATGTATTGATATTTTATAATAGATAATATATTAAAAACTTTTCTTTTTGAAAAAGTGTCACTCTTTCGGTATAATCCGAAATGGTAAATAGGTTACTTTCATTAAAACAATATATATATATATATATATATATATATATATAAACCTAATATTTATGTATTATATCTATAATATATATACAATTTTATATGAAATTCTAACGGTGAATATGTTATATGCTTATTTTTTACAAGTTTTAATCTTATTTTTTTTTATTTTTAAGTCCAATTATAGAATTTTAGACTCAAATTTTCACTTCTCTACTGGGCTAAAATCATAGATTATTTTGTATCCGACGGCCGAAGGCTAGAATCTCTACTTTTTTTTGTATCTGGCACGGGCTAGGGACAAAGAGAATAAAAGAATGCGAGGTCTGAATAAGGACAGAGATAGAGTTGGGATTTCTCATCTCCAACCCGACCCAATCACTTTGCCATTCTTACTCGACAATTATCTATGGAAAGATGGACCATTTTCAAGAGCTCTCTATCCCTCCCTTTCTTTATCTCTCTACACACACACACAATCCCTGCTTGCACTGGTGCACTGTTTGTTAGGAGTGCTCATGGTTCAAGAACTTAGAAAATTTCAATATTGTTCCAAAATTTTTGTTCTCTCACATTTATAGTACCGGTCCTGAATTGTAATTTTAGAATGGGACAGAATGAAGATTTTTAATTTTAGAATGAAACGGGACGAATATTTGGATTTTCAATTTTAACGGGAGAGAAACTATACTTCCAGAAATTTGAAAAATACATATTAATAATTCTCAAATCTTAATTTAAAATAAAATTAAAACAATCTCTATGACATTAACCAATCACAATCTTAATAAGTTTTAATCATAATAAATAAAATATACAGTTTATTCTTAAAACATTATCCTAACAAATATTTTATTTTTCAACCAATCATATATAAATGTATAGATGCTAAGCCAGAGCTAGGGTTGCTCACGCGTAGGCCAAGAATAACCCTGTTGCTCTATTTCTAACCTGAAAGGGACTGCCTGTGAAGGTGTCTTTGAGTGTAAGTGAATAAAAATTATTTTGAAATAAATTTCGTAAAAAAATATTAATTATATAGAGTCAGGTAAAATTTAAAGAGATAATATAATGTATTTTTAATAAATGAGATTTTTTGAAAAAACGAAAATTATATAAAATAATAATAATTTGAATTAAGTTGAAATCTTGATTTGGGATGGGGTTGGAAAATTTCAATCCAGATAAAGGTCTTCCATCCATCATAAATGAATACAGTATCGGATAAAAGTTAAATTGCAAACTCTTCAATAGACAAAACAGAGCATTTTCGAATTAAATATCAGCTGATGCCGTAAATTATTAGTTTAACGGCTAAAGAAATTAAATATTTAATAAATTAAATACTTATTTAGTCTAAAATTTTAATTTTCATAATTTTTTAGTCTCAAAATTATTTTTTATTTTTATTAGTCATAATTATTTTTTTTACTAAGTAAATGTCATATAATTAAACTATAATTATATATATAAAGAGTACCTCTCCTGTCACAAAAAACTGTAGAGAAAGGAGCTATCCTTGTATGGCCTCCCAAATTCCTGGAATAGTAACTAGGGTCAATAAAAATGAAAAAAAAAAAGACATTAAAAAAGTTTTTAAAAAACTACGATCAACTTACAGCAAAATACGTAAATTTTGGATTATTTTTATGAATTACTTTTTAACCAATCAAACAAAAACCCCTCATTCTCATAAATTTCTTCAATATCCAAATCAATAATTTCAGTATCATTCCTCTAATAACTGATGTACATATGATTTATACGTAAAGTATGCATCCTCGGGTCCCAATTTACCTTTGAAATACTAATTTTCTTTGACATGGGTTCATTCAATTTGCTATCAGCAACATTAAATATCTCCAATTCACCTTCAAATCCTTCAATATCCTCAACCTCGCGCATATCATTCCAACATTGATCAATATTTACCTCATTTTCCACACTCCCGTAATCATTAGTTGTTGTCTCTGCAACAACTGAAACACTTTCTTCGAATCACGAGGCGTGATTGGTTTTCGGCATTGCGAGTCTTCCTGAGAAGAGGAGGCCAAGGGTTATGGTGCTTGGCGGGGGTGGTTAGGAAATCTTCATTCTTTTTCAATCGAGAAATTTATTGGGTTTTTTTCAATCTCACATAAAATAATTTTAAAAAAAATAAAGAAGATTTTTCTTATAAATAGATTAGTATTATTTTAAAGAAAGCGCACTAACTTATTGAGTCTAGTAAATTATGAGATTTTTTGTACTTTAGTTATTTTGTGAGGGTTTATAATTTTGTCCGTTCAAAAATTACGTAATTGAGTGTTTTCTTCGGGATCATAGATGTAGGTCTAATTGAGAGATCGAATTACGCTAAATTTTCGTATTGTATTTTATTTGTTTATTTTATTTTCTCTTTTCTATATATTTGTGTGTTGCTTTCGTTGCCCATCCTAACAAGTAATATCAGAACCTGATTCCGGCTTAGAAGAAGAGTAAGGTTCAGGTCTAAGAAGGAGAGAAAATAAGCAGGATGTGCTTCATCAGCAGCAGTTCTGAGTAAGATGTAATTTTTTTTGTCACGTAAAGGTAAGATATTTTATTATGGATTCTTTAAGTATCACATATATGAAGAATTAAATTTTACCTCCATTGTTTAATGAAAATATTGACTTCACTCTGTGGTAATGCACAATTTAAGACTACTTAGTGCAGTGAGATCTTGATTCTACATTAGAGGATGAGAAACTAGGAGGGATGAATGATTCAAGTAAGAGTATTATTCAGAAAAAGGCAGTCAATACTATTCGGTCATCATTGACTCTACATATTAAAGTTACAGTGTTGAATGAGACATTATCTAAGAAGATGTGGGAGATTTTAGATAAAAATCATGTATCGAAGACGCTGACTAATCGCTTGACGATGAAGATGGATATATATATTCGCTTAAGATGAAAGAATGAGGTAACATTATTGATAATATAAATAAATTTAATAAGTTAGTATCTTGATTTGAAAATTTAGGGGAGAAGATTTAAGATGGAGAGCAAGCATTGCTCTATTGGCTTCTCTACCCAAATTTTATACGCCATTTGTGTAGTCACTGTTAATAGGAAAAAGCACACTGCAACTGAATGAGGTGTCGAAGTCATTAAAAGAAAATAATTAAATGATAAAAGAAAACTACTTTAAAGATAATCGAGTACTAGTTATAGAGAGTTAGAGAAGAGGGAGGAGTCGAAGCAAAAAAAGAAGTGATCCAGGAAGAGAAAAATCTTACCAAAGTGATAATAGAGATCTTAAGTGCTATTATTGTGGGGAGATTGGTCACATCCAAAGTCGTTGTCAAAAAATGAAAGATAATTTAAAAACTCTAAGAGAACAAATGAGGGACAAGGTCAAAGTAAGTGATTCCTTTACAAATATAGTCATAGGCGATAATCTATTATTAATGAAATGTTCGGATAATACTATTAATGAGAAGCATCCAAATTAGATAATAAATTCTGCATTAGACTTGCATATTTGCAAATTGCAAGGGCCAAGACAAGTTCGATGATTTGTAATTGGAGAATTTTGACCACATCAATGTGGGAAACAACTCTAGGAAGAAGGTTGAAGGCGTTGGACGAGTCCGCCTTAAGCTCCACAATGATAAAGTCAAAATACTTCCTGATGTAAGGTATGTTTCTGATTTTAGTGTCAATATTATTTCATTAGATGTGATAGCATCAAAAGGATACAAGTATGTTGGAGTTGGGAAGTCTTGCAAAATATACAAAGAGAACTGTTTGCTTATGCAAGGAAGAAAGAAGAGTAAAAATATCTACTATCTTGATGGTTATTCCTTGAAAAAGTGACTTGAATGAAGTAAAACGAAAGAAACAATAGAGAAGAAGACTGTAAGGATTGGGAATAGAGTTAGATTTTTATATTCTGTTATAATTTGAGAATTTGAGAAAATGAAAAATTTGTTAAGTTTTTTTCAATTCACATGAGATAATTTAAAGAAGTGTAAGGAAGGTTTTTCCTATAAATAGATTAGTATTATTTTGGGAAGAGCGCACCAACTCATTGGAGTTAGTAAATTGGAAGATTTTTGGATACTCATTGAGCTTAGTAAATTGGGAGATTTTTTAGTCTTGAGTTATTTTGTAAGGGTTTGTAATTTTGTCCATCCAAAAATTATATTGTAGAGTGTTTCCCTTCGAGGTCGTGGGCGTAGATCTAATTGAGAGATCGAATCACGTTAAATTTTCATATTATTTTTTATTTGTTTATTTTATTTTCTTTTTTTTATATATTTGTGTGTTACTTCCGTTGTCTATCCTAACAAAATTATTCTCACTGTCTGTTCCGGGTGGGGAGACGATGACAATTCCAATGGACACCAATAACATAGGGTTTGACGACAATGTGGCTAGTGAGTTGAAATAGTTTGGGAAGGTCTCAGATTCTCGGGCAAAAGAGCAACTTTGGAATTTCAATTCCTGGGAAGAAACAGTTCGGCAGAACTTGATGAGAGAGCCAAATGGGTCTTCTACTTCGCCATTTTCCTAAGCATTTCCAAAGGTTTCTGGGTTTTTGCTCAATGGGATTAACGGAAGTGCTCGGAGGTTTTTGGGTTTACTTTGTAGTGATTGCTAGGATGAGTTGTTGATGTCAAATAGTTTTAGGTGATCTTCAAAGATTTTTTTTTATTAACGAAAGTCTAGTTGCTATGTATATTTAAATGTATCGGCCACTGTTAACTTGGGAAGAAGAAGTAGTAATAGTAAAATGATAAATTTATCTTTAATTTTTAACGGAGGAGAGTGTTGATAGTTGGTCAATTGACAGAAAAATAAGATTTAAACAATTAAAAAATTTAAGAAATAATTTTACGTCTTTTTAGTTAGAGGATAAAATCATGAAAGTTAGATTTTATTAGAGGATAGTTTGGTTGCTTCCCTTTTGTCTTTTGCGACATATAGAACTCCTTTGTGTTTGTTTTTCCCCCTCCATTGGGTTAGACAAGGTAGAGAAAAGAATAGAGATTCTTTCCGTTTAAATTTTTGAACTGCAGCCTCTGTCTTCCTCCATTGTGGTGATTTTAACTTTGTATTACCTTCTTATGATCTAAGGTTATGTGCTTTTGAATTTGTTCTTTCATTGTTTTGCTTAATAAACTATCAAGCTTTTTATAATAGATTAGAGAATATAACAACAACTTTTTATTTCAATAAAGGTAAAAAAAATTATTACAGATAAAAATATTATAACTTTTAAATTTTAAAGACTAAATAAATTAATTTATTAAAATGCATATTTTATACTCGAATGTCAAATGAAAGCATGTTAGAATTAGGAAAAATATATGCCATGAGATGTCTACAATAAGGCTTTTTTATTCGAACCTCTCTTCACAGACCAAGAAAAAGAAATCCAAGGTCATACTATGTAAAAGGCAAGGCAGTTTCTCACCTTTGGAAAGCAAAGAAATTCCCAATCATGTTTACACATCGGAGGAACTAATAATCAATCTTATTGTGAGATTACTGGTGAAGTCCCTCTTACGCTTAATGTCCGTATCAAAACCATTGAGGGATCTCATCGATAGCAAAAAATTCATCAAAATGCATTTATCCTGATCGGTCACCGTCCCAAAAAGCTCAAAACACCCTTATAATGGCTAATCAGTTTCATCCTGTTCACGACATACATAAAGTCGTAGACTTTTAGCCGCAAACTATGACAGAAAGGAGAATTTCCATGCAACCCTCAAGGAACTCTTCAACTTCTGTAAACAACAGTAAACAGTCTTTTACGATAGAACGCGTATGCAATGGCCGACTGTGCTTGAAGAAGAAATGCTACGACCCTAATGTTTATTTGTTCAATCCATGGACAAAAAGGATCTGGGCATTATGATGTTGAAGATGATTAAAATGATTGATGTTTTTGATAAATGTTTTGGGTTTTACTATACTGAAATTATGATGTAGAGTTTCAAATCGAATTCTTGAAGAATCAATTGAGTCAAAATCCACACCATTGCTATTCCAGCGGTGGTGTTCTATTCAACCGTGCTTTGCACCGGAGAGTGAGAAGAAGTGGTTACATATGTCGTGATTTATATATTCTAATTATATTTTTGTAGTCTAATATTAATTAGATAAAATTCAAATATTTGAATTAAAAAAAGAAAAAGAAAAATGACTTGGATTCCCTATTCATATATATCTTTCTACTCTGTCTCTCCTCCCTGTGATCCTCCAAATTCTATCTGACCTGTTTTCCCTTTTGTCATGGTGGAAAATCCGAAAACGACGCAGGCATCTTCTCCATTCACTTTGTTATTACTTGCAAGGCCACGGAAATATCAGCAATTCATTCAGTTTCATGCCTGTTTCATCCTAAACTCCAAAGTCCCTCCAGCAAGATCATATTTTCTTTTTGTCCTCAAAGCATGCTCTAAACCCACCACCATCTTGGAAGAAGTCAGCTCTACGTGTGGTTTAAGTAGCATCAATGGAGATTGATCCAAGGTTGAACAAATCAAGAATGGAAAAAGGGCAATGAGAAGCAGAGGCAAAGTAGTTAAATTATTTTTTACTAACTAAATTAATATATATAATAATTTAAAATATAAATAAATAATTATTGAATTAAGATAAATTTATATAAATATAATAAAATTTATTAAATATGTAAAATTAAATAAATTTAAAATATATAGTAATAATTAATTACATGTTATATAAGCATTTGTCATTGTTTTAAATTTATATATATATATATATATAAAAGTTGGAGGGAAATGAGAAGTGTCATGTAGTGACACTTGGTGGTATATATTGGTGACATTTGGCCGTTTTAATTTTGTTTAAGTATCTAACTTAACTTAATTAGATTTAGAAGTTTATTATAATAATATATATATAAAAGCTTAAGGGAGAGGGGAAGTATCATATAGTGACACTTGGTTATATATGTTGGTGACACTTAACCGTTTTAATTTTTTCTAAGTATCTAACTTAACTTAATTAGATTTAGAAGTTTATCAGAATAATTTTTTTTTAAATGAAAGGTCATCTGACTTAATTAGATTCAGATGCAATTAATCTAAATTGAAAGCAGTTTATGTTATGTGCAACATATTTCTCCCTATTAAATACTCATCTGCATTAACTAATAAAATATATATGTATTTAATATTAATATATTAAAATGTGTGATTTTTTGAATATTATTTAAATTTATTTTAAAATCTTAACTAATTAAATAATTAATTAAGTTAATTAATAATATATATGTATTTAATATTAATACATTAAATTTTAATAACATAATAACTCGTGCAACGCACGGGATATCAACCTAGTTAAAACTAATTTTCAATTGGGATAGAAATGCAATCCAAACACATCCGGATGTAGGAATGACAATTTCCCCACTTAAATCGGGAACCCGGTCCGATTGGGCCGAGGATTCCTCGATTTAAGCGGAAATGGGCCGGGGACGGGCTTAATTTCTCGGCCCGCCAACCGGGGACGGGGATTGCATGATCTCCGATCCGACCCGCTTTACATATAATGTATATATATATATATATATATATAATTTATATAATATGTATACATATACAATATATATAATTCACCTATATATATGTAGATATATATACATTATATAAATTATAGGTAGATTATATATGTATATAAAATAAAATAGAAAAGAAGAGGAAAAAGAAAAAAGAAAAAAATTATAAATTATAAATTATAAATTTTACTTTTACTAATCTAGTGATATGATAAATATGTAAATTATTGGAGATCACTACAAAAGTTTTCTATATGATTAAAAAAATTTTGAATAAAAATATATTAGAAACAAAAAAATTTTATAAAAAAATCTTTATAATTATTTCCCGAATCAAATGGGCCCCCACTTTCCCACTTTTCTGGCTGGGACCGGGGATTGTTTTTATCCCCGGTGGCTAGGGCGGGGATCTCCGCCTTTCTTCGTAACGGGAACAGGTTAAAAATAGAGGTACGGGAGTATATGCGAAAACGGAGTCGTGATTTCTAATCCCAGCCCGATCCGGTCCGTTGCCATCCCTATCCGGATGAAGTAAAATACATTGAACAAGGTCTAGCACCGCGTAGGTATCCAGGGTCGTCGAGCCGCTCCCCGAAGTCAAAAGAAGCCCTGCCGGTGTTGGCCGTGGAGCCATTCTCTCCGGCGAGTTTTCGGTACGTCATAACAAGGTAACCACTTCATACACGGAGAGTGAACTTTTTGTTTTGGATGGAATAGATTGTTGAAGGCCCTGATGTTACTGATTACTTAGTTCTTTTATGACCTTTTCCTTTATAACCCTCGTTAGATGTTTCTTTATTTTTTGCTTGAATGTGTTTATTACATGAGTTGATGCATCACGGAATCCTCAAAATTCAAGGAAAAATTGTGGGTTTTCGTCTACGGCGAGTTTCATAGGAGGCGGTAAATTTTTTTCCCCCATTTCCTCTTGACGATTTATTTGAAATAAAGGAGTGATCTTGTGATGGTGGTACAAACAGAATTGCTCTCTCGCTAGTTGCAATTCTGTGTCTTGCGTCACATACGCCTTCAGCCAGCTCTTTGGACTACATGTGAGCGTGTCAACTGCAGTGAATATTTCGTTCAAAAGTTTATTAGAATAGACAAAATGTTAGAACTGTTGGATGGATGTTGTAGGATGTATTGTTGCACAGTAGAGCTATTGAAAATTTTGTGCCATTTTGTGGTTTGCCTGCTGATAGAAGTGCCAACTGCAGGGAGCAACTTTGTCGGACAAGGTAAAAGGGGCATATGTGGCTGTGCTTCCATTCAGTTTCATTTTATCCCTCTAAATTTTTTATTTAATTAATAATATATATATTTTTGGTTTCATCTTGCTGGTTTTAAAATATTTTATTCTGCTCCATTTGTTTGTTTTTAAAATTACTTAGTCATGTTTAGGTGTAAAGGGATCATCTAGCTGTGAAAAAGAAACAGATGGCTGATAATCCTGCACATCCTTTTCTTCCTGCGCTCCAAGTGGAGGATATGTTTGATGAAGCCAATGACAATGGCTTTTATGCGTCCGTCTGCTCATTTTGTGATGATGGTGGTCAACTCATCGCGTAAGGATGTTTATTCCTTTTTCTCTCTTTACTTGATCCACATCTAAGCGTCATTCTCTTTGGAATTGAATGCCTTGCCTTCTCTTGCTAATTCCTGCCCTCCCCCACCCCTCCAACCCACAAAAATACAACAAAAGGTCAAACATTTTGTTAAGTCTTTGGCCATGGATGTTGGACTCTCTTATCCCTTCCACTATCAATAGTTTCAACTTGAACGTTTTTGTCCAATATTTGTTTCTTTTTGCTTTACCCCTTCTTAAACTGCTTTCCCACTTCTGTGTCCCTAAAACAAATTCCTTTTATGTGGCATAAAGAGATTCAGAACATTGCTTTTTCTCTTTTGAAGGTTTTCCTACTAGTTTCACATTTCTGTCATCTTCAAAATAACTACTCGTATTCATGCCTTTTTAATTACTTAATCACTGTTGCTGCTTCTGATAGATGTGAAGGAAGCTGCTTAAGGTCTTTTCATGCAACAGCGGAAGATGGTGCACCAACAATGTGTGGTTCTCTGAAGTGTTCTGCTGAAGAGCTAGTTGTATGTGTGCATCACTCATCCACATGAACTTGTTTTTGTCCCTCCTGCTTCTTATCTACACTTTTGGGTTTACTGTCAAATCTAATGTAGTGTATTCATGCCTATATTCGTTCTTAGAATTCTATTATCTGGTTGTCCTGTGGATATGTGAATACCTTCCAGGCAAATGTGCCTTTTGTTTGTAGGAATTGCCAATACAACCAACACCAGTGTTTTGTTTGCGGCAGATTGGGGCTTTCTGATAAACATGCTGGTGCTCAGGTGAGGTTTATGGAGATCATCAGAGCCTGATCAATTATTAGCTTGCTTTTGAGGCTGGCGAAATTTCTCTTAAAGAAGATTTAGATTGTTTTGCAAGTGGTTGGAATGTGACGTGCACTTTTCAAACAATAACGTGCACTTATCAAACAATCTGCTTTTGTTCTTCCTATCCCACTTGTTTTGTGTTAGTCTTGGTCGCTTAGGATGGTATTGTGAAAGAAAGTTTGCCATGATTTTCTCACTTCTTCTGCTATTTATTATTCTTGTGGTTAATCCTTGAAGTTTAAGCAGTCACTCTGCTGTTTCCAGCTTATGTTTTACCCATGACAACAGCCTGGCATTTTTATCAATTTGTGTATACCAAATGGCATAGCTGATGGTCCTTCTAATTTCATTATGTGAATTAAATGCTTATGCAACCTGAACCTGGAAACGCTCAAGTGCATTTGTATTAATGACGTGTCACGTTTCTTTGGGGGCTTAATTTGCTTTTATCCTCATTAGTTTCCTGCTTATGACTTTCCATGGTCATTTGTTTTTTTTTTTTGGGTAGGTTTTTCAATGTGCTTCTGGCACATGTGGTTACTTTTACCATCCACAATGCATTGCCCAATGGTTCCAATTCAAAATTGGGGATCAAGCACAGTGTCTTGCGGAAGAGATTGCTGCTGGGAAACCTTTCATCTGCCCCCACCATGTATGCTATGCATGTAAACGCCTAGAAACTAGTCGTACTGATGACTTGCAGCTGCAGTTTGCTGTCTGTAGACGGTGCCCAAGGGCATATCATCGGAAATGTCTGCCCAAGTATGCTTTAATTCCAACAAGTTACTGGAATTATGTCTTTGGTTGTCCATGCGATTACATATGCATAAACTGTTAACAACGGTTAAATTTATCAGGAACATTACTCTTGAAGGCACCGGAGACGAGCCTATCCCAAGAGCTTGGGAAGGCTTTTTGCCACAGAAGATATTGATATACTGCAGGTGAGGGCTTTATTATCCCGTTTCTCACTTCTGATTTCTAGTGTTTGCTGGTCTGACTCAAGTTTTTTGTTTTGGTAGAGATCATGAGATCATTAAAGAACTTGCAACTCCTATCAGAAACCATATAAGGTTTCCAAATTGACTGGAAAGAAAGAAGAAAGTCTGATACTAAGCTGGCCTAGAAGTTCAATCTTCCAAGCTGTTCTTTCAGGATAGATGGAAGAAGCTAAAATAGCAGGTCTACTTATATGTGAAAGCTCTAGTCTCTTGATAACTAGGTGTAGAAGATTAGATTAGGATTTCTAAACTAAATTCTGTGTCTACAAACTTGAAGAGCAATATACAATCTTGTCCTTATTGAGTCTGATTATCACTGGGTTTGGCTTTGAAGTTTGGATACTCTTGCTATTGCACACTTGAGTTGCAGGGCAGTCTCTTCTCGTATCATTTTTGTTTCGTTTTGTTTGTTTGTTTGTTTTTTTTTTTAATTTTTAGGGTTTAATTCTTAATTATTTTAAATTATAAGTTAAATATTCAATGCAAAATTATTATTTGATTGCGGTATTTCTTTTTAAAAAAAATGATTTTGGAAAGATTTTTTTTTAAATAATAGGACTCTTTATTTAATATGTAAATTTTAATTATTTCATGTGATGTGTTAGAGTAACTAAGTAATTTTTTTTTAATATGATCATATTATAAAAAAATTTATTACTTAAATTCTCTTCTTACTCATAGTAATGGAGTTGGTTAACAACAATCGGCGAAAAAAATAAAAAGTAACAATTAATATGAAAATTTTCAAAATAAAAATAATTAAACAAGAAAAAATATTACTAATATTATCAAAAATAGTAATTTTTTTTATTTTTAAAATAATACGTATAATTAATTATCTACTCAAATAAATTTTTAATTCAATATTAATTAGGTATAAAAGTTAGGATTTTTTAATTTTTTTTAAAAAAATTGAAGATAAGCAGGGTGCACATGTGTGTGTTTATGCTTCAGTTGACTGGGCATCGGAAATGTTTATCCATAAATGATTCTA
Organism: Voacanga thouarsii; assembly: GCA_026120185.1. Taxonomy (NCBI): domain Eukaryota; kingdom Viridiplantae; phylum Streptophyta; class Magnoliopsida; order Gentianales; family Apocynaceae; genus Voacanga; species Voacanga thouarsii. Next base: position 322,919 of record JANUWF010002356.1, read on the forward strand.
CTTTTCTCTTCCTCTCTCCCTCAAAATTTTCTTCTTTTCTTTTGTCTTTTAAACTCCCAAACTTATTGTTTTCTCAGAGGGTGGCCCCAAAACTGTGTCTGCTTTTATAGTCGATGTGGTTAATGCTGACAATGGAGATGATGAACATGGAGAAGATGGTTCTAGTGATGAGGAAGATGATCTTTTCGAAAGTGGCAGTGCAATTTGTGACAATGGTGGACACCTTTTATGGTATAGCCATCTTTTTTTCTCCCTTCCTCCATTGTAATTCAAATAAAAATTTGTTTCTCGTCTGTCTTGCCCTTGATCCAAACAACAGCATGGTAAAGGAGAATTAAAGAAAATACTTCCTTTAGGAGAATTATTGTCCCTATCCTCCTCTCCCTTCCCCTCCCCATTTGCAAGCCAAAGCTACACCTAAATCTCAACAGCATCTCGCAAATGCTTTGAAATCCTTCTCAAATCCTTCTCACCATTAGATTCCACCATCACTTTTAAGATTTTGTTGGAGGGGGTTCTGAACTCGAAAACCTTCTAACCACCAGACTTATGTTATGGAAAGAAATCGTTGTTGTGAAAAAAGACGATGGGAGAATTTACGAGGAGGTAGAAAGTGTGCAGGTGAGATTGAGTTTCTGCTGGATCAAAGCAAAAATTTCTGGAACCAGCAAAAAAAGTGTCAATTCAGGATTTAAAAAAAAAAAAACCCCTTTTTTCGTAGAGTCGGTTTCAGAATTGATCACCTTTACTCTTCTCATTTGTGTTAGTTGTGTTGGAGAGTGTTTGAGGTCATTTCATCCCACTGAAGAAGCAGGTTCAGACTCTGCGTGTGTATCTCTTGGATTTTCCTATGAACAAGTCAGAGTATGTTTCCATTTTTTGTCAATTGCCATGTTATTCCCTTCTTTTTTCTTCTAGTTATTTTCGACTCTTTTTTGATGAGCATCAATTTGGCCCAGGCAATGGGCCCATTCAAGTGCAAGAATTGTCGGTATAAACAACACCAGTGCTATATTTGTGGTGAGCTGGCGTCTCCTGATAAATCAGTCGGGGCCGAGGTTTGTCCATTGAAATTATCTATATCTTGTACAATTTCGGTTTTATTCTTTGTTCCCACCATGTCTCATAAAAACAGTTCAGTTTTTTTTATGTCTTTGATAAGGAAACTTTGTAGGACTTTCACGTAAGGAGATGTGAATTGAAGTGAAAGAAGATGAATCCTCAAATGATATTCATGAATTAAATGCTTTTGTAACAGTAGTAAAATTTGCAATCTGAACCTGGAAATGCTCAAGTTCATTGGTATTCATGACATGTCTTGTTTCTTTGGGTGCTTAACTGGGTTTTATCTTCATGACATTTCGGCTTATGACCTTCCATGGTAATTTGGTTTTGTAGGTTTTTCAATGTGCTTTTAGGACATGTCGTTATTTTTTCCATCCACAATGTGTGGCCCAATGGTTCCAATTCAAAATTGGGGAGCAAGCACAGCGTCTTGTGGAAGAGATTGCTGTTGGGAAACCCTTCATCTGCCCCCACCATGTATGCTGTGCATGTAAACGCCTAGAAACTAAACGTAGTGATGACTTGCAGCTGCAGTTTGCTGTCTGTAGACGGTGTGCCCAAGGGCATATCATCGGAAATGTCTGCCCAAGTATGCTTTGATTCCTGCAAGTTACAGGAATTATGTCTGAGTTGATTGTCCATAAGATGAATATGCATGAACCGGTAACAACGGTTAAATTTAGCTGGAACATTACTCTTGAAGTTGAAGGCACGGAAGATGAGCCTTTTGCCACAGAAGATATTGATGTACTACGGGCGAGGGCTTTTGAATCTCGTTTCTCACTTCTGATTTCTAGTGTTGTGGAATGATTGCTGTTCCTGACTCAAGTTTATTGTTTTGGTCAGTGATCATTGAAGAACTTGGAAGTCCTATCAGAAACCATATAAGGTTCCGAAATTGACTGGAAAGAAAGAGAGTCTGATACTAAGCTGGCCTAAAAGTGGATTGGATCCCTGGGTTTTTCTTCAATCTTCCAAGCTGTACTTTCAGGAGATATGGGAGAAGCTAAAGTAGCATAGGTCTACTTGTATGTGAAAGCTCTAGCTTCTTGAAAACTATGTGTAGATTAGAATTAGATTAGGATTCCTAAAGTAAAATCTGTGTCTACAAACTTGTAAGAGTATTATACAAACTTGTTCCATCTTATAGTTTGATTATCACTGGATTTGGTTTTGATCTTTGGTTACTCTTGCCATTGCACATTAAGTTGCAGTTCTGCCTTCCTTCCTTTAATTTTATTTTTTATTTTTTTTACCCCCTCCCAATTAACTTTGGTACTATGCAATGCAAAACTATTGCTTGAATGACTAGGTTTTTTAGTTTTTTTTTTAAAAAATAATTTGGGTAAATTTTTTAAAAATAATAGGACTTTTTTTTAATATATAAATTTTAATGATTTTAAGTGATACGTCAAAATAATTAAGTCCCTTTTATAAGATTATGTTATAGAAGGTTTTATTACTTAAATTCTCTTCTTACTTATAGTAATGGAGTTGGCTAAAAACAATCTTAGCAAGAAAAAGTCAAGAGTTTAATTTGCATTCCTGGTCTACCGCATGTCTTGATATATATATATATATATATATATATATATATATATATATATATATATATATATATATATATATATATATATATTGTTATGAATTATTGGAATCTCTATTAATTAGTAGAGGCTCCACTAATTATGGATTTATGTGAATAATTAGAGAAGATTTTTATGGATGTCCACCATTTAGTGGAGACACCACTAATTAAGATTAGTGGAAGATGATGTATGCCATGATGTAATCCACTAATTAGAGCTCTATAAATAGAGCTATTCTCTAAGCTTGTAATACACCATTATTTTGTGAAAGAAAGATTAGTGAAAGAAAGATTAGAGAAAATTGTAAGAGAAAAGAAAGAGAAAAATTCTTGTGCAAAGAATAGTTAGAATTTTCTTAGTGTGTAGTGTGTAAATTTTATTCTAACACTTCCCTAATTTTATAACACGTTATCAGCACGAGTCTCTATCGGTACAAAAGTCAGAAGACTAAGCACGAGTTTCTGCTGTTACCAAAATCAGAAGACAGGTACGCATTTATTGATCTCTATGGCTAATCTCGCTAAACTCGAATTTGTAGCCCTTGATATTTCTGGAAAAAATTATATGTCATGAGTTCTCGATGCAGAAATGCATCTAAATGTTGAAGGCCTTAGTGAAACTATTCAAGCAAATAATAGTGCATCTGCACAACACAAGGCTAAAGCTTTGATTTTTATTCGTCGTCATCTCGATAAAAATTTGAAAATGAAATATCTTACCGAAAAAGATCCATATGTCTTGTGGGTAAATTTAAAAGAAAGATTTGACCACCTGAAGATGGTCGTACTACCCACTGCACGGTATGAATGGTTGCACCTAAGGTTGCAAGATTTTAAAATCGTGAATGAATATAGCTCCGCAATGTATAAAATTACATCTCAATTAAAATTATGCGGAGAAAAAGTGACTGATGAAGATATGTTGGAGAAGATATTCTCCACATTTCATGCCTCGAATATTGTCCTGCAGCAACAATATCGAGAAAAGGGGTATACAAAATTTACAGATTTAATTACTGCTCTCCTCATTGTAGAGAAGAATAATGAGTTATTATTGAGAAATCATGAAGTCAGACCAACTGGCTCAACAGCACTCCCAGAAGTGAATGTTGTTGCCTCTAGCAGAAGTCATTGTTATAGTCGTGGTCGTGGCCATGGTCGTGGCCGTGGTGTGGTTATGGTCGTAAACACGCTCGATATTTCCTTTATCACAATCATAATCAAACTATGAGAAATACTGGCCACCTGAAGTGGAACAGAAAAGATCATAAGGGAAAAGAAAAAAAAATTAAAGAAAAGTATGATGATATATGTTATAGATGTGGCATGAAAGGTCATTTGTCACGAAACTGTCGTACGGCTAAGCATTTAGTTGAATTGTATCAAGTTTCATTGAAAAATAAAAATGTGGAAGCAAATTTTTCTCAACATCCAATAAATAATGCTGATGATGATGATATTGATCCTGAAAATCTTTATATCAATATTACCCATATGGATGTATCGGATTTTTTTGAACACCCAGACGGTAGGATAGACCATTTAATTGGTGATGGCAGTGTTCAGAAGAACTAAAGCCTCACCCTGATATTTTTGTATTTTCATTTTCATTCTATTCTAATAATATTTACGTTTGCATATATATATATATATATATATATATATATTTGTGTTCAGATGGCTGTTATTAATGATGATGTATGCATTATTGATAGTGGAACTACACACACCATACTAAAAAATGAGAAATATTTTTCTGATCTCAAAATGGGAGAAATAAATATTTATACGATAAACGGTAGTGCAAATGTAATTGAGGGCTCCGGAAGAGCTAGTATATTTTTGCCTAAAAGAATAACAATTATTATTGATAAGGCACTATTTTCCTCAAAATCCAGAAGAAATTTATTGAGTTTTAAAGATATCCGCAGAAATGGGTATCATGTTGAAACAAATGAGGAAAATGGAATTGAGCATCTTTTTATTACTCAAATGCATTTGGGTAAGAAATCTGTATTAGAAAAACTACCGTCTTTTTCTACTGGCCTATATTTTGTAAAAATACGTACAATTGAAATTCATCATCTAATAAACCAGAAGTTTACTAATCTTATTACTTTTAGCATTTGGCATGACCGGTTGGGTCATCTAGGATCTACCATGATGAGAAGAATCATTGAGAATACACATGGTCATTCTTTAAAAAATAAAAGGATATTAACATCAGAAAAATTCGCATGTACTGCATGTTCCCTAGGAAAATTAATTATTAAACCATCACCAGTAAAAGTAGGAGCTGAAAGTCCTACATTTCTCGAACGGATTCACGGAGATATTTGTGGACCTATTGATCCACCATGTGGACCGTTCAAATATTTTATGATCTTAATTGATGCATCATCCCGATGGTCACATGTATGTTTATTATCTACTCGCAACCTGGCGTTTGCGAGATTACTTGCTCAAATAATTAAATTACGAGCACAATTTTCTGACCATCACATTAAAAATATCCGTTTGGATAATGCTGGTGAATTTTCATCACATGCTTTTGATGCATATTGCATGTCAATTGGGATTAATGTTGAACATCATGTAGCTCATGTTCACACACAAAATGGTCTTGCTGAATATTTGATTAAACGATTACAATTAATTGTTAGACCATTATTAATGAAAACAAATCTCCCAACATCTGCCTGGGGACATGCTATTCTACATGCTGCAACACTTGTACGTATAAAACCAGACTAGTTATCATAAATTCTCTCATTTGCAATTGGCTTTTGGGTCGTAACCAAATATTGCTCATTTAAGAATTTTTGGGTGTGTCAGTATATATTCCAATTGTACCAAACCAACGTACAAAGATGGGTCCTCAAAGAAAAAAGGGGATATACGTTGGATATGATTCTCCCTCTATTATCGTGTATGTTGAACCCCCGATAGGAGATGTATTCACAACAAGATTTGTCGATTGTCATTTTGATGAATCATTATTCCCTAAATTAGGGGAGAACCAAAACAAGATAAAAATGATCTTGCTTGGACAACATCATTAAATTATCTTGATCCGCGCACAAGCGCATGTGAACTTGAAGTTCAAAAGATAATTCATTTGCAAAGCATTGCAAATCAAATGCCGTACGCTTTTGTTGATCCGTAAGAGTTACAAAATCGCATATTCCAGCCTATAAATACTCCTATTCGAATTGAAGTTCCAGCAGAACAAAATATTATACCTATAGTCGTTGAGTAAAAAACACGCCAGAAGCGTGGCCGACCTCTTGGTTCTAAAGATAAAAATCCTCGAAAGAAAAGAGGATTAAATGATCCAGAATATCATATTGAAGAAAAGAATGATAAAGACCAAGAGAGAACTGATGACAAAGAACCAGAAGTTGATGAAAGTAACACCGAAATTTCTATCAATTATACCACTTCCGATAGAAGTTGGAATCGGATAGAAACTGTTATTGATAATATATTTGCATACAATATATCTCTTGATGTTACACAGGATAATGATGATCCTGAACCAATATCAGTTGATGAATATCGTCATAGAAAAGATTGGCTGCAATTGAAAGATGCGATTCAATCGGAGTTAAATGCACTGACAAAACGTGAAGTCTTCGGACATGCAGTCCGAACACCAGAAGGTGTAAAACCTGTTGGCTACAAATGGATATTTGTGCGAAAGCGCAATGAAAAAAGTGAAATCGTTCGATATAAAGCGCGATTAGTAGCCCAAGATTTTTCACAAAGACCAGGTATTGACTATGATGAAACTTATTCTCTTGTTATTGATGCTATTACACTCTGATATCTTATCAGTTTGGCAGTACATGAAAAGATAGATATGAGCCTATTAGATGTTGTCACTGCTTACTTGTATGGAAATTTAGAAAATGATGTTTACATGAAAATCCCCGAAGGATTTCATATGCCTGAAGCATATAAACATTATCCTCGTAAAAATTACTCCATCAAGTCGCAGAAATCATTATATGACCTGAAGCAATCTGGGCACATGTGGTTCACACGTCTTAGTGAATATTTATTGAAAACGGGATTTAAAAATGACCATGTATGTCCATGTATTTTTATTAAGAAATCTGATTCTAAATTTGTGATATTAGCTATATATGTTGATGATATTAATCTTATTGGAACTCCTGAAGAGTTCCAATAAATAATTGATTATTTAAAAAGAGAATTCGAAATCAAGGATTTTGGTAAAATCAAATTTTGCCTTGGTTTACAAATTGAACATCTGGAGAGTGGAACATTTATTCATCAATCAACATATACAGCAAAAGTGCTAAAAAGATTTTACATGGACAAAGTACATCCATTGAGTATTCCAATGATCGTCCGATCATTAAATGTGGATAAAGATCCTTTCCGACCACAAGAAAATGATGAAGAACTCCTTGGTCCTGAAGTACCATATCTCAGTGCAATTGGTGCATTGATGTATCTTGCTAATAATACACGACATGATATTGCTTTTGCTGTCAATTTATTAGCAAGATTTAGTTCTTCACCAACACGACGACATTGGAATGGAATTAAACAAGTCATTCGATATCTTCAAGGTACAATTGATCTCGAATTATTTTATTCAAATAAAATCAGCCCAATATTGATTGGTTATGTAGATGCTGGTTATTTATCTGATCCACATAAAGCATGTTCTCAAACGGGCTATCTATTTACATGTAGAAATACTGCTATATCATGGCGTTCTACGAAACAATCTATAGCAGCTACTTCTTCAAATCATGCTGAAATTATAGCCATTCATGAAGCAAGTCGAGAATGTGTATGGCTAAGATCCATGATTCATTATATCCGAGAAAGTTGTGGATTATCATCAATCAAAGATATTCCAACTCCTCTTTATGAAGACAATGCAGCTTGCATAGCTCAATTACGAGGAGGATATATTAAAGGAGATCGGACAAAACATATTTCACCAAAATTCTTCTTTACTCATGAACTCCAGAAGAAATGTGAAATTGATGTGTTACAAATTCAGTCGTGTGATAACCTCGCTGATATTTTCACGAAGACTTTACCGACTGCAACATTTGAGAAGTTGAGATATAAAATCGGTATGCGTTGGTTTAAAGATTTAAAGGAATCATCTCATTAGGGAGAGTAATAAACAGACATATAAAATAGTGTACTCTTTTTCCTTCACTAGATTTTTTCCCACTGGGTTTTTATCTAGTAAGGTTTTAACGAGGCATATTCTTTATGTAATGGATGGACATCCAAGGGGGAGTGTTATGAATTATTAGAATCTCCATTAATTAATGGAGGCTCTACTAATTATGGATTTATGTGAATAATTAGAGAAGATTTTTATGGATGTCCATCATTTAGTGGAGACACCACTAATTGAGATTAGTGGAAGATGATGTATGCCATGATGTAATCCACTAATTAGAGCTCTATAAATAGAGTTATTCTCTAAGCTTATAATACACCATTATTTTGTGAAAGAAAAATTAGTGAAAGAAAGATTAGAGAAAATTGTAAGAGAAAAGAAAGAGAAAAATTCTTGTGCAAAGAATAGTTAGAATTTTCTTAGTGTGTAGTGTGTAGATTTTATTCTAACACTACCCTAATTTTATAACATATATATATATATATATATATATATATCTTATAAAAACAGTAGAGATATTAACACAATATGACAAAAAAAAAATAGAAATTACAATAAGAAATACAAAAAATAATAAAAGATAATCGTTAATATTAAAATTTTCAAAATAATTAACACAAGGAAAAATATTATCAATATTATTCAATAGTGAAAAATATGAATATTTAACTATGTATTTGAATAATTTTTAATTAAATATTTCACACCCAAGTTAACAAGTATAATTGGATTAGTAATTAGATTGATATAAATTTATTTAAATATAATAAAATTATTAAATGTATGGGTCATGTGGATTTTGAAAAAGATAATCTGATGTGTTTTAAATATATAACAGTTTTTAGAGAATAAAAATATATAAAATAATAATTTTTAGATTAAAGTGAAATTTTGAATTGAAATAGATTTTGAAAATTTCTTATCCAATTAAATAAAGTTAATTTAAAAAAAAAAAAAGAAAAGTGAGGGGTGCACACGTGTGTTTATGGTGCAGTTGGCTCACCTCCGAATTGTACTATCATAGTAAAATTCCCTAATTAGCATAGCGGCCTCTTCTGTCCCATCATAGAGTCTCTTCTCAATCAAAGATTCTGAAACCTTGTTGCTATAATTTATCTCGGCCGATTCCTCCGACGATTATTGCTTGCTCCTTTCTCAGGTAATCTTCTTCGTTATATGTACGCCCTTTGTGCCTTCTGTGTTTACATAAGTTAAATAATTTGAATCCCTAAACTTTCTGATGATTTAACCAGGTTTTTGCGTACTTCAATTTTGCTTTTTTTTTGGGGGGGTTTTAGGGTTGTGTTTCTGTTCTAAAGTTATCAGCTTTTTGTACTGGCGGGTGAAGTTTCTTAATTTCTGTTTTGATTGTGCGTGAAATGATGTTTAGTTGTTTTTATTCCCTTTTTATTTATATTGTTGTTTTGATTTTTAATTGTAAATCTGCAAGGTTGTGAAGTAATTCAAGAAAGGGATGGCGTCCTCGGATGATGAGGGTGAGGCCCTGCTGCCCAATGTGGTCTCTGATTATTACTTTCTTGATGATAATAAGGAGCCAATTTCGGTTTCTGAGTTGCCATTGATTTGGGAAGATGGTGAAAGATTGGAAGGGAGCAGAAAAGAGATTAACTTATATGGTACTACTGATAATGGGCTTCAGAAGATTTTTGAGCAGGTCACGGCTTGGAAATTTGATTGTTCATCTGCAAAGCTTGAAATTTTTGTACTGTCCAAGAAGAAGAACTGGATCAAACTTCTGAAGCCAAGAAAGATTTTTGAAGAGACAATTAGGACAACCTTGATCACCGTGCACTGCCTACACATACTTAAGAGGAACCCCGAAACAACTGGGAAAGCTTTGTGGGATCGCTTGGCTAAAGTCTTTAGGTTTTGATACGAAACTCTCTGCTATTTACACTTTCATCTTGTTTCTTGTTTGGCCTATTCTCACAATTTTGTGCAATTTCAGCTTGTATGAACCCAGGCCTTCTGAGAATGATCTGGTTGATCATATGAATTTAATTGGTGAGGCTGTCAAGAGGGATGAAATATTGGCAAGATCTAAGGTTTGCATCAGTTTCTTATTTCTACCGGAACTTTCTATATAGCCTGTGCTTGATGTAATGCCTTTGTAAGCACTAGATTGTTGCACGTAAAATAGAGAAAAATGCTTTTTCTGCTTCTCTTGGGGGTTGTTGTGTGTGTGTGTTTTGGTGGGGGGGGGGGGGGTTGGTTTACAGATGACTGAGAGTGAACTTGTTATCATTTTGCATTCCTACAGGTTTTGGTTACCTTTCTTCAAGAAAAGCCCCAGAGGAAGAAAGTCTTTGATGAGGTCGGACTCACTCTTCTGTCAATTTCTGTAAGAGAGAGAGAGAGAGGGGAATTATGAATACATCGTTTATGTTAAGCATGTTGCATTTATTGTTTTTGCAGGAGGGTGGCCCTAAAACTATGTCCGGCTTTATAGTTGATGTGGTTAATGATGGCAATGGAGATGATGAAAATGGAGAAGATGGTTCTAGTGATGAGGAAGATGATATTTATGAAAGTGTCTGTGCAATTTGTGACAATGGTGGAGACCTTATATGGTATAGCCCCTTTTTCCCCCTCCCCTCCTCCATTGTAATTGAAATAAATATTTTTAATCCTGTGTCTTGCCTTGATCCAAAGAACAGCATGGTACAAGAGAATACTTCCTTTAGGAGAATTATCGTCCCTATCCTCCTGTCCCTTCCCCTCCCCATTTGCAAGCCAAAAGTACACCAAAATCTCAACAGCATCTTGCAAATGCTTTGAAATCCTTCTCAAATTTATTCGTCGTCTTTCCCGGTCCTTCACCCTCACCATTCCCCACAATTACTTTTAAGTTTTTGTTGGAGGGAGTTCTAAACTCGAAAACCTTCTAACCACCAGACTAATGTTATGGAAATAAAAGACTATTTTGTGAAAACAAGAGGGAAAAAAATGATGGGATGATTTAAGAAGAGGTAGCATGTGTGCAGGTGAGATTGAGTTTCTGCTGGATCACGGAAAAAATTTCTGGAACCAGCCAAAAAAAAAGTGTCAACTCAGGATTTAAAATTAAAAAAAAAAAAAAAAAACCTTCTTCCCTAGAGTTGGTTTCAGAATTGATCACCTTTACTCTTCTTATTTGTGCTAGTTGTGACGGAAAGTGCTTGAGGTCATTTCATGCCACCGAAGAAGCAGCAGGTTTAGACTCTATGTGTGAATCTCTTGGATTTTCCCCAGAAGAAGTCAGAGTATGTTTCCAATTTTTTTTTTTTTTGGGGTCAATTTCCATGTTTTTGTCTTCTCTTTTCTTCTACTTGTTATTTTCAACTCTTTTCTGATGAACATCAATTTGGCACAGGCAATGGGCCCATTTGAGTGCAAGAATTGCCGGTATAAACAACACCAGTGCAATATTTGTGGTGAGCTGGGGTCTTCTGATAAATCAATTGGTCCCAAGGTTTGTCCATTGAAATTATCTATATCTTGTAGGATTTCGGTTTTATTCTTTGTTCCCACCATGTCTCTTGAAAACAGTACAGTTTTTTGATATCTTTGATAAGGAAACTTTGAAGGACTTTCATGTAAGGAGATGTGAATTGAAGTGAAAGAGAGATGAGTCCTCAAAAAATATTCATGTTTTGTTTTCTTTCTTTCAACTGAATATCTTTTGGTGCAATTAGGATCCTCTGTCCTATATGACTTCCTTGTGTAATTGCAGACTGTGTAGGGTACAGTCATAGAAGACTTCATGACCTGAGTGCATTCATCGACGTTGAAGTTTTTGTATCAAATTGGATAGACTTCCATAAATGAATAACTCCAAAATTTGTACACCTATTTGTTTTCTAGGTCTTTCAATGTGCAACTGGGACCTGCGGATACTTCTACCATCCACGTTGTGTTGCAGAAGCACTTTGTTTCAAGGATGAAGATAAGTCCAAAGATCTTGAGGGCGTGATTGCTGCCGGTGAACCATTTATGTGTCCCCTCCATATGTGCCATGTCTGTAAAGAGCGAGAACCTGAGGACAAAAATGACTTGCAGATGCAGTTTGCTGTATGTAGACGCTGTCCTATAGCTTATCATAGGAAATGTTTGCCTAGGTACTATTTCATATTGTTACAAGTTATCAATATCCATGTGTTTAATCCTAGATTGTTCCATAATTTATATTGCAATTTGTGAAATTTATCAGAGAGATTGCTTTTGAAGATGATGAGGATAACAATATTGAACAAAGAGCTTGGGAAGGTCTGCTGCCGAACAAGATGCTGATATATTGTTTGTACGTACTTTAGTATCTTAAATACTCACTCAATTTTGTCTGCTGTAGTTGTTCTGGTGCATTCATAGACCTTATAATTATCCTTTTGGTTAGAGAACATGAGATAGATGATGAACTCGGGACACCTGTCAGAAACCATATTAGATTCCCAGATACTGCTGAGAAAAAGAAGAAACGAACTCTGGAGCCTGTTGTTGGAGATAAGAGTGTGCCAAAGAGAAGGGTTGATGCTGTAGAAAATGCGGCTGGCAAGAATGTTGCTGCAAAACGATCACAAGGAACTAACAAGTTATTTGCAGAAAAAAAGCCGGTTGATTCTGCAGCTAGGGAAGAAAGGTTAGCTATGCCAAAATCCTTTAAAAAACCAATACCAAAGAATAATTCTAAGGTGGTGTTGAATAAGGCTTTGGCTGGGAAACAAAACAAAAATAGTGTTGTTGAAGCGAAGCAAAACAGTAAAGCAAAGGATTCTGAGCCAAAAAGGGAGATATCTGATATAAATCAGGAAAACAAAACAGCAAAACCTGCTGCAGAGGAAGAAGACAATTCACTGGTACTTGATGCAGATTCTAAGAGAAGGTTCCATCCTCACCCTCCTTCCCTCTCTCTCCCTCTCTCTCTCTCTCTCACTCACACACACACAGAGCAGGGCACTTAAAATTGCACATGAAATGACAAAGTCAAATTGTTTTTTAAAATGTTTCTTTCGTTGTGAAATTGATTATCTTGGCTTCCTGCTGCAGAATTCTTTCCATTCTTAGAGAAGCTGAATCCTCGATAACATTGAAGGATGTTAGGTTCTCAGCAAATGATTCCTACTCCAGACATATCTCCCAACATATAACATTGGGGAAGCTTGAAGGTGCAATTGAGGTCGAACATTGACACTGATAATACGTTTCTGTATGCGTGTCTGCATGAGATTGTTTTCAAATTGAGTTGTATATTTGCAGGCACTTCATGCAGCTTTGCAAAAGCTGGAAGTGGGTGGTAGTCTTGAAGATGCAAAAGCTGTTTGTGAGCCCGGCCTTCTCAATCAGTTGGTGAAATGGAGGGTATTTCTTGAACTTGTTATCTAGTTCTCCTCCCAATTATGCTGTCATCAGAATAATTTTAGTTTGCCCAATTTAGGAAATGCTATACCATTGTCTTCCATCTTGCACTTCACTTCGATTAACTAATTTCCGTATATTATTTTATGGGCATTTTGTCTTAGTGCAATTTGTCTTCTTGGTTTGACTTTGCCTTCTAATCTGCACGTGTATATCCATTTTTGTCTATTTCTCCTGTTTTTTGATTGTGGAAATCAGGACTAGGTTTCTGTTTCGTTGTTATCGGAGCAAGCAACACACGTTTAGTAGAATGTGGTGCCTTTTGGAACAGGTCATATTGGACTGTAAACGTCTCTCTTAAAAGTTCCTTTGACGTGGAAATTGATAGGGCATAACTTTTTAGCAAAATTTAACCTGAACAGTTTCTCACTTGTCGGAATAATTTTATTCCTGTAACTTCAAGAGACTTTTAGTGATACCTGGAACTGTAATCCGTGGAACTTTTAGAATGCCTGGAATTGTAATCCCTGGAACTCTGTGACTATTCTTGTACTTCTTAGATTCTTTTTTGCTGGTAATTTTATTTCAGATGAATCTCTTTCATTCTGAAAGAAAAATCTTTTGCTGTTTGACTGTGTAAGATTTTTTTTATGGTCTTAATTGGTAGTGTTGGTTAAAGGATGGAATTGTTCAATTCCATAATTCTGTTGCTTAAATCATATTAAGATGGCGTTCCTGATTAATTCTTTGCAGCGTAAGCTCAAAGTTTTTCTTGCTCCAGTTCTCCATGGTCCACGTTATACATCATTTGGTCGCCATTTCACCAAGGTGGAAAAGCTGCAATCGGTGAGCTACTTATTTCATGCTCATTTCTTTTTGGTGGATGCTGTGACCCTTCTTCTTGTGATCTTCCTTTTCCACCTGATATACAAGTTTGTTGTTTGTCCTAACATTGAATTATAAAACAAGATCGACAATGAATTTCCCCCTGCCTTATTTGAACTGCAAATGCAGCACTACACACAAATAATTTTTGAAAATGTATGGCAACATTGTAAATGCTTGTTTTTTTGTGCTAGAGCAATCAGAATGAGATTTGTAGCCTTTTCATTTGTGAGGACTTTGTCAAAAGCAACATATTTCCAACATCAAATATGTGCTGGCTTTTGCACTGGGAAAAAAATATTCATATTGGGGAGTGTTGGACCTTTTCATTGGATTCATGGTAGGTCCATCGTACAAACAATAGGATATTTTAGTGAAGTCGGCACCCTTAGCCCTTCTGGTGTCCAGAGCGAAGGATCGCCTTAGTTGTCCTGTATTTGTTCCATTTCCAGAGATACTCTGCTCCTAGCTTAGAAATAATGAATATTTTCCTAAGAAATTTCTTGCAATTTTGTTCTAAAAGCCTGGTGTTTTCTAATGAGTGAGTTTAGGGTATTAGAGTCCTCCTTTTCTGAGATCTCCAGATCACAATGTAGACTGGGTTGTTTCGTGATGTTATGTTTTCTGTTCAACAAACAGTTGGGAATTCTTGTGTCATTTACTGTTCAAAATATACATGTGAATAATTTTTATCAGATTTATGAAGAGAAATATGTGATTTTTTATTTTAATTAATTAATTTTTTTTTTTTGGGGGCAGATTGTTGACAAGCTGCATTGTTATGTTCAAGATGGTGATACGGTAAAGTATTTTGGACTAAAAAACCATATCCTTTCCCCACACACCCACCCCCAGAAGAGGGAGGGGGAATAAAAACCCATGGTCACCTTCCTGTGTTCTTTTCTCACTGTGAAAAGAGGGATATAAGCTGAAACACGAAATAATCTGAACTTGTTCTCATTGACTGTTACATTTGATTGTCCTTGAACGAATTTTTTACTTTATTTGGATCTCTGGTCCATCATTGCTTTGAACAGATAGTTGATTTCTGCTGTGGCGCCAATGATTTCAGTTGTCTTATGAAAGAGAAGTTGGATCAAATAGGGAAGAATTGTGGATATAGAAACTATGATCGTCTCCCAGCAAAGGTGAACTTACTATAAAATTCCCATGTTGGAGGAAAAGTGCATGTGTGTGAAAGTTCTTGTTCGGTGTAGTAAAAAGGCATGCACTATGTCTTAACATATCCTTGAGATCTATATGCTATTTCAAGTTTTATCAAGCTTAATATAGTTTATTGATATCGAGTTCCATTAGGTGAATAAGACCTCTGAATTTCTTGGTTTATTTAAAATAGATTGCAACAATAAATGTTTGGTCGCATGTGTCTTTAATAATTTTTATCCCATTCTGCAGAATGATTTTAACTTTGAGAAGAGAGACTGGATGACTGTTCATCCAAGTGAACTGCCCCCAGGGTCACAGCTGGTAAAAGAAGCATGGTTTCTATTAGATGTTGGATAAACAACAGTTACGTGCAAATTTTTTTAACTTCTGTCTTCAACAGATAATGGGTTTGAATCCACCTTTTGGGGTTAATGCAAGTCTTGCTAACAAACTTATTGGGAAAGCACTTGTATTTAAACCAAAGCTTCTTATCCTTATTGCACCTGGAGATGTTAGGTAATTGCTTATTCTCTTCTTATTGTTCTCCAGAGATATTAGAGCAACACAGAGCAATAGTAAAACATTTTCATTCTCATTTGTTTATTTCTCTGGACCAGGTTAGATGAAAATAAAAAACGTCCATATGATCTTGTATGGGAGGATGCTGAGTTGCTCCATGGAAAAGTATATTACTGCACTTTGCAAATTCTTGTATCTGTAACTATATTAGAAAAATCTTTTCCAAGTATTTTATATTGCAGTTTCTTATTTAAGTGTGCAGCTCATTTTGATTGCTCGTAACAGTTTCTTTTTCCCTCCTTTTTCTCTAGTCATTTTACTTACCTGGGTCAGTCGATGTAAATGGCAAACAAATGGATGATTGGAATGTGATTCCTCCAACACTTGCACTCTGGAGTCTTCCTGACTGGACAGCAAAACACAAGGCAATTGCTCTAGAGAATGGTCATCTATCCAAGGCTGAGCAAGGATTCTCTGAGAGGGATGCCCCTGATTGCAAACCTGAAACCAGTAATCTTGACCGTGAAACCCACATGGTTGCAGGTGGTCTCCAGGATGTTAACCAACACCAGGAAGGAGCTAAGCTGACCGAAAATGGTATGGAAGCAGCGCTTAGCCAAGGCACTGGAGTAAAAGAATCTCATATGGCCCATGGCCATGGCAAAGACCAGGCCAGTAATAGCTTTGTGGAGGAGAATAAGAACAACAGAAAGCGCAGCAGAGGAGGAGAGAAAAAATCTTCAGAGAGACGATCCCTTCCCTGCCTTTCTTCACCCAACAAATCTGGTAGCAGATCATTGGGAAATCACTTGTCTAAACATCCCGAGATGGACTCGCATACTAATGTTCAGAGGGAATGCTATCAACGTTTTGATCATAACAACCTTTCTGGATCACAAATGCGATTACCTAGAGGAAATGGTGCTTATCATGGGGATGGCACAGGAAGGAGAAACAGCTACGGTGAGGAACGTCTCTTAAATACGGAGGACAGAAGGGCCTATCCTACCAGTCATGGTTCTGATTATGGTTTTGTGGTTCCTGAGGATCAATTTATGGGCTACCGTGGAGACCATACGAATGTTCATGGCTATGACTCGCACATCAGCAACATTAACGAGGGGTATAGGAGGGAGTCAGATAGAAGGGCACAGGTACGGATGTATGGCCATCAATATCCTGAATCTTTCAATCACAGAGATAGCTGTTATGCAAGTGCTCCCGCAGTCTTTCCATCTTCATACAATCAACATGGAGCTGCGGCCGGTTCTGCTTATAACAGCATGAACACATCTACCATGCAGCGTTATGCTCCCAGATTGGATGAATTAAACCAGACAGCTATGAGTAATATGGGGTCCATGCACCCCTATGCAGGTGTAAATGGACCGTATAATCCACCCCAACGTACTGAATTTCAACCTGATTCGCTGGGCTTTGCTTCTGGTCCCTATCGACCCTATTCACAGAAGAGTTCGTCGGGGTGGCTTATCGAGTAGATAGTATATAAGGTCTGGTTAAGGGCTTTATTGAAGGGTATCTTCGTTTTCTGTTCCTTCCTAGTTTGCTAGTTTTGGTAAAATAGTTTTTGGTTGCTGGAGTGTTCAACTTGTTTGAATTTAGCATGCGTCCCTCTCAAGCACTAGGAGTTGGCCATTGAACTGGCTCCGTTGTGTGCATTATTTGCTGTTCATTTTCTTATTCTCAGGAAAATCTGTCTATATTGTGAACACCTCCCAGTATCCCCCTCCCCCCTCCCCTCCCTTCTCTCTCTCTTCTGCATCTCTTTCTCTAGAGCAATTGCAAACAGATGAAATATTTTGAAAAATTACAAGAATTGCTCCTGAGGTTTAAATAGTATAATCTTCTAAAGCAGATAACCTTTTCAATTATTTCTGAATATGAAATTACTAGTGTTAAACCACTATTGTCATTTGTTTTACTGTTCGGGATCTTGCGATTTACAAGGATAAATTTGAAGACCGAAACGTTATAGTTCTTGTTTTCTTGTTTCGAGGCATCTTTGAAGACAAGTATGAAGGGTGGTGCCCTCTTGATTTCGCGTAGTTTTGTTCTTCTTATCTTTATCATAAGAATGGGAGAAGATGATGATCTCGTTGTAGCTTTGTAGGGGGAAATGGAAAATCATGTTTTTTAATGTACGAAGTGTTTGTTTACACAAATTTGCCCATTCCCTCTGTTGTTTCATGAATCAGGGCCTGTATAATTTGTGCAAAAAGACATATAAAGTTATACTTTTATGCAAAGAGATTATAAACTTATACGTGAAGGTTATAAAAAATAAAATTATGAAAATTTCTCCCACTTTGAAATTTTGTTGTGGAGGATAATGTCACAGCCCCCAAATTCTTGTTTCATGAAGGCCAAATTCCACCGCTCCGAATCCTTGTTACATCATTCTGTGGATGCTTTTGTTTTTTCAGTTGATCGCGTACACAAAAATTTTAATATGAACTCGATTTATGTGAATTTTATATAATAAAAATTATATAATATAATTTTTTAATATATTTAATTTAAATATAATTTTTTATTACATATAATTACGACTTTACTGTCAAAATTTTTCCCACAAAAAAAAAGTGATGTTCCTGGATAAAGCTACGATAGCCAGCCGTTTTATCGTGTGGCCATGCAACCTCCTTGTTACATCATGCGCCGCCACAAATCCTTATTACATTTTTAATTAGGCTTCTTCAATGGAGGCCCACAAAGAAAATAGCTCAATGGACATTAGATATTGGAAATGCAGAAAATTAAGGGTTAAATTCAAAAAGAAAAAAAAATCTCTGTACTCTTGTTTCTTGTGTGATTATCAATTAAGTTTTTGGATTTTTAATTTTAATAATTAAGTATTTTAATTTAATTTTTATCAAATAATTGAAAAATATTTTTAAATTTTTTTATATAATCGTATGTAATATTTATATAATTATAAAAAAATTTAAATCTAATCAATAAAATCTACAAATATTTTATTATTAAGCATTTAATTATTAAAATTGAAACTTCAACATTCAATTATTAATCGTAAAAGAATATAGAGGTTTTTTTGAATTTAACTCGGAAATTAATGGTTGGTTGTTCAAGGTTCGCTAGAGAAGGATGAAATGGTCATTAAGGGAATTTCACCCTGGCAGGAGGAAGTTTGCTCTGTCAATATCGCTTTTCAACAAAGGCTCTTCACCGTTTTCTCCGCGTTGCAGTATCGCAAATTGCTGGAGAGTTTGAAAGGGGGAGAATTTAGAAAGAGCTTCTTCAAACATGGATGTTGAGATCCAGAACTTCATCAAGGTATGGATTACAGCAATCACATGTCTATGTTACTGTTTCTCTGTAGTGAAACGCATCCCAGCTGGGATTCTCAGACTTGTTTTCCTTCTCCCCGTCATCTACCTCTTCATCACTCTCCCCCTTTCTCTATCCTCCTTCCATCTTGGAGCCCCTACAATTCTCTATCTGGTTTGGCTGGGCAACTTCAAGCTCCTCCTTTTCGCTTTCGATCGGGCTCCTTTATCGGCTAAACCGCCGCTATCCCTCCTCCGCTTCATCTCCGTCGCCCTCCTCCCCATCAAAACCAGAACTGATCACCCACCTCCAGATGCCAAAATGGTCCAGAACGACGAAAACCCAGTTGGAAAACCAGCTTCAAAAGCCAAAAATGGAGCAAAGAAATTCAACCCATCTTCAGATTTAGACCAGCAGCATTTCAAGATCGTTGGGTCAGCTCTAATCGCTACAAAAGTTGTTCTCTTGGCGACAATTGTGAGTCTTTACCGTTTCAAGGAAGATATGCATCCAGTTGTGATCGTGGCTCTTTACTGCTTACACGTTTATCTAGGTGTCGAGCTGGTCTTAGCCATGACTGCTGTCCCTGTACGAGCCATTCTTGGCCTAGAAATCGAGCCACAGTTCAACGAACCATACTTGGCTACCTCACTGCAAGACTTTTGGGGCCGGAGATGGAATCTCATGGTGACGAGTATCCTCCGCTCCGCTGTATACACTCCAGTACGAAGCCTCTCTATGCCCGTATTGGGACGCACTTACAGCTTGGTTCCTGCAGTAATGGCAACATTTCTGGTGTCCGGTCTCATGCACGAAATTATTTACTATTATTTAACTCGTTCAGTTCCTACGTGGGAGGTAACTTGGTTTTTTGTCCTGCACGGCGTTGCTGTGGCATGTGAGATTGCCTTGAAGAAAGCGTTGAACGGCCGATGGCGGCTGCACAGAGCGATGTCGGGGCCGCTGACGCTCGGATTTGTTGGGGTGACGGGAGCTTGGCTCTTCTTTCCGCAGGTGATAAGAAATGGGGTGGATCAAAAAGCCATGGACGAGTATGGGATTATGTTGCAATTTCTTAGGGACCGGCTGGTGATGATTCCTACCATCGGAGACAACTTCAGTAGTTAGACTAAGAGTGTACTTAGAGTAATGAGTTATTGATCAGAATGCCCCATTTGGGATCTCGCCCTGATGCTGCTGTATGACTTCTTATAACGTATTTTGTTAACGTGTCTTCATTAGAAGAGAACACAAAATATATCTTCATTAAAAGATGACAAGGGTTTTTGACAAAAATGATGCCATTTTCAAAAGGACCTTCGTATAGGACATGTTTTTTAAGGCACCCTTTGAGTAGAGGGATCTCGTGTTTGTCAAACACGAGAAACAGCTCTATCTCGTGTCTGTCAGACATGAGGACCTATTCTCAAAAAAAAAAAAATCAAAATTCTAAACGCATTAAATGACTCCAAGTATTAAGACATTAAGACATCATGCAGCGTCTAGATCACACGAAGCAAAATGACTCCAAGTATGGCCATTTTAATCAATAACTCGTAATTAGATGGGATTTGTTTTAATAGTATAAATTTTTATTTTAATTTAAAATAATTATAATTTATATAATTTTTATTTTTAAAAATTATTATTATTTATAATATATTATATTTAAATTATATTTTAATCTATATATTTAATAAATTTATTATATTTTTAAATTTATTTAAAAATAATTCCTATCCAAGTACAATTAAAAGCTGCATGTGATCTTGATTGGTTTTTGTAACTTCCGCCATTTATTACAAAAGAAGGCTAGCTGATATGTCGCCATTGTTGCTTTTTCTTCAATTTAATTGAAATTTTCATTTTAATTTAAATAAAATTTATTTTACTTATAAAATATCATATAACATTCTTGATCCCACATGTTTCTTTCATCATTCTTTCACAATTTAATATTTCTTTTTATTCAAACAAATTTTTTTTAAAAAAAGTTATAATTCAAGTACACTCTAATTAAATTTTTTTAAACCCAACCTTCAATACTACTCTTATTTCGTTTAATTTTATTTGTCTCTCTCTTCTTAAATACCACACTTCTAATTTCTTGAATAATTTTATTACGAGAATTTTAAGCAATTTGACTCGTAAAATATATTATTTTTAAAATTTTAATTTTTATATATAAGTTCAAAAATATTTATATTACTTCTTCCGTCCCATAATATAAGTCGTTAGGGACTACTTTTGTTGTCTCAAATTATAAATCGTTGGGAAATTTTCAATAAGGTTTTGAAACTATTTTTATATTTTTGTCCTTATTTATTATTCTCTTTCCCCCTCTTTCTCTCTCTTCTCTTCTCTTATTTCCAAGATATTTAAATAAAAGTGTTTTAAGAAAAAAAAATATAAAATCACTTTATTTTTAAGAATTTTAATATATATAAAATTAAGTCAAACGACTTATATTATGAGACGAAAGAAGTACGAGACAGAGCAGTATAAAACTGCTATTTTGTCTTGGAGGGGATGAGTATTAATTGCTGGTCCATCACTGTACCTTTTAGTTTCTTCAAATGGCCCAGACTTGATGACTTTGTTGTTTGATGTTGAAATATATTCCTTTGTACTAAAAAAATATCAATCTAATAAATGATACACATATTAAAATTTTATTAAAATTTATATAATTATAATAAAAATAATTACTATATCTTTAATAAAAGCAAATTTTTATTAATTAGATTGGGAATACACATATATTTAATGAGTTAAATATTTATTGAGTAGTTATAAGAGGGTAAATTAAGAATATACATAATAAATACATTTCTGATTTGTAAAATTGATAAGTATTTTAGTTTTCACATATTAAGGAATTGCTAAAACTTATGTAATTATAATAAAAAATGACTATTATATCTCTGAATAAAAATAAATTTTTATTAATTAGATTTGAAATACACATATATTTAACGAATCAAATATTTATTGAGCAGTTGAAAGAGTGGTAAATTAAGAATATACGTAATAAATACATTCCTAATTTGTAAAATTAACAAATATTTTGATACAATAAAAATAGAAAATTTTGACATCTTTCTTAGTACGGAAGGAGTATATGCTTGGATAAGTTATAAACAAAAACCTATAGCAGTGAAAATAATTGATGCTACTTTACTTGGCATTTGGTTCGAAAGGGAAAATGTGGAAATTGGAAACCCTAAATGTGGCATAGCAAGGCTCTTCTTTCTGCTGGTGAATCGGTAATATAAGAAATAGGAAAGATTAAAGAGCCATGGATTAAAATGGGAGTTGGTTGTGCATTCTTTTAGAGACCCCCTGATAATGCTACCTACCATCTGGAGAACTGTCTCGTTAGTAACATTAGGACTGGGGCTGCTACGGAAACTGCACGTCCCTTAATGGTCGAAATTAAAAGAAGCAAAGATTTAATAGTGTGTAAAGTGATTGTATGTATTTAAAAAAAAATCACATTACATTAATTAACACCAAATTTAGTTTATCAGCCATCCACATCAAAGCTTCAATCTTGCTTCCTTATTTGGCCTCGTTTCCTCAATAAAAAAGCCCTCCCAATCTCCATACATTACAGTGAGCAAGTGTTCTGGAGAATTTTGAAAGGGAGATCAGACACATTACAGAAGAGAAATCATCTTTCAGATATGGATGTTGAGATCCATAACTTCATCAATGTATGGATTACAGCTGTTGCATCTGTAATTTTCTGTTACTATGTGTCCAAACGCATCCCGGGTGGAGTTTTCCGGCTTGTTTCTCTTCTCCCCGTCTTCTTCCTCTTCACCACCCTCCCAATTATGCTGTCCTCTGTCCATCTTGGAACCGTCACAGCTTTCTATCTTGTTTGGCTTGGAAACTTCAAGCTCATTCTTTTTGCTGTCGATCGAGGTCCTTTAGTTTCTTATCCGCCACTGTCACTCCTCCATTTCATCTCCATAGCTCTCCTCCCCATCAAAGCCAAAAGTGATTCATCTTTGATCCAATCATCTCCAGATGCCGAGAATGACCAGAAAAAGAAAAACCCACTGGTCAAATCACCTTCAAGTGCCAAAAATGACTCTAAAAAGTCCCATCCATCTCAAGATGTCCAGCAACGCCAGTCTTTCAATATCAATGGAGCTGTTCTACTTGCTATAAAACTTATCATCTTGGCAAAAGTTGTAAGTTTTCACCGTATTAAGGAAGACTTGCATCTAGCTGTGGCACTGGCTATGTGTAGCGTCTACTTCTATGTTGTTGCTGAATTAATCCTAGCCGTCACTGCTCTCCCCGTCCGAGCTATTCTTCGCCTAGAGATTGAACGGCAGTTCAATGAGCCATACTTGTCAACCTCTCTGCAAGACTTCTGGGGTCGGAGATGGAACCACATGGTCTCAAGCATACTACGTCCCACCGTATACATCCCCGTACGTAGCATTTCCAAACCCCTCTTGGGACGAACATGGAGTTTGGTCGCAGCAATTTTGGCCACATATTTGGTATCTGGTCTCATGCACGAAGTTCTTTACTACTACATCACACGTTCACCTCCTACATGGGAAGTAACATGGTTCTTCATCCTACATGGGATTAGCCTATCTTGTGAAATCTCTGTCAAGAAAGCGTTGAACGGCCGACGGCAGCTACACAGGGCGGTGTCCGGAGCACTGACACTCTTCTTCACTGTGGCGACGGCTGCTTGGCTATTCTTTCCACAGTTGATCAGAAATGGGGTGGATGAGAAGACCGTAAATGAGTACTGGACTGTGGTACATCTTGTCCGGGACCGGTTGGGGCTACCTGCCAGATCGTCCAAGGGCTTCCTTAGAGACTACTAGTCTAATTTTTGCTGTAAGAAGTGCAATTAGTAAATGCATCTTGTGCACGTACATCACTATATGCATGTAAGAATTTCCTCTAGTGGGATGTTGAAGACAACCCAGAATCAGAGCTGGCTTCAGATTTGCAATAATGGGCATGATGCTGATTCATCACTGTACTGGTGTACTTGACTCTCCTTGAATTAGATTCCCTTGTGGCTTTATTTCTTCCTTGATATTGTGGTGAACCAATAATAGCTACTTGATTCATATATCCTTCAAAAGTTTAAAATAAATGTTTAATTTTTGTAATATTATTTCTTCTTTTTATCATGGGTAGAACTTTGCAGTTAATATTATTTCTGCTATCAAAATTGAATATTTATATTTTTATTGTGTGATGTTTGAAATTAAATATCAATTTTCTAATATTACTTGTTTTGTTCGAAATTAAAAATTCATATCTCTACTATTACTATCATGAGTATTAAATATTCATAATTCTATTTAAAACGACTATTTGCTAGTGGCATGGATGGTAATTCAATTAAATTTAATTTTTTAATTTCAATTTAAATAATTTTGAGTCTCTAAACGGTCATGTATTAACTAAATACCACATTATCTCCTATTTGGCGCTGTATGCCTTGTTTGTATTATTCTTTTTTCAATTTAAATACGTAATTTTTTTAAAAAAATTACAATCTAGGTACCCGGTTCAATTCTATAAGTTTTGAGCAAAAATGGGGCCAAATATAATGAAAGCGTTTTGGTTTTGGCCCAAATTAGAATTGAATTTGATGTGGGCCGTTTGGACAATTTGGAAAATGTTTGTTTTGTACTAACCACTTGGTCGGAAGGGTAGCCCATTTTCGTAAAATCTTATTTTAATTATTTTTTATTTTGGATAATTAGTTTAATGAAATCTTTATAGTGTTTATTACCAAACGACAAATTTTAATCATAACTTTCCATTTTTTTTTTTCGTTATTTATTGAAATTGGACACATGCTTCCGACAACTTATTCACTGCATCCCGTTCCCAATTGCTCTAAATTGGAAAAGTTGGTCGACTCTTGAATAAATATATACATGTGCTTTGTATAGAATTGGCCGTATAAAACTGGAGTTCCATCCGCATTACTAATCGTTATCGGTTATTATATGTAATCGTAATAAATATAAATTGTTATAAAATTAGGGTAGTGTTAGAATAAAATTTACACACTACACACTAAGAAAATTCTAACTATTCTTTACGCAAGAATTTCTCTTCAAACTTCTCTCTTTCTTTCTCTCACAATTCTTTCTCTAATCTTTCTTTCACAAAATGATGGTGTATTACAAGTTTAAAGAATAGCTCTATTTATAGAGCTCTAATTAGTGGAATACATCATGGCATACATCATCTTCCACTAATCTCAATTAGTGGTGTCTCCACTAAATGGTGGACATCCATAAAAATCTTTTATAATAATTCACATAAATCCATAATTAGTGGAGCCTCCACTAATTAATAAAGATTCTAATAATTCATAACACTCCCCCTTGGATGTCCATTCATTACATAAAAAATATGTCTCGTTAAAACCTTACTAGATAAAAACCCAGTGGGAAAAAAAATATAGTGAAGAAAAAAGAGTACACTATTTTATATATCTGTTTATTACTCCCCCTGATGAGATGATTCCTTTAAATCTTTAAACCGACGCATACCGATTTTATATCTCAACTTCTCAAATGTTGCAGTCGGTAAAGTCTTCGTGAAAATATCTGCGAGGTTATCACATGACCGAATTTGTAGCACATCAATTTCACATTTCTTCTAGAATTTATGAGTAAAGAAGAATTTTGGTGAAATATGTTTTGTCTGATCTCCTTTAATATATCCTCCTCGTAATTGAGCTATGCAAGCTGCATTGTCTTCATAAAGAGGAGTTGAAATATCTTTGATTGATGATAATCCACAACTTTCTCGGATATAATGAATCATGGATCTTAGCCATACACATTCTCGATTTGCTTCATGAATGGCTATAATTTCAGCATGATTTGAAGAAGTAGCTGCTATAGATTGTTTCGTAGAACGCCATGATATAGCAGTATTTTCACATGTAAATAGATAACCCGTTTGAGAACGTGCTTTATGTGGATCAGATAAATAACCAGCATCTGCATAACCTATCAATGTTGGACTGGTTTTATTTGAATAAAATAATCCGAGATCAATTGTACCTTGGAGATATCGAATGACTTGTTTAATTCCATTCCAATGTCGTCATGTTGGTGAAGAACTAAATCTTGCTAATAAATTGACAGCAAAAGCAATATCAGGTCGTGTATTATTAGCAAGATACATTAATGCACCAATTGCACTGAGATATGGTACTTCAGGACCAAGGAGTTTTTCATCTTGAGGTCGGAAATGATCTTTATCCACATTTAATGATTGGACGATCATTGGAATACTCAATGGATGTGCTTTATCCATGTAAAATTTTTTTAGCACTTTTGCTGTATATGTTGATTAATGAATAAATGTTCCACTCTCCAGATGTTCAATTTGTAAACCAAGGCAAAATTTGGTTTTTCCAAAATCCTTGATTTCGAATTATCTTTTTAAATAATCAATTGTGTTTTGGAGCTCTTCAGGAGTTCCAATAAGATTAATATCATCAACATATATAGCTAATATCACAAATTTAGAACCAGATTTCTTAATAAAAACACATGGACATACCTGGTCATTTTTAAATCCCGTTTTCAATAAATATTCACTAAGACGTGTGAACCACATGCGCCCAGATTGCTTCAGGCCATATAATGATTTTTGCACTTGATGGAGTAATTTTTACGAGGATAATGTTTATATGCTTCAGGCATATGAAATCCTTCGGGGATTTTCATGTAAATATCATTTTCTAAATTTCCATACAAGTAAGCAGTGACAACATCTAATAGGCGCATATCTATCTTTTCATGTACTGCCAAACTGATAAGATATCGGAGTGTAATAGCATCAACAATAGGAGAATAAGTTTCATCATAATCAATACCTGGTCTTTGTGAAAAACCTTGGGTTACTAATCGCGCTTTATATCGAACGATTTTACTCTTTTCATTGCGCTTTCGTACAAATATCCATTTGTAACCAACATGTTTTACACCTTCTGGTGTTCGGACTGCAGGTCCGAAGACTTCACGTTTTGTTAATGCATTTAACTCCGATTGAATCGCATCTTTCCATTGCAGCCAATCTTTTCTATGCCGACATTCATCAACTGATATTGGTTCAGGATCATTATTATCTTGTGTAACATCAAGAGATATATTGTATGCAAATATATTATCAATAACAGTTTCTATCCGATTCCAACTTCTACCGGAAGTGGTATAATTGATAGAAATTTCAGTGTTACTTTCATCAACTTTTGGTTCTTTGTCATCAGTTCTCTCTTGGTCTTTATCATTCTTTTCTTCAATATGATCTTCTGAATCATTTAATCCTTTTTTCTTTCGAGGATTTTTATCTTTAGAACCAAGAGGTCGGCCACGCTTCTGGCGTGTTTTTGACTCAGCAGCTATAGGTATAATATTTTGTTCTGCTGGAACTTCAATTCGAATGGGAGCATTTATAGCTGGAATATGCGATTTTGTAATTCTTCTGGAGTCAACAAAAGCATCTGGCATTTGGTTTGCAATGCTTTGCAAATGAATTATCTTGTGAACTTCAAGTTTACATGCGCTTGTGCGCGGATCAAGATAATTAAATGATGTTGTCCAAGTAAGATCCTTTTTATACTGTTTTGATTCTCCCCCTAATTTAGGGAATAATGATTCATCAAAATGACAATCAGCAAATCTTGCTGTGAATACATCTTCTGTCAGGGGTTCAACATACCTGATAATAGAGGGAGAATCATATCCAACGTATATCCCCTTTCTTCTTTGAGGACCCATCTTTGTACGTTGGTTTGGTGCAATTGGAACATATACAGCACACCCAAAATTTCTTAAATGAGGAATATTTGGTTCTGACCCAAAAGCCAATTGCAAAGGAGAGAATTTATGATAACTAACTGGTCTTATGCGTACAAGTGTTGCAGCATGTAAAATAGCATGTCCCCAAGCAGATGTTGGGAGATTTGTTTTCATTAATAATAGTCTAACAATTAATTGTAATCGTTTAATCAAAGATTCAGCAAGACCATTTTGTGTGTGAACATGAGCTACATGATGTTCAACATTAATCCCAATTGACATGCAATATGCATCAAAAGCATGTGATGAAAATTCACCAGCATTATCCAAATGGATATTTTTAATGTGATGGTTAGGAAATTGTGCTCGTAATTTAATTATTTGAGCAAGTAATCTCACAAACGCCAGGTTGCGAGTAGATAATAAATATACATGTGACCATCGGGATGATGCATCAATTAAGACCATAAAATATTTGAACGGTCCACATGATAGATCAATAGGTCTACAAATATCTCCATCAATCCGTTCGAGAAATGTAGGACTTTCAGCTCCTACTTTTACTGGTGATGGTTTAACAATTAATTTTCCTAGGGAACATGCAATACATGCGAATTTTTCTAATGTTAATATCCTTTTATTTTTTAAAGGATGACCATGTGTATTCTCAATGATTCTTTTCATCATGGTAGATCCCGGATGACCCAACTGGTTATGCCAAATACTAAAAGTAATAGGATCAGTAAACTTCTGATTTATTAGATGATGAATTTCAATTGTACGTATTTTTACAAAATATAGGCCAGTAGAAAAAGATGACAGTTTTTCTAATACAGATTTCTTACCCAAATGCATTTGAATAATAAAAAGATGCTCAATCCCATTTTCTTCATTTGTTTCAACATGATACCCATTTCTGCGGATATCTTTAAAACTCAATAAATTTCTTCTGGATTTTGAGGAAAATAGTGCCTTATCAATAATAATTGTTGTTCCTTTAGGCAACAATATACTAGCTCTTCCGGAGCCCTCAATTACATTTGCACTACCGTTTATCGTATAAATATTTATTTCTCCCATTTTGAGATCAGAAAAATATTTCTCATTTTTTAGTATGGTGTGTGTAGTTCCACTATCAATAATGCATACATCATCATTAACAACAGCCATCTGAACACAATATATATATGCAAACGTAAATATTATTAAAATAGAATGAAAATGAAAATACAAAAATATCAGGGTGAGGCTTTAATTCTTCTGGACACTGCCATCACCAATTAAATGGTCTATCCTACCGTCTGGGTGTTCAAAAAAATCTGATACATCCATATGGGTAATATTGATATTAAGATCTTCAGGATCAATATCATCATTATCAGCATCATTTATTGGATGTTGAAAAAAATTTGCTTCCACATTTTTATTTTTCAATGAAGTTTGATATAATTCAACTAAATGCTTAGCCGTACGACAGTTTCGTGACCAATGACATTTCATGCCACATCTATAACATATATCCTCATGCTTTTCTTCAATTTCTTTTTCTTTTCCCTTATGATCTTTTCTGTTCCACTTCAGGTGGCCAGTATTTCTCACAGTTTGATTATGATTGTGATAAGAGAAATATCGAGCATGTCTACGACCATAACCACGACCACGGCCACGGCCATGGCCACGACCACGACTATAACGATGGCTTCGCTAGAGCCAACGACATTCACTTCGGAGTGCTTGTTGAACCGATTGGTCCGCTTCATGATTTCTCAATAATAACTCATTATTCTTCTTTGCAATGAGGAGGGCAGTAATTAAATCTGTAAGTTTTGTATACCCCTTTTCTCGATATTGTTGCTGCAGGACAATATTTGAGGCATGAAAGGTGGAGAATGTCTTCTCCAACATATCTTCATCAGTCACTTTTTCTCCGCATAATTTTAATTGAGATGTAATTTTATTCATTGCGGAGCTATATTCATTCACGGTTTTAAAATCTTACAACCTCAGGTGCAACCATTCATACCGTGCAGTGGGTAGTACGACCATCTTCAGGTGGTCAAATCTTTCTTTTAAATTTACCCACAGGACATATGGATCTTTTTCGGTAAGATATTCCATTTTCAAATTTTCATCGAGATGACGACGAATAAAAATCAAAGCTTTAGCATGTGTTATGCAGATGCACTATTATTTGCTTGAATAGTTTCACTAAGGCATTCAGCATTTAGATGCATTTCTGCATCGAGAACCCATGACATATAATTTTTTCCAGAAATATCAAGGGCTACAAATTCGAGTTTAGCGAGATTAGCCATAGAGATCAATAAATGCGTACTGTCTTCTCGGTTTTGTTAACGGCGAAACTCGTACTTAGTCTTCTGGATTTTGTACCGGTAGAGACTCGTGCTGATAACGTGTTATAAAATTAGGGTAGTGTTAGAATAAAATCTACACACTACACACTAAGAAAATTCTAACTATTCTTTGTACAAGAATTTCTCTTCAAACTTCTCTCTTTCTTTCTCTCACAATTCTTTCTCTAATCTTTCTTTCACTAATCTTTCTTTCACAAAATGATGGTGTATTACAAGCTTAGAGAATAGCTCTATTTATAGAGCTCTAATTAGTGGAATACATCATGGCATACATCATCTTCCACTAATCTCAATTAGTGGTGTCTCCACTAAATGGTGGACATCCATAAAAATCTTCTATAATAATTCACATAAATCCATAATTAGTGGAGCCTCCACTAATTAATAAAGATTCCAATAATTCATAACATAAATATAATTATAATACAATTTTTATATAAAAATTACTTAGAGTCGAATTCTACACGTTTTAATATTTTAGTTTGACTAGATAAGTGAAATTGTGGGACTAACACTCAAAATTAAACAAATGGAAGAATCACCAAGATTGCAAAAGTGGTTAATTTTCTCAGCAATATTGGCTATGTTTTGTAAGATGCCATCGTACTGGAGGTGCAATGTCATTTCTTCGAGGGAAATAAGAACCGGATAACTCCGCTTCTCTCTCTAACCCACTTCTCCTCTGGTTCATCGTCTTCGTGCGCTCCGCTTGCCACTCTTTGGCCAGATCTGAGCTCTGGCCTCTGTCGGAGCTCGGATCTTGGCCAAATATTCTTTTTTTCTCTCTATTTTTAGTGATCTCTCTCATTTTTTGGTCTCAAACCTCAAAAATTTTATTTTTTGACTTTCTTTCTCCAGCTCTACTTCTCGCTGGCTTGAGTTTTTTGTTTTTCTCCTTATGCTTGTTCTTCTCCTTGTGTTTGTTGTTCTTCTTTTACCCAACAATTGGTTTGGGTCCTTCTTCCATTTCTCACCCATTTCTCAAGCGATTTTCAATACTGCTGATACGCCCACAATCTCCTAAATTGATATTCACGGATTTAGGTAGATTTGGTTTGGTCAGGTCGTTGATGTTCGTGGATGTTGGCAAAGTAGTTAAGAAGAAATTTTTTGTGTATTTATCTTTATTTTATGTATTGTACTGTTTCTTCCGGAGTGAGATTTTTTTCTTTATTAACAGGACTATCCACATGTGTAACCTATTTCTTTCTTTATGAATGACAAAATTAATTAGCAAAAAAAAAAAAAGCAAGATGCCATTGTACTGGAATCCTTCTACATGGTTCCCATGTGCAGCAGAGAGTCTATTTAAGCTAAGATAAATTCAGGGAGAAATTCTTATATGGACCCGATCCACGGCCCCACCTATGGATCAAGCCCACCCAATTGATACACCTGTCGTTGGACATTATTTTATTCAGAATTAAAGCTTTTTCTTTTTTTTTCCTTTTACCTATTACCTTTAACCATGGTTAACCATGGTTCAATTTCTCGATCTGAAATTTTTGAAAGTCCGCCAAATCTAGTCGACATCATCATATTCGAAGCACCCACACACTCTCTCTTCATTCACTAACTCATTCTGTCTTCCTGTCGGAATGCCGCCGTCGATTAGCGACAATCGTCATCTTCCACTCCGCCTTCCCTTTCGTCGAGTAGCGCCCACCGTCATATAGCTGAAACCGTAATGCAGTGACCAATGTGGTCACTGTCTCTCCCTCTCTCACTCGCCGCTTGCTATATCTCCCTTTCTCACTCGCCGGTCACTGTCTGTCCCTCTCTCACTCACCGTCCAGCCTTCCCCTCCATCACTGTACTCATTGCCATATTATGGATCGTAATGCAGTGACAGATGTGGTCAATGTCTGTCCCTCACTCACTGTCTGGCCTTCCCTTCATCGTTGTACTCACTCCAGCCCCAATGTCGACCAGATCTGTCATTGGTAGTCTATTCCAAACTTCGTTTCTAGCTATCGCCAAATGACCAAATCTTATGTGAACCCTAACACTCTGTCTCCCTGTCTATCTGTCTGTCCTCGCTCGAATATTGGCAAACATATTTTGTGCTGTCGGACCAACACATCTTCACTGTTATCACAAAAGTGTTTCTTGAAATAGAGCAAAGAGGTTTCGACTGGGTTGAGGTTAGATTTCTTTCACCCCTGCTCTTGCTTGCAATATTTAAGAATGCATCTCTGTAGTTTTGAATTATAAATAAGTGAAACTCTCCATACCTGTTAACTGGCTTCTTTTACATTGTCTTGATTATGGAGGCTTTTGTTATCAATTTTTATTTACATTTGGCCAAGTTTTAACTGCAAAGGTTGGGGGCTGCCTTTCTTGTTGAAGTTCCAAAATCTCTTATTTTTCATACCTATTACTGTCTTGAGTGTAGTAGAATACGTATGCCACCTTTAAATTACGAAAGGGGGAAAATATCCACCTTAATTTCTATTCAACCTTTCTGAAAACTGATAAACTTTCTTTTTTCCCCCTTAACCAATGTAAATGTCCGTGAGATATCATCTATCATATACAAAGCAATGGTCCA
This sequence comes from Voacanga thouarsii, assembly GCA_026120185.1. NCBI lineage: Eukaryota > Viridiplantae > Streptophyta > Magnoliopsida > Gentianales > Apocynaceae > Voacanga > Voacanga thouarsii. The sequence continues at coordinate 355,731 of JANUWF010002356.1, forward strand.
ATGCAATGGCCTGTAGTGCCTTTTTTAAATATTTTTCTAAACAATGTACAACAAATTATTAATTCTTTAAGAAAATGATTTCTATTATTGACTGAATTCAATTTCCACAAAGTTTGTTTAATAGTTGTGAATTTGTTGTTGGTTTCCATCAATATTTGATAAAGGGGATGAGTAGCTACAGTGATAGCATATATGTTGACAATAGCTCAAACAAAGAGGTTTAGTTTGTACAACAAAATGATATTGAAGATGACACGGTAGAGGTTCAAGTATTGCATGAGCCAAGGAATGAATCAGAAAGTTAAGCGCATGGTCGTGATGCTATTATTAGAGAATTGGAAAAAATAACTGATGAACACTGTTGTGGATTCCCAAGAGGCAACAAATGAGTTGTATTGTGGATATACACATACATGTAGATTTAGTGTCAGGAAGGGAAAACAATACTATGTGCAGGGGACAAAGAATATTAGATCTAAAGCATTTTTTTTTGTTCGAAGTAAGGAATTAAAAAGCTTGAAAATGAGAGTGGGTCTTCTCATGAAAGATTGGAGACTAGAACAGCTTGTAAGGCAATGGTCCAATTTGAGGTTGATTCTAAAGGAAAATGGAAAGTAAATAAAATACAAAAGGACTATAATCACGAGATGGTTAAGACATATGAACTACATTTGCTAAGATCAACTTGGTGCGTAACAGAAGCCCAGGGAGACACATTGGAGTCCCTAATAAGCTGTGGAATCAAGACTTCTCAAGCGTTCTCTTACTTGTCAAAAGAGAGTGGTGGTATTGGAAGCATTGGTTTTTTGAAGAATGATGCATATAATGAACTCAACAATCGAAGAAATTCAGTTATTGAAAAAGGAGATGCTCAAAGTCTTGTAAATCACTTCAAGCAAAAGGCTAATCAGGAGAAAATGTTTTATTGGGATGTGGAGTTGATGACGACGGAAAAATTCACAATTTTTTTTGGAGAGACGGTAGATCTGAAATTGATTTTGAGTGTTTTTGTGATGTGATTGTTTTTTATGCTACCTATAGGACTAATAAGTACAACTAGATATGTGCACCTTTCATTGGAGTGAATCATCACTAGCAAACTATAATGTTTGCGTGTGCATTTTTATCTGATGAGACTTCAGATTCATTTGAGTGGGCATTTCAATCGTTTTTTGAGTCGATGGACAACAAATAACCTATTATGTTTATGACTGACCAAAACCATGCAATTATGAAAGGTGCAAAAAAAGTGTTTGCAGATAGCCAGTATAGGTTGTGTTTGTGGCATATTTGCAAAACGTTTTATCGTACTTAGGTGGCCTCAATAATGACCGTGGTTTCCAAAATGTATTCCACAAATGTTTGATAGGATGTGAGACAAAAGAAGAGTTCGAGCAAACATGTGCCAAGATGATTACAGACTATAATTTACATGGCCACAAGTGGTTGGAGAGATTGTATAATATTCGAGAGAGGTGGTGCATTGGTTTTTTCAATGAAACATTTAGTGCGAGGTTCAAAACAACCTTAAGAAGTGAGAGCACTAATAGTATATTAAATGGCATTGGGAGTAGGACATGTTCATTGACGAAATTTGTTTTTGAATTTGAGTAAAAACTTGGAGAATGGTGCCAAAATGAAGCAGAGGCTGATTTTACTTATGCACAAAGGAAACCCCTACTTGTAATACGATCTAGTGCAATGTTACAACAAGCTGCCCAATTTTATACTCACAAACTGTACAAATTTTTTGAGAATGAATTTATGGGCATATGTGTTTCATCTAGTAAAGAAGAAGAAGTTGTTGAAGAATCAGCGTATAGGTTAAATGTGACCGTGGAGACCAAATGGGACCATTAAACAAGTAGAGTACTTCTCAACACAAAAGATGGATATGTCCAATGTAGCTATAAGAAATTCGAGAGCATGGGTATACTTTGTACACGCTCATTGATAGTTTTGAAGGCAAAGAATATTGTCAAAATCCCTGATTCATATTTGCTGAAAAGGTGGAGTAAAAATGCTAAAAAGAGTGTAAGTGATGTGGATCAAAATAGGATTTTTAGCATGCAAGGTACTAATTCGGACATTATTTTCACAATTCGAGCTATGAAGTTTGCTTACAATGTTATTAATAAATGCGGATCTCACGAGACAAGTAGGCTAATTTTATAGCAAGCACTAGAAAGCGCAAATCAGAAGCTTGATGAATACTGAAAAACGCATACATTGAAGGATTCACAATTTAGAATTAGGGATAATAGAGCATTGGACAATGAGACATCAGCTTGTGAAAATGGAAATGAGTGTGATATTGTTGTCCAAGAACCCAATCAAATAAGAGTGAAGGGTAAAGAAATGAGTGAAAGGCTAAAAGGCCATTTTGAGAAGCGTCAAAGGAAATCTTCACTAAGGGGTGGACATTCCCAAGTTTGTGCTTCACATTTTTATCAGAAATTTAGTGTGAACGGTTTACCTACTATGTGTTTTGTCTGATTTAATACTGTAATTCTGGTTTAATGTAGGAAAAAAGAAGGAAGTCACAAGCTGCTGCAAGGGGAAATGGAACCCAAGATACTCCCGAAATGGGAAATTTACCATTGAATGAAGAAACAAGAACAGCAATCTCAGATACACTCAATGTTGGCTGGAATTATAAGGTTGCCCTACATTCCTCCTATATGTTTTTGTAAATCATGGTTTATCCTTCGTAGATTATTCACTTTTATTTGATGTCTTTTCTTGAAGGTTATTGTTTCTTACCCATCATTTACATCCATGTTACAAGCTTGTAATACACTTCATAGTAGTGGAATGGTAAGCATAAGGTAGCTACATTTATTGGTTTTTAAGTGTTTTCTTGAAAAGTATATATTTAAATTTTGAGCAATATTTGTAAGTGATTTATTATTTTATCTTAATAGGATGATACAAACGAAGACATTTTAGATATGGCCCAAAACGATGCTGCCTAGTGTAGTGCTGCTGCTGACTAACTGGGAATGTGCTCATATGATGCAGAATTTTAAAGTTGTATCTAGTGCGTGTTGTGGATTTGACTTAGCTAGAATGTATGGTCTACTATTAAGGAAATTGGTGTTGTATTAGAGTTTGGCATGGATGTTGCTTCTAATGGTAGTTGTATTACTTTCTGGTCTTATTTCACTTGGTTATAGTTTGCCTGCATTTTTTTACTAAACATGGTTGTGCATTTGACTTGGCTGGCTGGAATGAGTTGGCTGGAATGTATTGTGTATTTGACTTGGGTGGAATGTATTTTGCAATATGAAGGAAATCGGTATTATATGGGGGACTCTTTGACTAGGTTTTAAGGTTTTAATTGCTGTTGATTTTTCTGTTCAGATAGAGCATGTTCTTTATGCAGATATTGAACCTCTCTTGAGGAAATTGCAGCATCTTGTGAATATGCTACTTGCATATTCACCCTAACTTTGTCTTGGCTGGATCTGGGAGTAACATTGCGGTTTTTAAGCTTATTCATCAGGTTTGTACTAAAAAGTCTACTTATTTGCATGAACTAAAAAAGTCTATTATCATATTTGTACGCTAGAGAAGGTTTTAAGGTTTCGTGGTACATATTTTGCCTTACATTTGCATCAATTATTTATTTGTCTTTATTATATATTACAACCTTCATGAACTGTTTCCAAGTTTACTAGATGATTAGCAAGCAGTATATATGGAAATATTATTGCATCACTCATTAGCAGTATATCAAATGGCATGATGAAATATTATTGGGGATATTTTCATGATGAGTAAAGATTCTGTATTTTGATTTTAGGATTACAACATAATACTTATGGTTCAATGTTTCATTCTGTGCTAGCTGTATATCAGATAGCATGCGGACAATAGATACAATTCTAACCTGCCAAACAAAAAGAAAAAGGGAAGCTATTCAGCCTATTTCAAGGAAGATTTCTCAAACATCTGAACAAGGTATTTGATTGTTTGGCCATTTTACTTGCTTTCTATATGATTTGACTTCAAAGAGATAATCCTTTAACAAGAAAGATGTTCAGATGCGCTCAGGTTTAGAAAAATAAGTATGTAATTTTAGATTGGAGTATGTAGTTTTTTAGTGGCTTAAAGACTAAGAGCTCCCTTCCTTGGATGTCTTTTCACTATAGTTGATGATGAATAAAATCAGTGTTTTCGCATGGTAAGAACTTTGGTGTCTTTAGCTGTTGTAGTGGTAAGCAGCTATCCTCATTTTAGGCATTTTCTATTATCTTTTGCATTAGCTTATTCATTTGATTATTGCTGGATTTTGGCATTATTATCAGGATAGAGAGCCAAACCAACTGGAGCTGCTCAAGGGGTAAAAGGGAAATCCAACTTCTATTGCAGTAGAATGATGCGATTTTGCAATGCTTTGACGTTTCTTGAAATGATCACTTATTGCAGCAAAATGATTTTGGGGATAAATGTTTTTGGGGATGGATGTTGTATGTGTACTTGACTAAGTGCTGTTGTAATCTATTATTGCAATGTAGATTATTTTAGATTAACTACAGTGATTACACTGCACTGTACATGTTCATGATTTTTGTTCTGGTATATCTGTTATTGCAGCTGTTGCTTGGGATATTGCTGTACAATTGAGGAGAAAAGGCAATCAAATCTGCAGTATTTTGTAGTATAACATGTTCTACAATATTTTGTTCTGTTTTTTTCCTACTCTTACCATACATTTCCTCGGCTAGATCAGTGTCTTCTCTAATTCCTTTTCTTTCCTCTTTTTCCTATCCCCTTCTTCTTTTTTCTGTTTCTCCTTTTCTTTTGCCTTCTTCTCATTTTCTCTTTCTTTCTCCTTCTTTCTCTTCTTAATCTCCTTCAACTCTTCTACACAGTCAGCTCCATTTTCACTTTGAAACACATTTTGCTCAACAAAAGAGCCCAACAATAGCTACACAACCCTACAAAAGGTCACAAAAAAAAAACTGCACAACACAGTTTGCACCAATCTAGTGAAACCCCCTCAAAACTTCTGACCAAAATCCTTAAAACTGCACAACGCATCTCAATCAAATAAACTGCACAACACCATTTCAATCAATCTCTACTGGCCAACCATTGCAAAAAAAAAAAAAAAAAACCATTCATAAATTATCAATTGATCATAGAAACCAATAACAATCTCTACTATCCAACACACAAGGAATCTACAAAATTTCAAAAAATATTGAATCATATATTATCAAGAGTTGTCCCTTTACAAATATAGTACAATAAATGAAACATCCTAACTGATATTCAGCTTGTACATCTGTGACCTAAGTTGAATATATCATCCATTTTTCAACCATCTAGAAAGGGATGTGGGGGTAGGGGCGGATTAAAGCGTGAAAAAGATACCCAATTGGAATCACTTTGGTTTGTTGTGCTGCTAGGAGCTTATTTGTGTGCCTTTTTATAGTACAACCATGCATGCTCAGCTTCTTCAAGCGACGCAAAAGACTTGAAAAGATTTTCTTTATAGCCATTAGTTCCTTTATGGCAGTCTGCCCAATCTTCAAATATACCATATTGTCTCCCTTAAAAAAACGACATAGAACTTTTTTGAAGGCATGTTTTGTTCAAAAATCAAAACAAGGGAAGATCATTACATGTTATAAGTTTCATAAAACAAATATATGCGGAGATTCCTCAACTAAATGCTCATGAGGGCTTCTTTTTATACAAGCAAAATCAAAGATCTTATCTAGGGCTGCAAATCCATCACAACATGGTCAAATCAAATTCATATAACTCAACGAGAGTTCATTCACTCTCTCAATGAAGAGATTAAATAATTACCTAACTTCTCTTATAGCTCTTTGCATTTCAGCGTCCACTAAACTTCCTAATGCTGAATGGTCTTTTGGAATGGGACTGCTATCAAAACTTAAGTAACAATTGCAACATGAAAAACCAATTTGAGGTCTACAATAGTTTCCTTTGCCAAATTGTTAAGTGTGAATCATTTACAAGATTGAAATAATTCTAGTTGATGTTATGTTAAAGGTTTCTCTGTTCATTGAATTATACCACAAGCCACTTTTGAATGGCTACTGGATATTCTAAAGAAATTAAAAAAAACTTACGTATGCATTCTTGAGAACACAATTTAGTATAATTCTTTTCCTCTTTAACACAACAATATAACCTCTATGTGCCTCTGAAGATTTCTGAAAATTTGTGAGCAGTTTTCATTAAACAATATTCTAAATACCAAGTCAAAAGAATGCTAAACACAACTTCAATTGTAAATCACATGAGCCAATGATTCCCATTTGCATAATGTAAGCTTCATTCCTTTACCTTCATGCTATATGTCTTCCCTACTCCAGTTCGAAAGGCTTGCATTTCCTAGAGATCCATAATAAATTGACAGTCAATAAGATATTAAGAGAAAACTTAACCATAAAACTAAATTATCTGAAAGGTTTTTACTCTTGAAGTTGCATATAAGGTAGTGGACTGAAATCCTATTGAAAAATATGCCCTCTAGACTAGAATATCTGATGTAATTATCGAATTTATTAATAAAAGAATTTATTCTCAAATTTTTTTTATGAATTTACATTTTATTTGTATGCAATCTTTTGAAAAAGACCCATTGTGTTTAAATAAGTGATCCATGTGAATAGTGGTCTTTCACAGTAAGGTATGAATCACGGGTTACTTAACACATAAATGTTTGTTCTTAACCGATTGAAGAAAATGAGAATCTTATCATGTATAGGTTATTGTGTTATAAATTACAAATAGAGAATGGTTTACCTTTAGCTAGTGAGTAGTCCACTCGCTTCATAGCATGAGCGTATTTCAAAAACGTAAAACATGACCTATAATAGTGATTTCTAAAAGTACTATTTAAAAGAAACCCAAACTGTTACTGCTACAGTGTGGACTAATACTCTATTGCTTGAGTATAGTTGGTGGTCTGACGAAGTTAGAAGTATAAACTTTGATATACTGTAATTGAGATTCTTTCGTAGAACCAATATACTTATATGTTGAGTATATGCGACTAGTTAGTTAAGACAGACTTGTACAAGATAACTTCTATGATATATCGCCTTTTGTGACTGTTCAAATGATCTAATTATTCAGGGCCCTAGGGAACATGACTTGAAAAGTAGAAACATTCTAGGAGTCATGGATCATTGGACTAGAGGTCTAAGGATGGTAGATGTCTATTAGAGAGGTATTAGCACATTATTCCTCTCTAATTGCATAGCGAAGCGTAGAGGGGTATTTTAGTCATTTTACCTGTAGGTCGAAAACTTTGCTAACGCAGCATTGTCCTTGGGGTCAATATTTCCTTATGGTGATATTAGGAAATATTTAAAATGCAAAATATAGCTATTTATATAGCAATGGTATTTTGGTCATTTTAGTAGCCAAGGCGATGTATCTTTTGGTCTCTGGAATGGCCCTTAAGTCATGAAAGATTTGGGTTAAGGAATTGGTCTTGATAATTATGAGTTTTTATTTTATTAGTCTAATTTATTATTGGACTAAAATAAAATAAAAGGTTTGAGAAAGAGTATTTATTTTATCTAGTTTAAATGGTTAATTAATTATTCAGGACCCAATACCCAAATTGAATAATTAAAAAATTAATCTGGATCTAGATAAAAGGTATAACATTTTATTTGGTCTATTTGGGCTTGTTATTATTTATTATGTTATTTAATAAAGTCCAAAAAATAAATAATTAAGATTTATTATGGGTGTTCAAACTCAAGAATAAATAATTTATCTGGCCCAATGAATAAGACCAAGATAAAAAAAATTTATAAAAAATTTTAATTAATTAAAATAAATAAATAAATAAATAAAATAACACGGGATGGAACCCTTATTGTTTTACGTGCAAGATAATAGAAAACATGGAAGCTTTCTGTTTGCACGCAAGTGGAGTCTCTCCCAGAGAATCCTGTGAGATAATTGAAATTGGAGGCTGTTGTTTGGTGTCTGTGATTTTGGAGATTGAATTACAGAGAAGAAAAACAAAAGGAAACAGAAGCCTCCTCTGCATTTAATTAGTTCACAGAAACAAACCCAACTCATCGTCGAAGCCTTTTAAAGTTGATCAAAACCCATACTTCGATCCTTTACCAGCTGTGCTACGGGCTCTATTTCGGAAGATCGAAAGTTTCGCGTGGATGAGACGCAGTAGACGTTTGTAAGGACGTGAGCCACTAATCTCAAATATCATTATACAGACATTTATACCAGTTCGAAGAGGGTCACGTTATCACAGAAGTAAAATTTTTATTTTTCTAACATGTCTTCGTTTTTATTATTTTTGCCATTTTATACCTTCAAATCCCACCTCCAGTACTCGAAATTTAAGGTTCACAAATAGTTCTTTTGGCGTTATGGCAAAATAAGTCCCAACTTAAGAGCATGCATACCACAAATACCACTATACAGAGTAGAAACTAAAGAAACTAGCTTAAATTTTCAGAAATAACATTCTTGAAAAGCACAAAAATCACTGCCAGAACAATGTTCTGGATGTGCTAAAACTATATGGTAGTAATCTATCTAATTTGAATTTCCTCTGACGATCCTTTTGTAAATGTGTTAGGATGCCCCATTGTATGCGGTCAATTAGGTTGCACTTTCATAAGAAGAATAAAACAACGAGCAGTGCCAAAAAAAACACAATGCACAAGAATAGCACAAAAGGAAGGGCTGAGGAGTATGGGGAAAAGAAAGCCAACAACTTTACATCAACAATGGCACCCGCAGCCTCCGTCAGAGTGGGGGAAATATCCAACAAATCATGCCTGCCCAAAATTCAATATTTTATGGCCTTAAATTACTGACCACAAGAAGATACATGCAAGTAAAATGAGAGAATTAAGTGAGATACAATCGAATTTTGCCATGGGGTTCTTGGATGGATCCGGACGGCAAATAGTCCTCGAGGATGGGCCGATCCAAATCCAATTCGTAGCTAGATGTGTTTAGGGGTGTTCATTATTCGGTTTAAACCGAAAAATCGAACCAAACCAATTCTAATTTCGATATTCGGTTCGATTTTAATGAAATCAGTTTGATTCGATTTTAGAGTTTATATAAAAATTCGGTTCGATTTTTTATTTTCTAAAATAAAAAATCAAAAAATTAAATTATATTTTTAAAATTAAAAATATATAATTAATATTAAAATATTATTCATTAATTAATTGAATTATGATTTTAAAAAAATTTATGTTCGATTTCGATTATTTTGATTCAGTTTGATTTGATTTTATCCAAAATAAAGCCATTAGTAATTGAGTTCAAGACCTTCATCTTTGCAATTTGCATCCATGATCATAACTTTCTATTAAAATGTTTGGACTTTAATTTATATTATATTTTATATTATATTTGAATTGTAATTTATATTAAACTTTACTTGTTTTGATTTAAATTTATATTATATTAATGAATCTACTAAAGAGGCATTCAAATTCAATTTAAAATCGAATCAAACCAATTATTTCGGTTTGGTTCTATCGATTTTTTTTTTAAATTTCGATTCGATTCGATTTTGAAAAAAAAATAAAAATTGAAAAAAAACTAAATTTCAAAATCGAAAATCGGTTGAACACCCTAGATGTGTTCAGTTTACTCATCTCTTCCTCTTCTTCTTCTTAGTTTTCGATGTTCTTGTTTCAAATATACTGTAAAAATGCTAGTTTGTGTGGGGAGGCTATATCAAACCTTCTCCCATATCCGCTATTAATTCTGGAACTGTGCTGTCGCTGCTACAGAGAGAGACGAGGAAGGTTGGTTTCTGGGTTCAAGAAAATGTTGATGCACTCTCACTCGCAAAATCCCTCACAATTGCGGCTCACGCAATCTAAAGTGCTACAACCACGTGTTTCTGGCTTCTTTTCTTCTGCAGTACAGCTGATGGTCCAGTTTCCCCTAAAATGGGGAGTCTAGGCTTTGCCTACAACTTCGTCGGTATTATCGTTACCGTTGACTTAGCAACAGAAAGAAACAGAGGCCGTGGGGAGGGAGGGGGGGGAGGAGGAGAGTGGCCGGTGTAGTTCACATCTCTAGGATCCGGCCAACAATGTCGCAACTGTTAAAAAAGGAGAGATAGGGGAGGAGGAGGTCTGGGCTTAAGAAAGAGAGAGTGTGTGGCAGAGGGGAGGAGGAGGATTCGCGTTAAGAGAGAGAGAGTGGCAAAGCCCATAAGGGAGAAGGTTCGACATGAAGAGAGAGAGAGGGAGCTCGTGAGTGTTTTGGTGCATCAGATTTGGTTCTGTGCGGAAATGGGCGGATTTTTCAAAATTTTTGACATTGAATTCGGCGTTGGTTAACCATGGTTGGGTTGAACAAGGAAAGAAAAAAAAAGGGAAAAGAAATGATTTTAGAATAAAATAATGTCCATGGATAGGTGTCTCAGTTGGGGGTACCCGGTGCATAGAATAAATTTAGGACTGGAGCCTAACTTTTTCCCCTTATGGTACCTTTTAGTTCCTTGGAGGTTATTTATATCATTTCTGTCTCTTCCATATGATACAGAGAAAAAGTGAGCTTCAGGGTAGTTTCAGAAGTCATTTTTGGCGATTGGCAGCCCTTTTCCAAATGCCCATTCCAGTTTGAAAGTGTACAATAACGACCAGGAAACTACAGAAACCCATCAAAGCTTTTGATCTAAGGGAGAAATCAGAGGAGGACAAGGCCTGCAGGCAAGTGAGGTTGTGGAGGAATCCATATGGAAGGTGAGATCAAGAACTTAGCCCATGTCTTGTTGTCAGTGATTGGATCTCTTTGTTACTGCTATTTCTTTTCTTCAAAACTCACAAAAGGTTTCTCAAGATTCGTCTCTCTCCTTCCCGTTTTCTGTTTCTTCGCCATCGTCCCACTTTATTTGTCCTCTGCCTTTCTTAGAGCAGTCACCGTCTTCTTCGTCACCTGGCTTGCCAACTCCAAACTTCTCCTCTTTGCCTTCGATCAGGGTCCGCTTTCCTTTAGCAAGTCAAAGTCCCTCCTAATTTTCATCACCTCTGCTGCTCTTCCTATCAGGATGAAGCAGAACCCGAATCAACCACCCTCTTCTCAACCCTGCAAAACAGCAAAAAAGTTGCCTTTGAATTTAGGTACAGAAATCTTGGCTTCTGCTATACTCATTGGATTAACAAGTACTTCCAGAGAGAATATACATCCCAAGATTGTGTTAATTTTGTACTGTTGCTTGATATTTCTCATGGTCGACATTCTGGTGGCTCTCTCAAGCTTTTTGGTGCGTGCTTTGGTTGGTTTAGAGCTCGAGCCACCATCAGACGAGCCATACTTATCGACATCTCTGCAAGAGTTCTGGGGTAGAAGATGGAATCTCGCGGTAACAAACACACTGCGACACACTGTATACAAGCCTGTTAGGTCAATTTTTATGATTCCACTGGGAAATAAATGGGCCCCAATACCAGCAATATTGTCGGCCTTCGTCGTTTCTGGTCTAATGCACGAGCTTATATTCTACTACGTGACACGAGCGAAGCCCTCGTGGGAAATGACCATGTTCTTCGTTCTCCATGGGGTCTGTGTTGTTTTGGAGTTGGGCATCCAGATTGCCTTGAAGGATACCAAATTGCAGCTGCCTTGGCTTGTTTCGGGGCCATTAACAATTGGGTTTGCGGTGATCACCAGTTTTTGGCTCTTTTTCCCTCCACTGGTTAGGAATGGTGCTGATGCCATGGTCCTTGAAGAATTCAAGATGTTTGGCGAGTTCGTCACTAATAGGCTATTGAGATTTTTTCCAGAAACTCTTGCAGGCCACAAATTGGGTCAACGAAAGAGTTAATAATCCATCCACATTGATCATAGCATGTGAACCAAATTTGTGAAAGAGTAATATCTTATTCTGATTTTGTCTGGAGGTTGGGGTTTGAATCTCTCAATTATACGTGTCAACTAATTTTTTAATAAAACATGTATTGTTTTTGAGCAATGCGTACGTGAAGCAATGCGTATGTGATCTTTACAAATTTTCGTATAAAAAATTACACTTTGAGATGCTATTAATACATTTTCTTGATAGACCTGATCAAGACGAGTGAAATTGTGGACACCACTAGAATTAAACAAATGGAAGAATCATCAATGAGCATCTGAGGTTCCAAGCTTGCGAACGGTGGCTAATTTTCTAGGCAATTTTGGCTATGATTTGCAAGACCCATTATAATTGAATCCTTCTAAATGCTTCCAAGATTTGGAAGCAGAGAGCCTATTTAGGCTAAGATAAATTTAGAGCTGGAATCTAATGTTTTTTCCGTATGGTACTTTCATTTTATTGGAGCTTGCTTGCACTCTATATTTTTTGTCCTCTCCATATAATATAGAGAAAAACTGAGCTTCAATGTAGTTTCAGAAGGCATTTTTGTCGATTAGCATCCTTTTTCAAAGTATGGCAAAATTAGAGAAACCTATCAAGCTCTTGATCTACGGCCAGTAACCCTAAGGAGAAGAAGGGTAATTAAAGTTGTGAAAAAATCCATAGAAAGGTGAGATCAAAAACTTTACCTACGTCTTGTTATCAGTGATTGCATCTTTTTGTTACTGCTATTTCTTTTCTTCAAAACTCACAAAAAAGTTTCTGAAGACTCATCTCTCTCCGCATTTGTTGTTTCTTCACCACCATGTCCCACTATATTTTTCCTCTGGCTTTCTTAGAGCAGTCACAATCACCACCTGGCTCGCCAACTCCAAACTTCTCCTCTTTGCCTTTGATCAGGGTCCGCTTTCTTTGAGCTCGTCAAAGTCCCTCCTAATTTTCATCACCTCTGAAGATCTTCCTTCCTATTAAGATGAAGCAGAACATGAATTCACCACCCTCTTCTCAAGTATGCAAAACAACAAAAAAGTTACCTTTGAATTTAGCCAAGAAATCTTGGCTTCTACTCTCTAATCATTGGATTAGCTAGTATTTCCAGAGAGAATATACCTCCCAATATTCATGTGTTAATTTTGTACTGTTGTCTGCTTTTCTCGTGGTGGACATTCTGGTGGTGCGTACAATGGTCGGCTGCTTTATCAATCTTTGTGGTGCGGACTTTGGTTGGCTTAGAGCTCGAGCCACCATCAAACGAGACATACGTGTCAACATCTCTGCAAGAGTTCTGGGGTAGAAGATGGAATCTCACGGCAACAAACACACTGCGATACACCCTATACAAGCCAGTAAGATCACTTTGTAGGATTCCATTGGGAAATAAATGGGCTCCATTTCCCTTTTAGCTCGTCTCGCCCTAATGTCGTGTCCAGGTCACTACGGACGGGAACTCTATTTATCTAGGAAATTCCCCATATCCCCACTACCAGCAATATTTTCAGCCTTACTCGTTTCTGGTCTAATGCACGAGCTTGTATTCTACTATGTGACATGGGGCGAAGCCCTCCTGGGAAATGATCATGTTCTTCATTCTCCATGGGGTCTGTGTTGCTTTGGAGTTGGGCATCAAGATGGCTTTGAAGGGTACCAAATTGCAGCTGCCTTGGCTTTGTTTCGGAGCCATTGACAGTTGATTTCGTGGTGATTACCATTTTTTGGCTCTTTTTTCCCCCACTGGTTAGGAGTGGTGCTGATACTAATGGTCTTTGAAGAGTTCAAGATGTTTGGTGAGTTTGTCACAAATGGGCTATTGAGATTCTTTCCAGAAATTCGTGCAGGCCACAATTTGAGTCAGTAATCCTTCTTAAAAAAAAGAAAAAAAAAGTAAAAAATTCATCATATTGATCATAGTATGTGAACCAATTTGTGAAGGGTACTATCTTATTCTGATTTTGTTTGGATTTTGGGGGTTGAAAGAAAGAAAAGGGAAATTCCTTCACAGTTTCCTTCTTTGCTATATTCCCTTTCTTGTCATTTTTCTTGTTTGGTAATGAGTTGAGAATGATGGAACTCAATACCTAATCTTGTTTATAAAAAAATATGATGTGGATCAAATGTGGAATTTTGTACCATGATATGGGATTTTTTTTTAATAAACTAAAGACTGATTAATAATTTAATTAAATATTTATAATTAATTAATTATTTTACTAAGTGTGCTTGATAACTTATATTACTTGATTAATTAATTAAGTATATTTGATAATATATTTTTCTTATCATTTAATTAATTTAATTGATTAAGATATATTAAAATATTATTATAAATTTTAAATGAAATGAAAGTTACTTAAGACTATATTTGGACAGGAACTCTCACCAATCTAAAATTTTACTTTAATTTAAAATAATATTAATTTAAATAATTTTTATTTTTAATAATTATCATATACTCATAATATACATTATATTCCCTTCCTTTGACCTCACATAAACCTTACATATTTAATAATTTTTTATTGTATCCAAACAAACTCATCTCAAACAAATTATTATCCACTTACAGCCAAGTTTAAAATTTTAATATGTTAAATATTTATCTTATTGTTTTTATTTTTATTTTTAATTTCAATTATAATAAAATATAGTATAATAATAAATTATAATTAATTTAACATTTATATTCAAATTTCAAATTTTCAATTTTTAGTTTTTAAAATTCAAGTATTTAGATATTTAGATTTCAAGTTTTTATTAAATGTATCCTAAATTATTTGTTTATTTTTGTAAATAATCGAGATAAATATTTAATTGTATAAACACATAATTTTGTTTTTATGGTCAAATAATGGCTGCTAAACTTACAATGAGAGTTTTCAATAGTTAAACCTGGTCATCCAGGGCTTTGACTTCTTCTTTTAAAATAAACACCGTCTCTTCCTGCACCAGTCAGTTATTTTTTTGTTGAGTTTGATTGATTTTTTTTTGCGTATATTTTGATTGAGATTATATTAATTTTTATAAATATGAGTATAATTTTAAATTTTATAAATAATTTATATAATATTAAAAGAATCACGTATTTCATAACACCAACCTAATCAATATTCAACCGTCACCAAAATAGAAGATATCGATGTATTTATTGTAAAAATATAGAGTCATCTGATATAATGTATCTTGAATAGAGCATTTATATTAAGAAAGATAACAATCGTATTATGTTTTCGCATCAAACAAATATATATATATATATATATATATAAATTAATATTTTATATTTCACTCTCTTTCTATTAACTCTCCAAACCTAACATAACCTTTTTCTTCTCGTTCCGTTTCCTTTCTTTCTTTTTTTTTTTTTTTCCCTTCAATTCAGATACATAAAAAAATTATTAAATATATTTACTCTGCTTCAATTTAATAATCTTTTCAACAATTTAGCAATTCATCGAACTAAGTTGAAGTAAAGTTCACGAGATGCATATGACCCTCATCCAACCAATTGGTTTGAGTGACTAATAAGAGGAATAGAATTTGTGATAATATCTCAGTTAGAAAATTTTATTTTAATTTATTTTTTGAACTATACTTTATATACTCGACCATTACACGTCCAAATATAATATTTCCAGATTATTAGTTAGAAATTTAATGGTTGTAATTATAAAATATGTATAGTATTCACAATATACAAATTAACTAATCGACTGTTATAACTTCAATTATTATTGAACAAAAATCTCATTAATAATTTTTTCCGAACAATTACTGATTCAAAAAGTTTAAGAATGTAATAAAAGTATATTCAATTCTAATATCATTTTTTTTTATCGAATAAAAAAATTAGATTAGATTAAATCTATTATGGCCATCCAATTATAAGAATTCGATAGTTATAAAATATTCCATTCGTTTATAGGTCAAAATTAATTTATAATACACTCAATTAATTGGCATTTTTACATTTTCAGTTCGAATTTAAACGTTCAAGATATTTTGAGGGACTTATCACTTTGACTACCATTCTAATATCATAAAGAAAAAAAATAATAAGTAAATAAATAATAAGTTTTAAATTAAAATTATATATTTGTACAAAATACGTGTCAAAAAGACAGTGGAATATGGCAAAGATACTTAAGCATTGTTTGATTGACACGTGAAAGTAATGTTAGAGAATTTAAATATTAGAGAACTAAATACACAGAATATAATTTCGGATAGATTATATTCCTCTATTTGAAAGGTTGAAATTATTTTTGAAATTAAGTTCAAATTCTAATATTTAATTATTGACAAATTAAAGAATATATAGAAAATTCAATAAAATTTATTCTCATATGATTAATTCAATCACGATATAATTTTTAAATTATAAATGTATAATTATTTTAAAATATTTAGTTTTTTGATTTTTTTGAAAAATATTTATTATAATTAGGAATATAGAAAATTATAATACACTACTAGGTTAGTTAGGGAAGGTGTGAGAGGAAAAGAATTAGCAAGGGAAAACGTGAGAAATAAAGTAAATTATGTAAATTGAAATAATTTTCTTATTTATTTTTATTTTTTACTTTGTTCTCTTTTATTGTAAGAATCATTGGGAAAGGAATCTTAATACCACATCCTAAAAAGGATTCATTTTCTCAATATTCTACATTTATTTTTCAAGATTTGAGGAATTAGATTCCCTTTTCAGACCATAAATAGTAAACTATTAATATTATTTTCTCATTTCACTTTTCTTGACAATCAAACGGAATACAAGTGAATAGGAATCTAGAAGAATTGGAATGAGATGAATTTAATAAAAATTATTAAATATTTAGAGTTAAATAGAGTCTAAAAAGATAGAAAACGTAAGATGTAATTGTGAGAATAAAAATAAAAATATATAAAATAAAAATATATTTTAATTAATTTATGAAAATTTTTGTCGAAGCAAAGCCTTAACTAATTACAATGTGATATTTTCGAGATAGTTAATTGTCCTTTTTTTTTTCAGCAGAATTAGAATTTTGGAACTGAATAAAAAAAAGAAAAATAATTTAGAACTGGACCCGGTCCTCTCCTTGAGCCCAAAGTGCCTTTTGTCCTAAAGAATATCGCATAGGAATCCAAACTCATTGGCCCAGAAAAAGCCCACTAGCCGCAACATCTTCTCCCGGGCTGACCTTTCATCCACCACGATTGGATGACCTAAACGACAATCAAAACTCAAGGTTTCCGCTTTGGTCCGTTTTGGGTCCGAACTCCGAAGAACCCACACCACAGCGCAGGCTCTTCTTCCCTGCTCTCAGCTCGCCATAACCATAAGGGTCTGGGTTTGGTCTGGTCTTGTTTGGTCATTGGTGTATGCATTATCTCTCCCACTCACACCTATACAAACAACAAGAAAAGGAGGATATTGAAGAGAGAGAAAACAACCAAGACTGGACCTCACCACCACCACCACCTCCTCGGCGTCGTCCTCCTCCTCCACCGGTGTCTTCTATATATCTCTCTGGACGGAAAAAGCAATTTTTTTTGAGTTAATTTTTGGTTCATTCTCTCAACTCCTTCTTCAGCTAGTATATACAAATTTACATCGCCGCCCCTTTGTTACGCAAAGTGCCTTCAATAGTTAGATCAGATTCTCTCTCATCCTGTCTGTCCTCCCCAAGTCTAAGTCACTCTTTCTGGTAAGCACGGATTTTGTATCTGTGTATGTTGGGTTATCTATATAAACGTAACGGATGTCTGAATGCGTATCAGCTTCATCTCCCAGTAGAACTTGAGAATCGGATTCTAGGGTTTGCAATTTGTGTGTTTGGTATGATTTAAACCGCTTGATTTAGGGGTTTCAATACAAATTATGTATTTATGTATGTGTTTTGCTATTTCTTTGAATTTAAAAATACTTCATTTTTTTTTCTTTTGAGTGCTGTGGATTTATATTATCGAGTTGGCGCAAAGTATATGTGAGAATTGTTGATGGGTTGGAAAAAGATAATATTTTTCTTTCTGCCACCTGGTTGTTTTCTGTTATATGGTTTTGCTGGCGGTTGTTGAAATGTTTTAGTTAATACCAGCCATCGGAATCCTAGCCTGCTAAGATTCCTGCATTTTTGACTAAGCACCTATGCTCTATGCTTATTGGGTTAGGCTGCAAGTTAGATTTTGTTTTTCGTTTTTCTTTTTTTTCGTCTTCTTGGAATTTTCTATGTAACCAAGTTTTTTGTTCTGCATTTGCTTACAAATGCTGGCTGCTTCACATTTTATGGTTTTATGGCAATCTGAATATGTGATTACCTGGCTAATGCGACATTGTAGGCAGAATTTCTGTATTAGGGCTATTTGACTTCTAAGTTCTACCTGTTCTGCACGTTCATTTATACCTTGCAGTAGTTGTTACCATTGATTGCAGACTAGTGGAACGAGTTTTATTTCAAAAAGATGTATATGTATAGTGCTGGAACCCCTCTCTTTGCTGTTTTACAGAATTTCACTCCTTTGTTATGTTTGTGACAACTTCTCCCAGGATTTTTTTCACTGTTCAAACTACTAAGAATTAGGGATTAGACCTATTGAAACTGTTCTTTTCTAAATGCTACACTAATATGGACTTTGATGTTTATCTAAACTTTGAACTAATGTAATTTGTTTATTTTATAGATATTGGTTGATTGCATGACAAGATAAAATTTTGCAAAATGGCGGTTGAGGCTTGTCCAACACCAAATTTGAGGGATGATATGGATGAAGATGATGAGCCTCTAGTTTTTAAAAGGAGTAGTTCAGCATCAAAGCAAAATCAAACCAATTCAGAAACAAGAAAGATGTCATCTCAAAAACGTGATGGGCAATCGGTTGGGCAGATTTCTGGTGTCCGTCCTGCAAATGGTGAAAGTTCCAATGCTCAAAAGAGTAGGACAGTCCTACCAGCCAAGCCATCACTGTCTAAATCACCTCTGACTAGCCCAAAAGGGTCTACTTCAGCAGTGAAGCAATCTCCAATTTCTTTAACAGCAAATTCAAAACCATCCACTGCAGGAGCTGATAAGGTGAAACCTGTTAACCAACAGAAATTTGCTACTGCTGTTAAGGAGGAAAAGTCACCATCTGTTAGATCTGCTACTGAACCGAATAATGAGACTGAGGATTCTGATGATGGAAAACCCTTAAAAGTTAGGCTTTCTGAGGCATCATCCAAGGGGAAGTCTAACAAAGATAGCAAAGAAGGTGTTAGTTCTAGACCAGGTCAAAATCCTATTAAACCAGAATATGAGGATTCAGATGATGAAAAACCACTAGCAACTAGATTCCCGTTAAAGTCTGGTGTAGGGGAATCTACGAGCAGATCTTATGATTCTGATGATGATGAACCTTTAGCAAAAAAACTTCAGCAAAATGGTTCTGCAATGCGAGGTGGCCATACTAATAGATCTCTGAGTATTTCAAATAAGAGACCTCCAGGTGAGGTTAAATCCTCAAATCAATCATCAGTTAAAAAGCCTAAGATTTCAAGTGCACCTGCACCCAGCAACAAAAAGCAAGCATCTATAAAAGCGGAACTGAAGGCTGAGGACAATGATGATTATCTGCCTATATCCCAAAGAATCAAGAAGTCACCTTCCTCAGTTAGCAAATCATCATCCATTAAAAAATCAGTGAAAGTTGTGTCATCTTCAGTGACAAAGGTAAATAAGAAATCTAAGAAGGTTATGAAAAAATCGAAGTATTCCAAGTCATCGAAAATGCCTCCTGGCTCTGGTGAAGGTAAAAAATGGGATAAATTGTCTCATAACGGTGTGATCTTTCCACCTCCCTACAAGCCTCATGGGGTTAAGATGCTATACAAAGGGCAGCCTGTTCATTTGACTCCTGAACAAGAGGAGGTGCCTCTCTCTCTCTCTCTCTTTTTGGTATTTAGTGGATATGTTAATTTAGTGAGTAGGCATTGTATCATGCCTTCTATTTTGTTTATGGCAGGTTGCAACAATGTTTGCAGTGATGTTGGATACTGATTACATGAATAAAGCTCGATTCAAGGAGAACTTTTTCAGTGACTGGAAAAAAATACTAGGCAAAAACCATATCATTCAGAACTTGGAAGACTGTGATTTCACCCCTATATATGAATGGCATCAGAGGGAGAAGGAGAAGAAGAAACAGATGACTACAGAAGTAAGTTAATGGAACTTCTTTGCGCAATTTTTGCTTGCAAGGAAATTATACTCCAAATTAGGCATTTTACCTCTCTTAATAGAAGTTGAGTTCGTGAGCAGATGCATCTAGATGATATTCTCTTGACGACTTGGTTAACTTATCTTTGGTGTATTCTGCAATAGCACCATTTAAGTCCAGGTTTGTTAATTCTGCAGGAAAAGAAGGCCTTAAAAGAAGAGAAACTAAAGCAAGAGGAAAAGTATATGTGGGCCGAGGTTGATGGTATAAGGGAGAAGGTAATGACAGAATCCTTTTACTGAATGTATTTATGTTTTGACTCTGGTAGGGTCTAACAAGTATATCATTTACAGGTAGGTAATTTCAGAGTGGAGCCGCCTGGATTATTTAGAGGTCGTGGTGAACATCCCAAGGTGACCTGCTATTTGTAATCATGCTAAAGAATTTTGAGCTAAACCTCTATTTTTGTATGCATCTCTTTTGTTGGTTGATTCCTTGTATCTGCAAGCACTTCCTTTCTTACGAAGTCCCTGAAAGGTTTTCTCTTGATGTTGATTTTGCTTCTTAGATGGGCAAGTTGAAAAAGCGAATCCGTCCTAGTGATATTACCATAAATATTGGAAAGGATGCTCCTATTCCAGAATGTCCTATCCCTGGTGAAAGGTTATTCTTCTTAGACTGTAGAGTTCGATTCTGTTCTTTGAATTTTCAAAAGCTGTTTTTCTAAAGATACCATTTTGGTAAGGACGTAATGTGCTGACTTTTAACTGTGGCAGATGGAAGGAAATACGCCATGACAATACTGTGACATGGTTGGCATTTTGGAATGATCCAATTAACCCAAAGGAATTCAAATATGTTTTTTTGGCAGCCAGCAGCACCTTAAAGGGACAAAGTGACAAAGAGAAATATGAGAAAGCAAGGCTTCTGAAGGTCCTTCAAATTGACTTATTACTGGATTTCTAATTTGCTGTTATTAGGATTATTATCAGTAGCGTAAGAGTTAGACTGATGGAGATAAGTTGTTATTTTTAAAATTCAGGACTACATACAAGGAATTAGATCAGCTTATACCAAGGATTTTGCAAATAAAGATCCCATGAAGAAGCAAATAGCAGTGGCAACTTATCTTATTGATAAACTGGCTCTCAGGGCAGGCAATGAGAAGGTAGTTTATCTTTCAATTTTATTTTCTGGGAGTTTGATATATGATAAGCACATAATAGTCAAATTTGATTGGCTGTTAGTCCTCCAGGATCATTCAGATTATTGGCTTAAACACTTTTTGACTAGAAAACAGCTGATCATGCAACTATTTTCCTATCTCCATATGAAAAGTTATGAAAAATCACAAGAAAATTAAATGTTCTTAAAAAAAATTCTTGCGTACTTCTGTGGTCTGCAGGATGACGATGAAGCTGATACAGTTGGTTGTTGCACTCTGAAAGTAGAGAATGTAGAACCTGTTCCTCCTAATATTTTAAAGGTAATGGCGAAGTGTATTTTTTCTTGCCATTGGCAGCATCTCTGATATTGATGGAGTTGTATTCTCCTTTATGGAAGAAATTACTAGATAGCTTAACTTATAATATATAAAATGACTGTTCTGATTCGTAAAGCTAGTTTCATGGTAGCTAACTGTTTTCTTTGTTTCCTTTGCAGTTTGATTTTCTTGGTAAAGATTCTATTAGGTATCAAAATGAGGTTGAGGTTGACACTGCTGTTTTCAAGGCGATTCAACAGTTTCGAAGTGGTTTGTGAAAAAACCTTTGCAGCCAGAAAGTTTCACTTGTGTTATAAAATCAAAGCATGTAATGCATTTTTTATTTTTTCCCCAGGGAAAGACGGTAGTGATGATCTTTTTGACAAGCTTGATACCAGCAAACTGAATGCTCATTTGAAGGAACTCATGCCTGGTCTGACGGCAAAAGTTTTTCGTACATATAATGCATCTATAACATTAGATGACATGGTAAATTGGAACATGGCTTCTATCAGTTTTGGACTTATTGCAATTCCTTTATACATCTGATGATAGTGAACACTTTTCCCAATCTGGGCCTTCTCCGAGTCTGTTGTTAGCTCATCGCCTCTCTGTTCTAATGTGTATTATTAGTGTAATGGGGATTGTCACTGGCTATCTTGTTTAGTTGGTTGGTATCTTGTTCATCCTGGCAATCAGCAGGAGATTCTCCGACCTGTCTGTTGTTTTATTGTTAAAATAAAATTAAAAAATAGTTACACAAAGAGGTGCTGGATTGGTCTTTTTATGGTTGGACCAGTCTATCTTCTGTTCTCGCTGTGGAGGAAGTACCAACCTAGAATTCCTACTGAAAGTCAGCAAATGTAATTGAATTTCGGGGTCTCACCTCTCAATTGGACTATATTTTTAAATCTCCTAGCCTATTGACATTTTATTCTTGTATTGTAGTTTTTATTTTTTTAATAAAAATTATTTCCATCTCTTACCTTTCACTCTCTAAAGAATTATTGTAACCCGATGGCAGTTGAGTGGAGAAATCAAGGGTGGAGATGTTCCTGAGAAAGTTGTGGTATATCAGCAAGCAAACAAGGAGGTATGGAGCCCTTGAATAAAGATGCCTTTTTTAAGGTAATGATAGATATTTTGATTTTACTGGAAGGAAATTTAAACTGCGGGATATCTTGCAGGTTGCAATTATTTGTAATCATCAGCGTACTGTATCAAAGTCTCACAGTGCACAGATGCTGCGATTGAATGAAAAGATAGAAGAACTGAAGGTAATGGCTTAAAGTTCTTATGTTTTAATTATCTTTAGTGTGTGTGTTACTATATTCTTTTAAGCTTTCATATTTAGATATTTGCAACTTGTATGTTGTTCATATAATTGGACATGCATTTTATAGGAGAACAGAGTGATAGGATCTGTAAGATTCTTGTGCAGTAGACTACGTACGTTTCAATTTTTGTGCACAAGCATTGGTATGATTTGGGTTCTTGTTGAGAGGTTGTTGACTCCTTCCTGTATCTAGGCTGTAGTAGAAGAATTGAAATCTGATTTGTCTCGGGCCAAAAAAGGGAAGCCGCCATTGAAGTCAAAGAATGCTGATGGGAAACCAAAGAGGAATTTGAACCCTGAAGCGTAAGAACTCTATAACTTGTAAATTCACTTACTATGCTTTCGTGGGCTGGAACATTGCTAAGAATTGACGTCTTCTCCAGACTGGAGAAAAAGATAGCTCAAGCCAATGCTAAAATAGAGAAAATGGAACGAGATAAGGAGACCAAGGAGGATTTAAAAACTGTTGCATTGGGTACATCGAAGATCAATTACCTTGATCCTAGAATAACAGTTGCATGGTGCAAGCGCCAAGAAGTTCCCATTGAGAAGGTTGGTTCCTTTTCTGAGTCATTACAAAACCATGCGTTTTTACACCACTCCTTTGGAAGTTTACCTTGACTTTTTCTCTTTGTTGTGGCTTTAATACTGTGCTCATTTTTGCAGATCTTCAACAAGTCTCTTCTGGCAAAATTTGCATGGGCAATGGATGTTGATCCCAGTTTCAGATTCTGACACTTTGGTAGCAGTAGCAGTGGATTAGCAAACATTACCCCCATACCCCACTCTCCCCCACCAAAAAAAAAAAAAAAAAGGAAAAACAAGTGACAAAGAAAATCAAAAAGCAGAAAGCAGGAAAAAAAGGGACACTCAGCCAGTCTTTTCTGACATTTTTTTGGAAAAAATTGATTTAGCCTTGCTGGAAATTCATGTTGTATCGGAAGTGTTTAATGAAGTTATGGGGTCAGTTCCCATCTTTCATTTTATTTTTTTACTGAGCGAAGGTGTTAAAAGAACTCTAACAAGGCCCTCCTGCTACTTGTAGCCATTTTGTACCAGACTTCTATATTCGACTTCCTCTTGTTAGTTTCATCATTCCTCTCTTTGGATGCTTTTCCCTGAAATATGTACTTGAAAGTTTTGCTTAGGTTCCGCTGCTGCTGCTTTCAATGTAGAATGCCTTTCAAGTTTCTTGAAGGTGAAAGCCAGGTAAAATCACTAGTGATTTTTCGCCTTCAATTGAAAAATTAGTCATCCCCATCTTTTATAACCCCTAACAAACTCCCTTCCTTCACTTGGTTTAAAAAGAATAGACTCGGAGACTGGCGGTAGATTAATTGGTTAGACTTGAAAATATTTGTTATTGATTCACATCTTTCTTAACCGTGGATGTATTAAAAGGAAAAATATATATACCTACACATAAAATATTACAAAGACATCTAAAAAAATGTAACTGTTAAAAATAAATAACATCATTGGATAAACATTATGTATATAAAATTTTAAATTTAAATAATAATTTATAATTGAATATTATTATGAATTATTGGAATCTTTATTAATTAGTGGAGGCTCCACTAATTATGGATTTATGTGAATTATTAGAAGATTTTTATGGATGTCCACCATTTAGTGGAGACACCACTAATTAAGATTAGTGGAAGATGATGTATGCCATGATGTAATCCACTAATTAGAGCTCTATAAATAGAGCTATTCTCTAAGCTTGTAACACACCATTATTTTGTGAAAGAAAGATTAGTGAAAGAAAGATTAGAGAAAATTGTGAGAGAAAAGAAAGAGAGAAATTCTTGTGCAAAATAGTTAGAGTTTTATTAGTGTGTAGTGTGAAGATTTTATTCTAACACTACCCTAATTTTATAACACGTTATCAGCACGAGTCTCTACTCAGTACAAAAGTCGGAAGACTAAGCACGAGTTTCTGCAGTTACCAAAGCCGGAAGACAGTACGCATTTATTGATCTCTATGGTCAACATCGCGAAACTCGAATTTGTAGCCCTTGATATTTACGGAAAAAATTATATGTCATAGGTTCTCGATGCGGAAATGCATCTAAATGCTCGAAGGCCTTAGTGAAACTATTCAAGCAAATAATAGTGCATCCGCACAACACAAGGCTAAAGCTTTGATTTTTATTCGTCGTCATCTCGATGAAAATTTGAAAATAGAATATCTTACCGAAAAAGATCCATATGGCCTATGGGTAAATTAAAAGAAAGATTTGACCACCGAAGATGGTCGTACTACCTCATCGCACGGTATGAATGGTTGCACTCGAGGTTGCAAGATTTTAAAACCGTGAATGAATATAACTCCGCAATGTATAAAATTACATCTCAATTAAAATTATGCGGAGAAAAAGTGATCGATGAAGATATGTTGGAGAAGACATTCTCCACCTTTCATGCCTCGAATATTGTCCTGCAGACAACAATATCGAGAAAAGGGGTATACAAAATTTACTGATTTAATTCATCGTCCTCCTCATTGCGAGAGAAAAATAATGAGTTATTATTGAGAAATCATGAAGCCGGACTAAGCGGCTCTACGAGCACTCCCGAAGTGAATGTTGTTGGCTCCAGCGAAGCCATCGTTATAGTCATGGTCGTGGCCGTGGCCGTGACCGTGGTCGTGGTTATGGTCGTAGACACGCTCGATATTTCCCTTATCACAATTATAATCAAAGCGTGAGAAATACGGCCACCGAAGTGGAACGAGAAAAGATCAAAAGGGAAAAGAAAAAGAAATTGAAGAAAAGCATGAGGATATATATTATAGATGTGGCATGAAAGGTCATTGGTCACGAAACCGTCGATGCGGCTAAGCATTTAGTTGAATTGTATCAAGCTTCATTGAAAAATAAAAATGTGGAAGCAAATTTTTCTCAACATCCAATAAATAATGTCGAGGATGACGATAGTGATCCCGAAGATCTTAATATCAATATTACCCATATGGATGTATCGGATTTTTTGAACACCCGGACGGTAGGATAGACCATTTAATTGGTGATGGTAGTGTCCAAAAGAACTAAAGCCTCACCTCGATATTTTTGTATTTTCATTTTCATTCTATTCTAATAATATTTACGTTTACATATATATATTTGTGTTCGGATAGTCGTTATTAATGATGATGTATGCATTATTGATAGTGGAACTACACACACCATACTAAAAAATGAGAAATATTTTTCTGATCTCAAAATGGGAGAAATAAATATTTATACGATAAACGGTAGTGCAAATGTAATTGAGGGCTCCGGGAGAGCTAGTATATTGTTGCCTAAAAGAACAACAATTATTATTGATAAGGCACTATTTTCCTCAAAATCCAGAAGAAATTTATTGAGTTTTAAAGATATCCGCAGAAATGATTATCATGTTGAAACAAATGAGGAAAATGGGATTGAGTATCTTTTTATTACTCAAATGCATTTGGGTAAGAAATCGGTATTAGAAAAACTGCCGTCTTTTTCTACTGGTCTATATTTTGTAAAAATACGTACAATTGAAATTCATCATCTAGTAAATCAGAAGTTTACTGATCCTATTACTTTTAGCATTTGGCATGACCGGTTGGGTCATCCGGGATCTACCATGATGAGAAGAATCATTGAGAATACACATGGTCATCCTTTAAAAAATAAAAGGATATTAACATCAGAAAAATTCGCATGTACTGCATGTTCCCTAGGAAAATTAATTGTTAAACCATCACCAGTAAAAGTAGGAGTTGAAAGTCCTACATTTCTCGAACGGATTCACGGAGATATTTGTGGACCTATTGATCCACCATGTGGACCGTTCAAATATTTTATGATCTTAATTGATGCATCATCCCGATGGTCACATGTATGTTTATTATCTACTCGCAACCTGGCGTTTGCGAGATTACTTGCTCAAATAATTAAATTACGAGCACAATTTTCGGACCATCACATTAAAAATATCCGTTTGGATAATGCTGGTGAATTTTCATCACATGCTTTTGATGCATATTGCATGTCAATTGGGATTAATGTTGAACATCCTGTAGCTCATGTTCACACACGGAATGGTCTTCGTTGAATCTTTGATTAAACGATTACAATTAATTGCTAGACCATTATTAATGAAAACAAATCTCCCAACATCTCGCTCGGGGACATGCTATTCTACATCTTCGCAACACTTGTACGTATAAGACCAGTTAGTTATCATAAATTCTCTCCTTTGCAATTGGCTTTTGGGTCAGAACCAAATATTGCTCATTTAAGAATTTTTGGGTGTGTTGTATATATTCCAATTGCACCAAACCAACGAACAAAGATGGGTCCTCAAAGAAGAAAGAGGATATACGTTGGATATGATTCTCCCTCTATTATCAGGTATGTTGAACCCCTGACAGGAGATGTATTCACGACAAGATTTGCTTGATTGTCATTTTGATGAATCATTATTCCCTAAATTAGGGGAGAACCAAAACAGCATAAAAATGATCTTGCTTGGACAACATCATTAAATTATCTTGATCCGCGCACAAGCGCATGTGAACTTGAAGTTCAAAAGATAATTCATTTGCAAAGCATTGCAAATCAAATGCCAGACGCTTTTGTTGACTCCGGAAGAGTTACAAAATCGCATATTCCGACTATAAATGCTCCTATTCGAATTGAAGTTCCAGTGAGAATAAAATATTATACCTATAGTCTCTTGAGTCAAAAACACGTCGAAGCGTGGCCGACCTCTTGGTTCTAAAGATAAAAATCCTCGAAAGAAAAGAGGATTAAATGATCCGGAAGATCATATTGAAGAAAAGAATGATAAAGACCAAGAGAGAGCTGATGACAAAGAACCGGAAGTTGATGAAAGTAACACTGAAATTTCTATCAATTATACCACTTCAGGTAGAAGTTGGAATCGGATAGAAGCTGTTATTGATAATATATTTGCATACAATAAATCTCTTGATGTTACACAGGATAATGATGATCCTGAACCAATATCGATTGATGAATGTCGGCATAGAAAAGATTGGCTGCAATGGAAAGATGCGATTCAATCGGAGTTAAATGTACTGGCAAAACGTGAAGTCTTCGGACTCGCAATCCGAACACCGGAAGGTATAAAACCTGTTGGCTACAAATGGATATTTGTGCGAAAGCGCAATGAAAAGAGTGAAATCGTTCGATATAAAGCGCGATTAGTAGCCCAAGGTTTTTCACAAAGACCAGGTATTGATTATGATGAAACTTATTCTCCTGTTGTTGACGCTATTACACTCCGATATCTTATCGGTTTGGCAAGTACATGAAAAGATAGATATGCGCCTATTAGATGTTGTCACTCTGCTTACTTGTATGGAAATTTAGAAAATGATGTTTACATGAAAATCCCGAAGGATTTCATATGCCGAAGCATATAAACATTATCCTCGTGAAAATTACTCCATCAAGTTGCAGAAATCATTATATGGCCTGAAGCAATCTGGGCGCATGTGGTTTACACGTCTTAGTGAATATTTATTGAAAGCGGGATTTAAAAATGACCAGGTATGCCCATGCGTTTTTATTAAGAAATCTGGTTCTAAATTTGTGATATTAGCTATATATGTTGATGATATTAATCTTATTGGAACTCCTGAAGAGCTCCAAGAAACAATTGATTATTTAAAAAGAGAATTCGAAATCAAGGATTTTGGTAAAACCAAATTTTGCATTGGTTTACAAATTGAACATTTGGAGAGTGGAACATTTATTCATCAATCAACATATACAGCAAAAGTGCTAAAAAGATTTTACATGGACAAAGCACATCTATTGAGTATTCCAATGATCGTGCGATCATTAAATGTGGATAAAGATCCTTTCCGACCTCAAGAAAATGATGAAGAACTCCTTGGTCCTGAAGTACCATATCTCAGTGCAATTGGTGCATTGATGTATCTTGCTAATAATACACGACTCGATATTGCTTTTCTTGTCAATTTATTAGCAAGATTTAGTTCTTCACCAACACGACGACATTGGAATGGAATTAAACAAGTCATTCGATATCTCCAAGGTACAATTGATCTCGGATTATTTTATTCAAATAAAACCAGTCCAACATTGATAGGTTATGCGGATGTCTGGTTATTTATCGATTCACATAAAACACGTTCTCAAACGGGCTATCTATTTACATGTGGAAATACTGCTATATCATGGCGTTCTACGAAACAATCTATAGCAGCTACTTCTTCAAATCATGCTGAAATTATAGCCATTCATAAAGCAAGTCGAGAATGTGTATGACTAAGATCCATGATTCATTATATCCGAGAAAGTTGTGGATTATCATCAATCAAAGGTATTCCAACTCCTCTTTATGAAGACAATGCAGCTTGCATAGCTCAATTACGAGGAGGATATATTAAAGGAGGTCGGACAAAACATATTTCACCAAAATTCTTCTCTACTCATGAACTTCAGAAGAAAGGTGAAATTGATGTGCTACAAATTCGGTCATGTGATAACCTCACAGATATTTTCACGAAGACTTTACCGACTGCAACATTTGAAAAGTTGAGATATAAAATCGGTATGCGTCGGTTTAAAGATTTAAATAAATCATCTCATCAGGGGGAGTAATAAATGGACATATAGAATAGTATACTCTTTTTCCTTCACTAGATTTTTTTCCCACTGGGTTTTTATCTAGTTAGGTTTTAACGAGGCATATTCTTTATGTAATGGATGGACATCCAAGGGGGAGTATTATGAATTATTGGAATCTTTATTAATTAGTGGAGGCTCCACTAATTATGGATTTATGTGAATTATTAGAAGATTTTTATGAATGTCCACCATTTAGTGGAGACACCACTAATTAAGATTAGTGGAAGATGATGTATGCCATGATGTAATCCACTAATTAGAGCTCTATAAATAGAGCTATTCTCTAAGCTTGTAACACACCATTATTTTGTGAAAGAAAGATTAGTGAAAGAAAGATTAGAGAAAATTGTGAGAGAAAAGAAAGAGAGAAATTCTTGTGCAAAATAGTTAGAGTTTTATTAGTGTGTAGTGTGAAAATTTTATTCTAACACTACCCTAATTTTATAACAAATATTTAATTTTGGATTTTATTAAATTTTAACGTGTATATATAAAGATTGATAAAAAGATCATTTGTTGGACAATCTGGGCATCCAAACGGAAAAAGGAGTAAATATTCTTAGTGACTCAGTCGGTACGGATCAACAGACCCGGGTACACGGGCCAATTAACAATACGATGTAAAGTAGCCAACTAGCGACACAATTTCTAATGGGTCAAGTTACAAACGGAAGCCCAAATCTTTAAGTGATTGACAGGCCCAGTTTCTACACCAAGTAATTTTCCTTTTTCATTTAATAAAAAAATTTGGATAACTAAGCGTAACTAGTTTATTGCACGATCTCAGCAAAGGGTTGTAACCACTTGAACTTGATCAAGGCAAAGCGACGCCGAATCGAGCAGCGTTTACTCTTCCCCGGACGAATCGCTGGTCGCCGGACCTCAAGGTTCATGTTCTTTTCCTCTATGTGTACATGTATAGGTTACATACTAATGCATATGTTAATTTGCTTGGATTGCCTTCCGGCAAGCCATGATTGATTTGTGACATTGCTGTTGAAATTTGCGCCTTTGTGACATTGCTGTTGAAATTTGGATTTTTTTTCCCATAATTTTCAGAGATCGACTCGCCTTCTGAATCTGTAGGTGAGATTGAATCAAAATGGGATTTTGGGTGATAACCCTAATTTTTGTTGTGATTGGCGTCATTGCTTCTCTGTGTGCCAGAATCTGCTGTAACCAAGGACCTTCCAAAAACCTGTATGTATTTCTTCTCCTTTCTTTTTTTTCCCCAATTTTTTTAAACTGCGTTTTTAAAGTTTCATTCATCTTATGATCTTTTAAATTGGTAGAAAATTATTGATTGTGATTTTCATTTGATGTTTCTATGAGCTATCTACTTTCTGTTTCTGTCGATGGTGTTGATATGTCTTCTTAATTTTATGGCCTTTGTGCTTATGTTTACCTCATTTAACCAGTGTTAAATGCTGTTCTTTGATGTGTTGGGGGATTGCGACCAAGAATTTGGCAGTCTTGATTAATTGTCTAGAATGATGCATGAGTCTTTGTTACATTAAGCGGCCAACTCAACCTGAACAAGTTTACTAAATTTTGGAACCTTTCAATTATGGTTGCTACTCGACTGAACTAGAAAATGAAAGTGCGGAAACCCCTTTTAGACTAAGTGTGATTTTGTTTTCTGCAAGTACAAGAATAGCTAGAACATTTATGAACCACCTTTAGACTCCTATAATATGGTTTTACTTGTGCATTGGTTGGACTGCACTCTTTGTGAGGATGGTAGATGTTGATAGGGAAAAGTTGTGAATCAAGCATTTCATTCTCTTTCATGTTAACTGCTGATAACCAGACAACTGCAATGATTCCATGGAGGCTTGGAATCTGCAAGAAAACTATGCTGTTACCAGAAAATCCAAACTAACTAGCAATCTTACGTCCTTAGCTTTCTAGTTGTCAAACTATAGGAAA
This sequence comes from Voacanga thouarsii, assembly GCA_026120185.1. Classification (NCBI taxonomy): domain Eukaryota; kingdom Viridiplantae; phylum Streptophyta; class Magnoliopsida; order Gentianales; family Apocynaceae; genus Voacanga; species Voacanga thouarsii. The sequence continues at coordinate 387,173 of JANUWF010002356.1, forward strand.
CCATTTTATTTCCGGTATACTACAGCTGGTACTCTGCATGCTTAACAAGGCCTGCATCCCCCTCAGATTGGATGCATATTGAGAAACCTTAAACAAGATCTCATCTTTTGTTTGTTATCTATGCATTTTTCACATCTTTGGTTCTTTCTTCTGATTTTCAGTTTTGATAATGATCCATGATACTCAATATGAAGTAATACATTACAGTTGAGTTTTTATTTATATGGGATGAGAGTTGGAACTATGATTAGGTTTCTCTTAAGTTTCAGTAATAGAAGAAATCAATGCCATATGTACATCAGCTACTAAGCAATTTGGCAATTTGCTTTCTCCTTCTTCTTCTTGCATTTTTTTTTTCCTTTTGGGGTGGGTACCTATTTGCTGCTTCTAACCTACTTGAGACGACTCAATATATGCGTGGAGCTTTTTAATATTTAGGACTGATGTGATATGTTGCCTATTTCTCTTTGTTGTTGAACATCGTTTGTGTTGTATGTGGCTAATTCATACCTGTGATGCAGGTTGCACCTGACATTAATTATTACTGCAACAGTATGCTGTTGGATGATGTAAGTTTGAATTTACTTTAACTTCTTCCGTTTTTTTAGCAGCTAATCATATGATATCTATACCTGATTTTTCCCCTTTTTGTGATTTTTTTCCTTCCTTTGTCATTTGTCAATCGCTTTCTTGATTGTGGCATATCTTTTGCTGTTGACAGCCATATAATGCATCCTATTTATTACTTTCAATTGTTCTATTGCAAAATATGCTGCTATTCCTATTTTTAGTTGGGAGTTCTGAACCATAAAGGTATTTAGTTCAATTAATTAGATCAGATGAAGTAATTGACTATCAACTTTTGAAGGATTATGGAAACATTTTGCTTGAGATAAGAACAATACTTCAAATCATGTTTAACTTTGCTTGATTAGTTTTAGCCTGAGAAAATAGATATAGATTATTTTCTTTGTGAAGGTGGTTTCTGGTTCTGTTCTTTCTCGGATTTGCCGATTGAAGTTCTATACAAATAGTGTACATTTCCAGGGGCTTGTCTTTTGCATCAACCTCACCATGTTCTATTATTTTTGTTGATAGGTGGGCAATTGTATATCTAGCACAGATGAAACCGCTCATTGTTCCGGTTCTGAATGAAGAATAATGAGGTGCTAAGTGACAGAGACACGTCAGAATTCTCTTGTAAACCTACATGATGGAGCTCAGAAAACCATAATTCTTCTAAGTGCATCGAGAATCTAGAATCTTTCTTGAATCACATCTGTATGTAATTTTATCGGCACGAACAAACTATAGATTTATTTTGCACATTTTGCTCAACTTTGTTTTTTCTTGTAAGAGCATTATTATGCATGGCATCTTTTATTTGTGAACAGTGAGAGCCTGAGAGTATGAGTTGTGTATTTTGGAGACAATAATTGGGGTACCTTAGTATCCTTTTATCTGTTGCTCGACGAGCGAGAAATTCAGGATCAGATATGCACCTTCAAGTTATGCAGTCAACTTTTCGAGTTTCCCTGGTTTGTATTGGAAGGTTCTTCTGATTTGTGTTTAATCACCTCATATCCAATTTTGGCTTTTGTTGCACATTTCAGTTTTACCATCTAAACAAGAGGTTTCTCATGTCAGACAACAGAAGCAGGGGAAACTCAGCTAGACAATCACATAAGTACTGTATTCTATTGATTCAATTGGACCGGGCATCTAATATACCAGTCGAATTGATCTAATGCTGATAGTGTGTACTTTAGCATTCTCTAACTGCTTGAGATGAATTTGAATTTTAGGGTCTTTTTTTCCTTTTAACACTAACATATACCTTTGGGAGGAGGTTGACTTTTAGGAATTTTTTTTTTTAATACTAACATATATCTTTGAACTCGAAATATGAAAGAATTGAATTATTATTTTGATACGAATTTTATTTAGTTAGTATAATATTTATATTTACATTAAATTAAATTATTATTTGAACATACAAATTATTTATATAAGATTAAATAAATTTACTTATATTGAATTCAATTGTTATCTCAATACGAGTATAATTTGTATAAGGTCAAGGGATCATAGTCAAGAAGCAGAAGGCTGCCCATAGCGTTTTCAGTCTTCCAACGCAAATATCTTGAGTGAGCAAGAAAAAAAAAAAAAGGCAAAAATTTTGTACATTTTCCAAAACCCTAAAAACCTTCTAAGTGAGCTCTCCTTTTCCCCAACAAAATCTTTTTAGGAGAGCCAAAAATCTGATTGCTCATTTTTGTCCAGAAGCGAAGCAGAGAGCTTTAATGGCTGCGCTTGGACTCACCAACCCAACTGAGTTGGCTTCGCCTTCTTCGACTTCCATTGGATGGTACCAGAAAACTCTGTCTCCGTTTGCTGCCAAAATATGCATTTCTCCAGGGACTCGTCGGAGAAGTCTATCCAAATTTCAGCGATTCAGTGTCTGCAGTTCCTTTACGCCAATGGATTCTGCCAAGATTAAGGTGGTCGGTGTCGGTGGAGGAGGTAACAATGCCGTTAATCGCATGATTGGCAGCGGTTTACATGTGGGTTTTGTTGGGCTTTCCTGGGTTCATTTGACTTTTTCCTTTTCTTTGTTTATCTTTTCTTGTATTTCTTGGCTTTGTTTAGCCTCCTTTAATGAACAATAGTGCGAATTTTCTTTGCAATTGTTCTTTCAGAAGTTGTAGGTAGTCTCTTCTGGGTTTCATTTATCGAAACACTTTTCTTTCTAACACAAAGTTATGATTTTTCATTTCTTGCCCTCAACATGTGTTCATTTTTGGTTGATTATTCTTTACACTTTGTTAGTGTCTCAGTTCTTTACTATCACTCGCCAAAGATATTCGTGCTATGATGATGTGTTTAGTAGTAGCATTGGACATCTCCAGCTGATTTTTGTCTCTATTGGCCAAGATTAGTGTGACCTGTTTTTCAGTGTCATTACCAGTAAAAAGGATTATCCCCTCATACTAATAGAGAAACATTATGAGAAAAAAGGTGAAACCTCTTTCTTCTGGATGTACAACACAACAAGCTTAAGTTGTCTCAGAGCCATTTTGAAGATTTTATTTCCTTGATGAGCTGCTTATTAGGATGGAAAATGTACAACTGTTAAAGTTGTTGTATTCTTCAAGATAGGTCTTTCACTAGAATTGTGTCACTTAGTATAATTAAAAGTACAGGTTGTATACTTCTTAAGATTCTGTAAGTAATCTTAGTGCTTTCATTCTCTTTTAAGTGCCAAGGGATCCCAAAATTACCTGGAATTGTCGACTTGGCTGAGTTGTTTCTTGGTGTTCTGTGATCTTTTCAAGCAAAAGGTTGCTGCAAAATATTCACCATCGCAGTGTCATTGGTTGACTAGCATTTTCCTTTATCCTTGATCTGAATTTGGTTTGCACTGTCTCAGTGAGTGAGAAAGATGGCGTAGAAAGATTATAAGAATTCATCTGGTTTGTGGAATGCACCATAACTTGGTTTATTTTGTTTTCTCTGGCTTGAAATTGTAGACTTAGAATTGCTTGACAAAGTGAAAACCTTTCAATATCTTTTGTAAAACTGAATGAAAACTTTCCAAACTTCTCTTGTTTATTATTGTAAGGCCAGGATCTTGCTTGACAAGTTACATTGCATGGTATTGACAGGGTGTTGATTTTTACGCCATAAACACAGACGCTCAGGCACTGCTGCAATCAACTGCAGAAAACCCAATCCAAATTGGAGAGCTTTTGACTCGTGGCCTTGGTCTCTCTCTCTCTCTTTCTTTCAGACAAACAACAACCCCCCACCCCCAAAAAAAAAAAAAAAAAAAGCACATAGAGAAACATGGAGATATTAGTCTTCTGAAGCTTGTGACAGAGTTCTTACTTTGATTTGGAAATACTTTTCTGTAAATTCATAGTACTAAGGATCCTAGATAGGTTTTTAGCAGTTGGAAAACCTGAGTTGAATTTCTAGCCTAGTTAAACCCTGTTTTATGTTCTTTATGCATTTGCATGATATATTTCGTTCTTTTTAATCATCTCTAGGGCAATTTCTGATTTGAACCACATGTGGATATGCAGGAACTGGGGGTAATCCCCTTCTGGGAGAACAGGCTGCAGAGGAATCAAAGGAAACCATTTCTAATGCACTTAAGGGATCAGATATGGTGTTTATAACTGCAGGAATGGGTGGAGGTACAGGATCTGGTGCTGCTCCTATTGTTGCCCAAATAGCTAAGGAAGCAGGTTATTTGACAGTTGGTGTTGTCACCTATCCTTTCAGCTTTGAAGGACGCAAAAGATCCCTCCAGGCAGGTGCCATCTTCATCTTTGGTAGTTGTAACAGTACTATGATACCATTTTGATTCTCAAATGCGGCACGGGTATCATTTGTTGTATCTCAAAACATTTAACATCCCTTAATTATGCAACTCTGGAAAGGTTTGGTTTTATCTACAAATATTGAAATAGAATGCTGCTGTTTAGAGAGAACCATTTCCACCCGTGGCATATTCACCTTTTTATCATTTACATACAACTTACTCTTTTTTCCCTTAAAAAAAAAAAGGAAATACATAAACTTCAGGTGTACTAGCCTTACTTGATTCATCAGACAACATTCCAGAATATGAAGGAGAAGTATTAGATGTCGAAGTTCTGGCTCGGCAATCACAACTTAATACATAGGCATTTGATAATCAGGGAGCCTACTGTGTCCATCTATGTTTTTATCAGGACAACTGTAGATGTAATTGATCTACATTCAGATTCTCTATAGATGAGCATCAAATGAGCTTCTTTCCTTTTTCTCCTTGTTCTACTTTAATGGAGTTCTGCTACCAAGCAAGATGAGCTAAATTATGTTTAGCTACTTAATTAAATTCTTGTTCTTGGACAAGCAATAAGAGTTTCTAAATACACACCAGCATTTGTCCTTTTGGAATGGCTGATGACCAAAGCAGGCTTCTGCATGTTCCACTGAAACATAATACTGGTTGTCCTAAGCAATCTGATAAGTTATGCTAGTTTTAGCCGAAAGACAAGGAAAGGAATATGAACTTTATTTGAACATGCCTAAAACATGCACATCTGCTTGTTCATTCAATTACGTTGCATAAAAAAGTGCACTAATTTGTTTGGTTAAGGTGAAAATTCCTCTTCTTTTGTCACTACAAGTCTACAATAGTTGACTGTTATATTTGCTGTTCTTTCAGGCTCTGGAGGCTATTGAAAAACTTCAGAAGAATGTTGATACTCTAATAGTGATCCCAAATGATCGTCTATTAGATATTGCGGATGAGCAGACTGCACTGCAAGATGCTTTCCTTTTAGCTGACGATGTTCTACGACAGGGTGTCCAGGGAATATCAGATATAATCACAGTGAGTGTCTCTACAAGGACGCCTCTAGTAGCACTATCAAACACTTCTTTTCTTTTTCCTGTCAATTTCACTGAGAAAGATCTGCTTCATTTATTCTGTTGCCTAAGTAACAAATCCATGTGTGACTGCTATTATGAATTTGTTACCTACCATAAAGAGGGCAGCACAGATAACTTGCTTATTGTCATAAAGAATGTTTTGCAAAAGGTTTATTACGCTTGCATGAGAATAATCTATGCAAAAGTTAATTTCTACTTATTTCTCAATTGTACAGAAAAGCAAACAGGTCTAGATATCATAATAAGGTCAAACTTCTATAAATATGCTTTTCCTGGCATTCTGTACTTTGTTTCAACTTCTGTATATTCTACATCAATGCTTCCCTCCCTTGCAAGGATGTTCTTCCCGAAGTTTTCTCTATTATTAGTTTGAGGCATATTTGTAGGCCTGCATTAAGGGAATTGTTCAGCATCTCTTGTCCTGAACCCTGATTTCTTTCTCTGCCTGCATTATGTGGCTGAACAAATCTCCTTATCATGATTTTGTGACTTTCTTCTGCAGATTCCCGGGCTAGTAAATGTAGATTTTGCAGATGTGAAGGCAGTCATGAAGGATTCTGGAACTGCAATGCTTGGAGTGGGCGTTTCATCTAGCAAGAACCGTGCTGAGGAAGCAGCTGAACAGGCAACTCTGGCTCCTTTGATTGGATCTTCCATTCAATCTGCCACTGGAGTAGTGTATAATATAACTGGAGGAAAGGACATAACCTTGCAAGAAGTCAACAGAGTGTCGCAGGTACTGCAATTTTCAATACTGTGTGTTTTCTTTCTCTGGATGTTAGTAGATTCTGTAACAAATTTAATATAGTTCTAATCTCCACGTTCATTGTGTTGGAACGTTTATCTTGATTTGTGAATATTTTCCCCGAGTATACCATGCAGGATCTGATTATTCACAGTATAAAGAATTTGAAGAATCCACGTTCCCTTAATATGAACTCCAAAAGTGGTTCAAATTTCCCCCGTCTTGATTCGATTATTTTTGCTTTACGTCTCCAGGTGGTTACAAGTTTGGCAGATCCATCAGCTAACATCATATTTGGTGCTGTTGTGGATGAACGGTACAATGGAGAGATTCATGTGACAATAATTGCAACTGGTTTTACACAGTCATTTCAGAAGACCCTGCTAACTGACCCAAGGGGTACAAAGCTAATGCAGAAGAGCAGTGTAGCGCACGAAAGCCTGAAATCGCCTCTCACCCTTAATTCATCAGCCTCTTCTCCTTCCACTCCTCGCCCAGCTCGGAAGCTTTTCTTTTAGTTTTCTTTAGTTTTTGTTTCCTTTTCTTTTTTGCCATCTTTTATTTTGTTCCTCACTTTTCTTCATAAGGTTGACGAGTTGGCTGTATCTATCTTTATTATAACCTTGTATTAGATGCAATTCTTTTGCTCTATGCCTTTCTTTGATTTCTTTGTCATCTTTAATGGTGCTAAGTGAAAAAGAATTGATTTGAGATGAATTTTATAAAAAAATATTAAATATGTGAGATTAATTAAGGTTCAAAAAGAGATAATAAGAGAATAAGATGTATTATAAATAAATGATAATTTTTGAAAAATAAAAATTATATAAAAAACAAAAAAACTAAACCTTAATCCCAAGTAATTTGGGGTCGGTTACATGAATTAACGTTAGGCAACGTGTGGTCATCCACATGAATCCTCCCTCGCCACTTTCTTCTATCGAACGTCATACTTTCATCCAAATCTAACAAACATATCTCTTTTAATTATCTCTATCCATGTCGTTTTAGACCTACCTCTACCTTTCCCTCTGTCTAACCTATCCTGCCTCACTCTCTCCATCGCCCTAACAGGAACATCCCTCAATCTTCTCTGAACGTGTCCAAACCAACGCAGACGACTATCTCTCATCTTTTCCTCAATAGATGCCACACCCACATTTCATGTCTAACTATATCATTTCTACTATATCCACACATCCACCGTAACATATGCATATCAGTTACTTTCATTTTTTGAATATGACACATTTTAACTGCCCAACATTCCATACCATATAACAAAGCAGGTCGTACGACTGCCTTGTAAAACTTTCCCTTTAAATTCAACGGTGCATTACCATCACAAAGAATACCAGTTGCACTCTTCCATTTCAACCAACCCGCCTTAACTCGATGTGCAACGTCGCTATCGAGCCCTCTGTCTTTCTGAGTAATAGATCCTAGATAGCGAAAATAATCAGTTAACGGTATATCTCTACCTTCCAAAATTACACTCTAAGCTATGTTTCTGCTACCACTAAACTTGCATCCCATATACTCTGTTTTACTCCTACTAATTCTAAAACCCTTGGATTCCAATGTCTGCCGCCATAACTCCAATTTAGCATTTACATCGGCTCTAGTCTCATCAATTAATAGAATATCATCCGCAAACAACATACACCATGGCACAACCTCCTGTATAGTGTAGGTCAACTCATCCATAACGGCTGCAAAGAGGAAAGGGCTAAGCGCTGATCCTTGATGCACCTCGATATTAATAGGGAATTCTGCAGTCACACCGGCGCCAGTCCTTACACTTGTACATACTCCCTCATACATATCTTTAATGAGAGTAATATACTTTATTGATATACCTTTCTTGGCCAGCACCCACCAAACTACTTCTCTAAGAACCCTGTCATAGGCTTTTTCCAGGTCAATAAATACCATATGTAAATCTTTCTTTCTTTCCCTATGATATTCAATCATCTGCCATAATAAATGAATTGCCTCCGTAGTGGAACGCCCAAGCATAAAACCAAACTGATTATCTGAAATTTGTATAATGCCTCGTAACCTCTGTTCAATCACTCTCTCCCAAAGCTTCATAGTATAACTCATGAGTTGAATCCCACGGTAATTGGCACAATCCTGGACATCTCCTTTATTCTTGTACAGAGGAATCAGAGTACTCTTCCTCCATTCTGTAGGCATCCTATTAACTTTATATATCTTGTTGAACAGACTTGTCAGCCACATAATACCTATATCTCCTAAACACTTCCAAACCTCGATCGGTATACCATCCGGTCCTACAACTTTTTTTGGACTCATCCTTTTAAGGTCATCACGGACTTCATACTTCTGAATACGACGAATCCATGCATGGTTAACCTCTTCGTTCGAAAGCGCCAGGCTACCTATACTCGGAACTTGGACTTGACTCCCATTGAATAACTTATCAAAATATGATTTCCATCTCTCCTTTATTTCTTCATCCTTAACTAAAATATTGTAGTTTTCGTCATTTACACATTTCACTACACCTATATCCCTCGTCTTCTTCTCCTTGTAACGCGTCAGTCTATATATATTCTTCTCTCCATCTTTAGTAGCTAACTTTTTATATAAATCCTTGTAAATTATGGCTCTTGCATTTCTGACAGCTTCTTTAGCTTTTCTTCTCACAACCTTGTATTTCTCAAAATTTTCATCACTCCTACACCTTCCTAAGTTTCTATAGCACTCTCTTTTACTCCTTACGGCTTCTTTCACTTTGTTGTTCCACCACAACACATCCTTGTTAAGAGGTATTTTTCCTTTAGATTCCCCAAGCACTTCCTTAGTTACTGTCCTAATACATTGAGCCATCTTTCTCCACATAGTATCTGGATCCGAATCCATATCAGAAGACCAATTATCCGCCTCAACTACCTTATTGACAAAGGCTATTCTTTCATCCCCTTGAAACCTCTACCACCTAATCCTAGGGTCAACTCGAAAGTTCTGCTACTTACTCTTTTTCCTAAAATTAAAATCGAGGACCAACAGCCTGTGTTGTATAACTACACTCTCACCTGAAATAACTTTACAATCCGTACACCCACTACGAAACCTATGCCTCATAATAAAGAAGTTTATCTGACTGGTATTTAACCCGCTTCTAAAGGTCACTAAGTGAGAATCTTTCTTCTTAAACCAAGTATTTGCTATGGTCAAATCATAGGCCAAGGCAAAATCAAGAATAGCAGTTTCTGCTTCGTTTTTAGCTCCGAAACCCTGATCTCCATGAACACTCTCAAACCCGCTCTTATCAATACCTACATGTCTGTTTAGATCACCACCAATGAAAAGCTTTTCTACACACGGTACACTCTGGACAATCTCATCTAAATCATCCCAAAACTATTGCCTAACCGAATCATCGAGTCCTACTTGCGGCGCATACGCACTAATAACAGTAGTAATCTTGCCGCCAATCATGATCTTGATGCTCAAAATCCTATCACTCTTCCTCTGTACTTCAACTACATCATCAATAAACTTACAATCAATAATAATCCTGACTCAATTTCTATTTCTAACTCTACCTGAATACCAAAGCTTATAACCCCATGGAGCGACTACTCTTGCCTTCTCACCTACCCACTTGGTTTCCTGAAGACACAAAATGCTAATCTTTCTCCTCTGCATTACCTCAACTAGCTCTGTCAATCTACCGGTTAAAGATCATATATTCCATGTAGTTAGACGAATCATATCCTTGTAGACTATCTTTTTTACCCTACACCATTACATATTTGACACCGCATCCGGGGACCGACACGACACGTTGCTTCCGGACAACGACCTAACAACCCTCACATATTTATCACTACACCCGGGTCTAGGAAGTGCAGCGCGTCGCTGAGTAGAGAACGCCCCCACGAAGTCAATTGATTGGTTCATGATATAGATGTGACTATGTTTTACGCTGGCCGTCACAAGCCTACCGCAACTCTCCTCCTTTATCTGGGCTTGAGACCGACAATGAACACCACAGACAAAACCCGTGAAGCTCACAGGCGAAGTTATAAAATAATAATATATTTAAATTAAAATAAAATTTTAATTTAGATTGAGAATATAAAACTGAATTCAAATAAGGCCTAAGTCTTACATATCTATAAGAGTTACAACTACAGAAACAAGATTAAGAATACAAGAAAAATGTTAAAAGGGCTCGATCTTCTTAGAAAACACAAATAGAGACAGTAATGAGCACAAGGCAAAATAATATGGATTCAAAGGATCCAGCACTGGGGCAATTTGCAGTTGGATGTGTTAAAGACGGAAGCTGAAGTCCTTCCAGATTGCTACATTATTCTCTTACATAACTAGATACACTTCTTAGGCGTGCTGTCAAAGGAGAATAAACTTTCGTCGGGCTATATTACAGTAACAACAGCAGGGACTAGCATCTACACTATTCTCTAAAGTAAGTAAATATTTATCAATTATCATCTTTGGCTCTACGAGGCTCGTCTTGCAAGTCACTGCTCAAGTATCACAAGAAGAAGGACAATTCAGGAGCAGGTACAAAGTTGAACATACTTTCACCAAAATAATCATATAGAAGAGGCAACAATTTTCCCACATCCATATCCTCTTTCCAAGCCAGATCAAGAGAAGATAATGTTTTATACCCTTGACTGGCAACTGTATCTCTTCTTCCACTCATTCCCAACACATTCTCACTAGAAAAACTTTGTGACATTGATGGGAAGCCGGTATCTGAAAGCCCCATGTTTTTACCGTATCCCCCACTTGCTCCTGGCATTGAGTTTGCAGACAAAGCACCCATTGGAACATCAGTTGCTATTTTCTTGAGTGCTGGCTGCTGCATCATGTTATCTGTGCTAGCTTTACGTTTATCTAGAAAGAGAACAAGCAAGTTGATAATGAATAAAAACAAACTAAGAATGGCTTTATAATCATGAAATCTTCGAAAGGATGTAATAATCGAAAGATGCCGCTGTGAGTCTGCAAATGGTGCATGCTAGTATATTATATTCCTAAATTACTTGAATTCAGAGGATGAAAAATTAGGCAACCACACAAGTTTTCTGGGTCTGTTCAACAAATACCGATCAACTTTTTAAGAAGTTGCATTACTTACAACCCAACACCAACCAGCTAAACCCGACATGTTTGAACAAAAAAAACAAGAGATCATGTTTAAGGAGTTGTTTATGCATGCAAGCATCAAGTAAAATCTCTTATTAATTTGTTAACAACTAAAATAAATAGAACAAAACCTAGTCCATACTTGGCAATGTTGGCCTTGTAGTCTTAACTTTTCTGTTGATTTTCCAGATCTCACGTGCTGGTGGAAATAGTACAGAAGGATTCCGCTTAACCCGATCATACATGCATAGGCCAACTGCACACTGTAGAGTTCATTGCCTTGTTAAAAATAATGCTAAACTCAGACCAATAACAACTAAATTTCACACTCAAATAACAAAATTTGCTAGTTGAGTCTGTAATGCAGATAATGATAGACCGCCCATGCACAAACGTATAAATAAGAAATGGAAGGCTAAACGCAATTACCATTAAAGCTCCATATACTTGCCAGGCTTCTAGCCTCTTCATCTCATTCTTTTGCTTTTCAAGCTGCATTTCTGGCTCTAAAAGTCTCAAATAAGGGTCAATGTTGGGTAGAACAAGCAGGCGAACCTAAGGGGAGAAAAACATCAATAGCGTATATATACAACAAATAACTTACTCAATACAGCACAGAAGCAGACAACAAGAACATACCACATTAGGTCCAAGAGCGGCTAATCCTTGAATTGCACCAAAATGTTGAGGCAAAGCTTTGTTCGGGTCCAAGAAAGCATGAAGCAAAGTCCGTGTCACACGTGGCTGAAGATTATGGTAAACATGACCAAATCTGCAAGGGTTTAGATTGCAAAAGTTTAAGGAGAAATGGCAGATCAATAGGATTTACTGAGGTGGAGCTGGCCATCATTGCCATCTCCTATGTCCCTATTTACTATGGTCTGTATTCAACATAGTCCTAAAAGTGCGTAAAACTATATGCAGAACTACAGGTGAAAAAAAAATAATAATAAGTGCCAAATGCAATGCATTCTATAACAAGAATATCTCCAGTAAGTCATCAATCGCAATGTATGCTCATTGTATACCCTTTAAGAAGAGGAAGCAATAATTGCTCGCAAAGGCCACTTGAGAAACTTGCTTTGAGGACCCACATATTTGCAAGGGAAAGTTGAGAATGTTTTGCTCAAATAGATATAATGATGTAAGCCAATAAAGGGAATCAGCACCTCTTGCATATCAATGCAACCAGGTTAGCGGTGAAATTTCTCAGTTCCCAGTGATTGTCTGATAATTTATTGCCCAGCTTCTTTGCAACAAGACATGTCAAAACAGATGGCATCAACTGATGCAGCTGAAGATACAGACAAATAATAGGAAAATTAGACAAAAGCATCATAAGCAAATGAAGTGTACACATGAAAATAGGGGGAAAAAATCTAAAAATGCAACTGAAGGTCTGACTCCATCTTATCCTTTCTTACTTATTTTATTTATTTATATATTTATTTTTGGAGAGCGTATGACTTAATCGCCTGGTGACATGTCAGCCAGAACAACAAACTGATTACTGATTTCATAGAAGAAAAACTACCCACACACAAAATTTTGCAAATTGCATTTAACTTTAATTTAGAAAGTCAGACATCATTCTCTTCAAGATAACAGGCTACCTCTAAGAAAAAATAGAAGTCCTGAGATGACAAATGAACTTACATATGGTTCAATATGTATATGGGGATTCTGAAGGAGGCTCCAAACAAGGCGCATTAAAGCAGAAAGTAGATGAAAATTGTTTAAATTTCGTGAAACCTACATGATTGAGATGGTTGTTAGACCACAATTCAATAGGAATGAAACAAAATTTTACCATAATTGAATAAGATTTACCTCGCCAGCAATAAAATTGGTAAAATAAGGAACTAAGGGGTGGAGCCCTGAGTCAGTTGATAAGCTAACAAGTGCTTCTTTGAAGAGAAGGGAGCTAGACCTACTCACAGTAAGCTCTGTAATTTTCTCAAAGTAAAGCTGCAACATCACCAGCAAAACAATCACTACATAAAGAAGTTTCAAAATGAGAAAAAAGAGGATATTAGGTGAAAGAATTCATAATACCTGAAGCTCACGAGACAACACATGCTTGACAGGCAATTTAATGTCAACAGAAGCTCCATCTTCTTTATACTCAGCCTTTCTGTTGTCAGATGGAACTGCAAGTGCAGCAACTTAATATTTGTGAATAAAAACTATACAAGCTAGATTACATTTAGAGAAAATTAACAGACCGAGAAAAAACAATGGACAATACTGAATTCATTTAGTATATTTAACCATAAAAATAAAAGCATTTTAACTGCATACGTGTAATGCATCTATGTTCTAAACAGATTGTTATTCATTTAGTTCATCTCCAACTCTAGCATTTGATCTGAAGTTGTCATTTCATCTCATACTTCTGTCTTCCATTGCATTTCCAGTATTTGGTATAATAGACACTACCAGATAGTCACAACTGCCAGCACCTATATAGCTAAATGCTGTTTTGGATGCTTCTTCTTCCTGCTGCATATTTAGTATCTTACAGTTCATGGGGTAATTTTCATTTTTAGAACCTATGAACCTATGAACTGTTGCAGTTGAGTTGATCTAAGCAGAAAAAAATAAAAAAATAAGTGTTTTATGCTAAGAGAAACCTGACACCCTTCCTCTGGCATGCACTGGGAATTTACCTGATATATTAAAATGCATTTTATGCTAGGAATGGCTTCTTATCTCACTTTTCTTTCACCCAATGCAATGTCAAAGAGAAATAACTTAATATAAAGTTACAGGCTCAGACACGAACCTTCAACAGGAGAATTTTCTGGAATCGAAGGCTGTACTCCTTCAATAGCTAGCCAGTGAGCAACAACTGCAGCGTCAAGTGGTGCTCTAGGTAAAGGAGCTTCAATAACCTACATAAAACAAGCAGAGTCCAGGGGAGAAAAACAATTCAAACCCAGGGATAACCAAAACTTCTCAACACCTAAAAAGTCCAAAATTTACTTACTTGTTTGAATTCAACATCTTTTTCATCAATGTAGAACAAATCGTTGTGCCCAGCAGCTCTTTTGAAACGCGACGGGTCTCGTGAACCAAACCCATATATAGGCTGATGAAAGAGAACCCACATAAAATCAATCAAATTACTTTTTGAAAAAGGAGGGGAAAAGATGGGACACCATCCAAGAACACAGAGAGTTGGAAGTTGAACACAGAAAATGGCTCATAAAGCTAAATCCCCCATAAAAGAACAATAATAATAATACCTCAACGTTTCTTAAGCTGAGAGCACTATCCACATCGTCAGCCGATAAAGTAGTTCTCCTTGAATGGCGCATGCATTTTATAGCTTCCTGCAATTTCCCATTAACAGCAAGACAAAGAACAATTTAAAAATCAAAACTTTAAGTTGCTGATTGAAAATTATTAAGCAATAATTTGGAGGGGAAAAAAATCTTGAAGCTATTACCTGCATGATTTCGCGAACACGGTACTCGACATCGGAAGCAATAGAAGGAAAGACATCTGGGGATAGATTACTGATGCCTAAGCTCTGTGCAATTACTTCAATTGTTTCGTTTGGTACTATGCTCATCTTCAATTTCTTCTTCTTCTTCTCCTCCTTCTCCTTCTATGATTTTACATGGAAAATAAATTCATGTGTATAATTTTTAGTTGTATTAATCTATTAAAAGCAAAAAGCGATGTTAGAAAATTGGGTCAGAACCGCTTTAAAGACAATGAATCACCGAGCTTCAATCAAAGCTCTCGACGAATCCCCGACTTGGGTTCAAAGAGACGATCTGCTTCGGGTTAAACGGAACAGCAAAAGCGAACGACGCCGTTTAACCAGGTGTCACAGGCCATCCTAAGAGAGATAAATTCTTATATGCGCCCGGTGCACAAGTATTTGTATATTGAAATATTGTATAATTTATAAATAAAATTATATACAATATTTGGTATATAACACTTCTTAAGAAGTGGTACAACACTTCATGAATCCGATACACGTGTACCGAATGTATATAAGAATTTCTCGGAGGAGTAATTAAATTTTTTTTCTGAAACCTATTTATTCAATAAATAAATAAAGAGATAAATTTTAAATTTTATTTTAATTTAATTTAAATATATTTTTATTTTTAAAATTGTTATTTCTTCAAATTACATCGTATTTTTTTCTTTTAAATCATATTAAATTTTACATATTTAATAATTTTTTATTAAAATTTATCTCAATTTAATTTTATAAATTATTAAATTAAAATGCTTTTTATTAAAAATTTTGATTTACAATTTTTTATAAAAATAAATCTAATATAAATGAATTTTTATTTATAAAATATTTGTAATTTTATTATTTATTTTAAATAAATTATGAAATACATAAATTCTTTATAAAATTTAAAATAATATTTATATTTTTATAATCCCAATCCAAATACTGTAGTGGATTTAAATTACTGCTACTATTTTTATATTTTGAGCTTACTTTTAGCAATTTCTTACATGAAATCAATAATTTCAATCATAATTTTTTATCCCCCTTATCTTTTGAATATAATTTCAATTTTACCTTTTCTTAATTCACTTGTCATTTGATTTCTTTTTTCTCACTCTAAAAATATTCACACATTTAGACTGTCTTTAAAAGTTTTTTGCATCAACCTCAATAAGTTCCTGCTTTTCTGGTAAATTGTAATTTTCCCTTCTCTCTTTTTTGAGGTTGTTGAAAAAGCACTATATTGCAGTTTCTTATTTTATTCCATATTTGGAGATCTACTAGTTTAAGGATAAAAGATTTCCCATGTGTAAACAAGAAGCAGCAAAAAGAAGATCTCAATTTAACTGCCATATCGACAACATCGAAACTGTAATTTAGCAAACAAATTATGGTATTACATGAACAAGGAGCTGAACAAGAAGGCGGGGGGGGGGGGGAATCCAACCGAGTCTTGCAATGTGAACTTTAAAACCATTTTCACACTTCTTTTTCCAGTCACCAACTCAATTTCAGTTCCATTGCCAACACACACAAAGAGGAGGATAAGGTTCCAGTTTTGAACCTTCTGTATTACAAATATTTCACCAGGAAAAATATAACAGCAGCCAGAACCACAATGCCGATAACGGATAAAAGCATACACATGCAGGAGCAGCCACCTTTGGTGCGCTTGTTCAAAAAGGCCAGCTTCCTCTGGACTCGCTGTTCATATGTACAAGAAAATGGATGAGTGAATCAAATAATAACTAAAGAATGAAAAATGACATTTTGAGTGGGGATATTTTCCAGGAACTTAGAATGCATATCCATGTCAATCGACATAGCTACCATTCTACAGTAGAAAGAAACCAAAAATCTTCAGTACCTAACTTTCTATGCAAATTCCAGCATCTTAATTTAATGCTGCCCAACCTAACCCCGACCAAACAGTCTACTCCTCTTCACTTTCATTTCAAAAAATGCTTCAGGGGCAAATACCAGTTTTTGAGAGTGGAAGTTTCATGACAAATTTCAGTATTTGAGATCCAAATTATAGTTCAGGGACCTCAATCTATCTTCTATTTCTTTCCTATTTCTAATAGGAAAGAAATAACCATGCACTTAAACACATAAAGCACCCACTCGCCCCCCCCCCCCCCCCCCCACAAAAAAAAAGTGCTTTTCATCTAGGTTTACATCTATAAGCAAAAATTATCACACAACTTCACAACCCAGAACACAAGATTTCACAAATAGCATAAAAAAGCACTCCTACAATCTCACCAGTAGTCGGGATTCTGTAACATCCACATGCTGGTCCAGGTTATCCTGCAGAGCAGACACCAAGAGGGTATGACGCTTGATTTCAAATTTCATCCCATTAATGTAATTAAGAAAGAATTCCTCAAGAATTAACTGGGCGTTATGAATTATAAATCAAAAAAATGAAAGGCATACAATTAGTCTTGTATGCAGGTCAAGTTCCTCATTGACTGCCAATGCAATGTGCTTGGTGCTTATCACTGTCTCTTCCAATTTCTCCAGACCTTCATCTTGTTCTGTTATAAGTTATCCAACCAACAGATAAGATATACAAGCATACTGAAACTAGACACCTATTCAAATAACATGCAAGAACACTTGCCTTTCATAATCTGTCGTTGAAGACCAACAACGCCATTGTTATCAAGGCCTGTTGTTCTACTCATAGCATCAGCAGGCTTAATTTCTGGCCCAAGCAAACTGTCTCTATTGGCAAAGTTTGACATGTTCAATGTGGTTGCCATCTGGTTTACTTTTGATCGCAAATTTACAAGCATGTCTTTGCGGCGATTCATTTCTTTCTCCGTCCTATAACCAACGGACAGATTGAACAAACACTTGTCAAAGAAATTCATGTTTATCAAGATGTAACACGGAAAATATTGTCCAATTCTAAAATAACTGGGGGAAAAGGACTTAGGATAATAGCTTCTCCAAGACCGATTGCTGACAGAACTAGATTTTAAATTTATATTAAAAAAATATATGCTGGAAGTGCATTAGGAACACCAATAGTCAATAGCAATCAACAAAAAGAATGCATATCTAATCACAAAAGTCTCAAACGCGTTAAAATATCCAAGTGGCTGAAAATACACAATGTACCGTTAAAAATTTGAGATAATGCAGGGAGGAGTGTGAAAGAAAACTTACAGCTGCTTTCCAGGAATCCTTGAAAGAAGCGACTGTAAGCTATCAAGTCTGGTTCCTAAAATTGTGATTTTCCGCCTTATGGCAGATGAATGTCGCTGGGCTTCCGGCCCTGTTGCTGGCATCGAACTCCTTTCAGAGATCATGCCATTGATATCATCGGCAAGTTTTACTGCTTCATTATACTCCCTCACCCATGGATCTCCAGAGGACGCCATTTATCTGAAACAAGAAACTGCTGTACTATTGTCAGCCTTTTACAAAGAACTACTCAACCAGAAAGAAATTGGCAAGGATTCTGAATAAGCCCAGCAAGGGAATATTTCATTTATCCCGACAGGGGGAAAAATAATAATAATAATAATAATGATGACTTCTCAAAAATCAGAATTCACCTTTTCATTTGGATAAGATGACAATATAACATTCAAAAATAACAGAGGAAGTAGGAAAAAAGCTGGCATTATTACAGTTCATCTTTTAACTTTTTTCCATATCATATAATCTAGAAAGTCACAATCTTTCTCCAAAATCCCATCCCCAATCATCGTGTTTAAATTTAAATTTATAATTATTTATAAAATGAAAAGAAAGGAAAACACCAAATTCAGCAACTTTTTATCAACCTAAATCAGGATATGCCTGCATAAGTTAAAAAGCTAGCAATTATCTAAACTAAATTACAAGTAAGTTCTAGAAGCCGTAAATTCAACTTGAGCTACGAAATTATCAGAAATTTTTTTTAATATATTTTTACAGTCATCCAAACGGAAATTCCTCAATTCGGCTGGTAAAAAAAATACTCCGAAGCTCGGAATTCAAGCCAACTTCAGCAACAACACAGCTAAATCAGTGATCGGCAAAAGAATCTGTCATAATCAAATTAGGAAAAAGGCAAAAACAAATAAAAAAGTCCATTACAGGACAATCAAGCAACCAGAGAGCCCGTAGACTTATGCTTATACGTCTCCAAATACAGAATTCAACCACCAAATCCCCGACCGCGCAGCGCCCAAAATAGTGTAGGAAAAAAGGTTAATCTACCTGGTTGGATTTGAATCGGCGATCGCGATTGAAGTTCCTGTTTGAGATGAGGCCGAGGGAATGATTGCTAGCCCAAGCGTGGGAGAAGAGATAAGGGAGATTAAATCGAAGGGAGAGACACACGGCGCCACCAATCAGCAATCACCGGCAAAGTCTGTCCGGCCTCGTCGTCGTCGTCTTCATCAAATGCGTTCAGACAAGAACAATGGTACCAAAAAAATTTGATGTGATATCTTTAACTATTAATCCCTTTCCCATTCCCAATTTTATTTTCAATTTAAATGTTGACTTCTATTAGGAATTTACGACCACTGCGATTAATTGTTCTTTAGAGGGGCCCAGAAGTGGGGAATAGAAGGGTGAAGCTTCTAACTACTATGACCTGTCCCCCCCCCCACCCCTTTTTTTTACAATTTCAAATTTGGTCCTCAAACTTTTGAGAAAATATGATTTTCGATCTTGAACTTTTTATTAATTTATTTCATCCTTTTTTTTTTCTCGAGTATTAAAATAGAAAGGCAATTTTTTATATTTATAAAGGTAAAATTGTATTTAGAGTTAATTTGGTATAGTTTTTTTTTTAAGTATATTGATTTTATGATAAATGATTTTAGAGACAATTTTATCTTTTCACAAAAAATAAATTTTAAAAACCAATTTATAAAAGAAAATAAATTACAACAAGTTGAAGAAAAAAATAGTGCTTATCCCTAAAATTTGAGGATTAATTAGCTAATTCGTTATATTATTATTATTATTTAACTATTTTTTCAACGAAATAAAATAAAATTTTTATTACTTTTAATATAATACTATAATATTTTATTATAAAAATATAATATAAAAACATAGATTAGCAGCCCGGCCAATCCATTCTATTTAGTATTAGTTTTTTTAGCATCACGATTATTTTTTCTTTATCCATTAGGCTTCCTTTGGTAAAAAGAATAGAGTGGAACAGTGTATAAATAATCTTTAGTTAGGACAATAATCTTGTTTAAATGCATAAAAATAATGAAGGTAAAAAAAAAATCTCCACAAATAGGGTAAATATTTTTTATTAAATGTGTGTATAAATAAAGCAAATAGTACAATGACATAATGCAATTGATATTTACAAGTAAGTAAATTATTTATTAAGATAATAATACATGTCATAATTAGTATTTTAAATATAATTAAAATTAAAATAATGAATTTAAAGTTTCTTAACCAAACTCCTTTAAGAAATATTACTGTAACAAAATTTAACTATTTTCAAATTAATTACTTATACAGTTATAAATTGTATATTTTTTCTTCATAATTTGATACTTATTTTTTAAAATTACAAACTATATATTTAACTAAAAAGGTATTTTATTCAACTGCACAAAAATCTTAAAAAGTAGTGAATTAAATTTATATAAAAGTAATTTTATATATTTATATATTTTTTATTAACTTGATAATTTAAATTTATAAATAAAATATTATATATATATTAAAATTATAAATTAAATACTTGAACAAGACGCTTGTTTATGTTAGTGGCGCCATTAAGATAAAAGAAATAAAATAAAATAAAAGAGGGAAACTAGCGTCACATCTTTGGCCCAAAAAATATCAATTAAAAAAAAAAGTAAGGGAAAAAAAAAAAAAAGGGGGAAAATTTGTCCCAAATATTAAGCGGGCAACAGCGCGAATCGCGAAAACCTCAAACCCCAAGATCAATCAAAACGGAGCAGAGAGAGAAGAGACCAACAAGGAAACAACTGAACTACCAGTCTTTGCCACAGCATAGAGGATAGTGGGGGAAAGTGATGCCCCAGAGGGGGCAGTGAGTGGAGAAGAAGGGGTTTGATAGAGTAGAAGGGAGACCGGAGGTGGTGGGGTTTGACAAAGAGCGAAGATGTCCGACCTAGACAGGCAAATAGAGCAGCTCAAACGATGCGAGGCCCTTAAAGAATCGGAGGTCAAGGCTCTTTGTCTGAAAGCTATGGAAATTCTTGTTGAAGAGAGCAATGTTCAGAGAGTCGATGCCCCAGTTACAGTAAGTCATTACTTCACTCGGTTTTGTTCTTCATCTTCCCTGTCCTAACTAAAAAAAGCAATACTTTTCATTTGAAAAAAAAAGATTGTTATGTTATTTTCCTGGTATTTTAGCGCATTGTTTCACTTGGAATTAGGGCTCCGGTTTAATTAATTGGGTTTCTATATGTGTTCTGGTGATATGATTATTGGGGAATGGAATGGATCTAGGTTTTAGGAGTTGATGGATTGGGGTTCACGATTGCTGGGTCTAGTTGATTCTTGATTATTTGCAATAAGAACTTAAGTTTGAAGATGTTCTTTTCTCTTTAGTCATGTAAGTAGAAGGCCCCGGTGGTTTTCTTTTCTGATTATGGATTTCATATGTCCTTACAAAGGGAATTTAGCTGGGGAGTGTCGGATGGAAGTTTGATTTAGTTGTTAGTGTTCATTAAGTTTCATAGAAAACTAAGTAGAACCACGTAAGCATGATATCAATTCAACTAGTTTCTGGCTATTTTTTTCATATAGGCATTTTACTTCGGTTAGTGGGAAGGAATTTTTCTGCTTGAAAGCAAATGAAGAAAAGAATGACAGCCTAAGAAAAGTCCCTGTTGTCCTGTTCAGCTTCACAGGCGGTTTGGACAGATGTAAGAGTTATATTAGTCTCTGATTAGAATTGGGGTAATACAATGATCTTGAAAAAGGCTCAGTCTTTACACACACCACTTATGTGAAAGAACAATATTCATGTGTTTTGTCTTTTATACTTTTCTATACAAACATAGTGGGAACACTTTCCAGTTAGAGAGATTGTATTTTCGTTTGGCAAGAGATTTAGACATTTTTTGGCATGTCTTCAAGACTTCCCTTGATTTGAATCTTTGCCCATAAACATTCCGCGAATTGTGAGATTGAGAAGCTTTTATCTTTTTCTCCCCCCCCCCCCTGCCAGGGAGTATTATACATTGGTGTTCCTGATTGCTCAACTCATAGGGAAGTAGATGATAGGACAATATGTGAACACAAATGAAAGAGACCGTATATTATAATTATTATCAACTAAGAAGGCTTCTGGAAAGTCATTTGAGAAACTCGTTACATGTCATCGATGAAGATATGGTAGTTTCTTGTTTGAATCATGCAATTATTTACCATCACATGAGGGATAATTGTCCTCCTTGAATTTGTTGTTGATGAAAATGTGCTATCTTTGGGCTTAAAGCACATGGTCATTACCTCAAAATAATAATAATAATTAATCATAGTCTTTGATTAAGATACTTTCTTCTTGGATCTGGTAGGGCTCTGCTTGATAAATCACTTGTTATTGATGGACTTTCAGCAGTAATATGCTGTACTGGAAAAAGTGAAGTGAGGGATAAGTAGAAAAAGTGAATCTTAAGGCAAAACAGAGAGGTCTTGAAAATTCTTTTGTAGAGCTCCAAGGTGAATCCTGAAAATGAATTATGAATTGGTGGTGCAGAAATCACACGGTTTTCCCTTTTAATTTTTTGGGTGCAGGATATTTTTTTTTCCCTAATGTTTTCTTTTGGTGTTTTTTGTTTTTGAGTGTGTGTGGGGAGGGGAGGGGGGGGGGGTGGGTGGTGTTTGACATGAATTCTTGGGATCCAAAAGAAATTTGTAGGGTTGACATGTGGAGCTGTAGATGGAAAATTGAGTACAAGGAAAACATTTTTGTATAACTAAGTGCTATGATATTTTTAAGCAGTCAATGCTGCTCTTCTTTGTTTCTATCCTGGACACAGCTAACTCAATTTCATAAGAAGTGATTGTTGTATTATGTACACGTACATTCTTCTTCTAATAATAGACTGCTATTTTGTATATCTCAATCATGACACATCTAGCTATTGCCTTTGAAGCTTTGAAAATCTTGTTCATTCTTTGACTTTCTTGAGAGTATGTATCAATTCTGATTCAATGATCTTTCTGGGCAATTGCAGATATGTGGTGACATCCACGGTCAATTTTATGACATGAAGGAACTGTTTAAAGTTGGTGGTGATTGCCCAAAGACAAATTACTTATTTCTTGGGGACTTTGTTGACCGAGGATTTTATTCAGTTGAGACATTTCTGCTTCTACTGGCCCTAAAGGTAACATGTTCCCTATGATGTTTGTGGGTATGTTTTTGACGCATATTTATTCTCTTTGGGAGATTTCTTATTTAACGGGGCATTGTTCTTGCTCAGATGGTTTCCTGGTTTTTGGTTAGATTTTTTAATTATGGATACTGATATAATGTGTGAAAGCACTAATCCCCACTCTTCTTTAGCTAGTTGCTTGTGCAATATTTTGTACATCCATCTCTTGGTTGTTCATCTGTTTCTCTGTATATTCGTCTACTCAATTAATTTTGTTGTTTGTTTGTTGTAGTGTCCATGTTTCCCTTTCTTTCTGCCTAATGTATATTGTTGTCAGGTGAGATATCCAGACCGGATAACTCTCATTAGGGGGAACCATGAGAGCCGACAAATTACACAGGTTAGCTAATCCTGATTTGTATTTCAGTTTCAGATACCCATGGATTTGGTTTGTGCTGTCACATTTAAGTTGCCACTTTTTTATATTTTACATCCTATCTTTTTCCAGGTGTATGGGTTCTATGATGAATGCCTACGGAAGTATGGTTCTGTCAATGTTTGGAGATACTGCACTGATATCTTTGATTATTTAAGGTTTGCCAATTTCCTATATCTGTCTGTGGGGGCTGAAATGATTGAGCAGTTCAAGTATCACAAATACTCCCTCCGTCCACAAATAATGTCCTAATTTCCTTTTGGTTTGTCCAAAAATAACTGTCCACTTTCTAAATGTAGGATGTATTTAATTATTTTTTTCCAATTTTACCCTTAACTCAATTTTCTATCAATTAATTAGTATTACAATTACCCATACTGAAATTATTTTAACCAACAATAAAATCATGTTATCCTATAAAAATAGTCAAAAGTGTAATTTAATGAGGTGATATGGGTAAAAAGAAGAATTATTAGAGTGGTGTAATTAAAGAAGTTGTGAGATTTAAATTGATGGTGTGAGAAAGATAATAAGAATACTTCAAAGGGTATAATGAACATTTTAATCATTTTTACTATAGAATTCTACAATAACTTAATATGCGTAGTTTTTACAATTAGGCCAGTTATTTGTGGACGGAGGGAGTAGTAGTCTATTTGATCTCTGGTTAGAATTTTAGGAACTTGTCATGTCAATAGGATAGACAACCCTAAGGACATTACAAGAATTGCTCACATATTAACCGTAAAAAGGATTTTATCTTTATTCCCTACTTCATATTGGCTGATCCTTTGATCATCTACTGATGCTCAGGAATATAATGACCGAAACCCCCACACCCCCCCCCCTAAAAAAAATAAAAAGAATTGTGGCCAGGGCTCCTTTTGAATCATAAATTTAATTCAGATATTATGCTCATTCCTGAGAATTACATTAAGCTGAGTTGTATTTTCCTACTGGAAGAGGAGAAAACTGTTATTTCTACAAGTTTTTTCCCCTAATGTTTTCATTCTAAGCTTCATTTTTTTCTTTAGTTGCAACTATTTATGTGTGCATAGACAAACATTAACTACTAATGGTAGTATCCACAGACTATAATTTTATCCATCCACAAATGTTCTGCTGATTAGCCCAGCTTAGTTTATTGCATTGATTTTGGACTTCAGTATGTGTACGTTTCTTTAAGCAAGCATATATCTATGGTTATGGAGTAGTTATACAATATATCCTATTCTTTCATCTGTTGAGTTCATGTAAAGTTTTACAACTTTGTATCTGTGCTATATTCTGCAGTTTATCAGCTCTTATTGAGAACAAGATCTTTTCTGTTCATGGAGGGCTCTCCCCCACCATTTCCACATTAGACCAGGTTGATAATTTAGCCTGAATGATTATTTTTTATTTGGTGGCTTATAGTTCATTCACTGATTGACAAAACCTGCTTATCAGATTCGAACAATTGACCGAAAACAAGAAGTGCCTCATGATGGTGCCATGTGTGACCTTCTGTGGTCTGATCCAGAAGACATTGTTGATGGCTGGGGTTTGAGTCCCCGTGGTGCTGGTTTTTTGTTTGGAGGAAGTGTTGTCACTTCATTCAATCATTCAAACAACATTGACTACATATGTCGCGCACATCAGTTGGTAATGGAAGGATACAAATGGATGTTTAATAACAAGATAGTTACAGTCTGGTCTGCTCCAAATTACTGTTATAGGTAAAATCGTTATTTGTGTAGTTTTTACATTCATCCTTCTGAAGTCAAGTTTTATAGTTCCTTGAATGTGCTGCAGATGTGGGAATGTGGCTGCAATTCTTGAGCTGGATGAGAATCTTGAAAAGAAGTTCCGTGTTTTTGAAGCAGCTCCGCAGGTCCTCTTTTGGTTATTATTTTTATTTTTTAATTTATTTTGCTAAGTAGCTCTGCAGATCTGTGAATATATTGTAGTCTCTGCGTTTGTTTTTCTTGCAACTCCTCATGTGCATCTTGCTTAACATATATGATTGTCTGAGTGTACCTGAACATATGATTTCCGAAATCTAATTATGCACGTGTTCTTTGTCTGTATTTCGTGCTTGTGTATTTTTCTTTATCCTTTCTTTTGTCATGCACTGAAGCATAACGGTTTAATACAGGAATCAAGAGGAGCTCCAGCAAAGAAACCTCCACCAGATTACTTCTTGTAAATCTTCAGCTAAAAAGCTTTTGCTTTCTGCCATGGAACGGATTGAGCCACTGATTTGAACAATTGTTTGTTGAGATGAGGCCAAGATCCCGTATCCAAGGGGGTGATTGGGCTGAATGGCATCACTTGGTGAAAACTCCTAGGATGAGCATTGAGAATGAAGCTCCCAGAAAGATGACCAAATATTACTGGATTTCATTTCTTTAAGACACCTATCTTCTTTCCTCTGATTGATTATGTGATGATAGTGTGCTGCATAGCTTGCCATTTTCATGTGCCAATGGAAACTCATACATACAATAACCTTAGGAAAAAAAAAAAAAAAAAGGGATTGATTCCTATCATAGCGATGAGAGCATCTGCGGGACCAAAAAGAAAAAAAAAACACGTTGTAAAACTCTCCTTCCTTTCTTCTTTCTCTAGTAACGAGTTTGCTTTGTTAGCTGCAATGATGTAACATTATATCAAATCCTCAAATCATCTGGAATTTTATGGTTATGGTTAGCCTTCCTTGTTCTATTTTAGTGGCATAAACCGACCTCGATGGCCGCCTGAGAATACAAACAACAAATGCATTCACTGCACAGCAGGAAAGCATACAGAATGAACCAATTTTCACGTAAACATAGATGCCTATAGCCCCCAGTCCAAGAAACGAACAATAGTATGAAATAGAGAGGAATTAGCAAAATCAAATCTGATCAATGTCTTCTTCCCCAAATTCAATATAGTTATCAGCGCCATCTTCATCATCATCCAACTCTCCAGCAATCCCTTCATTGAGCCTAACATTATCAGGGAGCTCTCCATAGGCTTTCAAAAGCCTGGCCTCGTCAGGCATGTATTTAAGGATAACATCAGCCTTATCATCCTGGTAATCTCGGAGACCGACAAGGATGATGTCTCCGGTGGTGATCCAAACCTTCTTGTGCATCTTCCCCCGAATATGGCAAAGCCTCTTGGTCTGATCAATGCACATGGCCTCACAGCGGCCATTGCCTAGCATTCTAACCACCTGGGCATACTCTTGGCCGTCTTCTTTGAACATCAGCTCCCGTTTCTCGTCGTCAGCCTCATTCTTCCCTCGCTTCCTGTTCTTGCCACCCTTTCCCTTGTTCTTCGGCATGATTGATGAAGCTAATTAAACCCTGTGAGCAGTGTTCTGGGGTATTTGTGTAGATGCGTCTGGTTGGGACTTGGGATGGAAAAGGTCAAGACAAGTTTTGTGGTGAGAAAACCATCAATGGAACATGGCTTATTCAGTCGTTTGCTTGTAGAGCTTCTGGGCGACCGAGTTCCATGGCTGTTGAAGCTGCTTTGCATGGTCAGAGTATGTCGGGTTGCAATAGTCCTGCATTCCTAAATCCAATTTGGACAGTGTTCATTAGAAAATTATCACAATTAGTACTATCTTTATTTAGATAAATTAACCTATTTAATTTAACATTTATAATATTTTTGTTTTTAAAACTAATTTATTATTATTATAATTCATAATAAAATTTAAAACTATTATTATAGTTCTTAATATATTACATTGAAAAAAGATAATTATAAATAATTTGACAAATTATAATTTTATTTGGGACAATAATAATAATAATAAATATTAAAAATAAAAATATTACTACAAATTTAAATTTTAAAGACTAAATAAATTAATTTTCTTCCTATACGATCTTTTTTCTCCCAAATCCATCTACATCGTCTCTTTCACTTTGAAAGAGAAAATTTTTAGTAGAGTCGCTGCACCATGTCTTCGCAGGTGTAACAGTTCTATCATTAGCTTATACTTAATACTATTTGTTCGTCACCGATCTGACCTAGATATTCTACATATTCAGTTTCCTATATTTGGATATGACTTTCAAAAAAATTGAATTTGAATATCAAGAATCTGGAGCAAAACTTAAAAAATAATAAATAATATAGGAGAGTGATATAAGATCAAATTAATCATGTGACAAGTAGTACCAAGTACAGGTTAATGATATGATTACTGCACTACATCACTATAATGACGTGGTGCAACTACTACACTAAATATTTTCTCATTCTCAATGATTTGCCAAGTGTTTCTCCTACCTTCTTTATTTATTTTTTTCCTTCCTTAAACAAAAATAAACTTTTATAATTTAAATAATAAACTTTTACTTTAAAAATAAAATAAATAATAAATTTAAATGATACATCTAAATAAATAATATAAATAATAAACTTTTATTTGGAAAAAAAATAAATAGAGATAATAGAAGGAATACTTGCTGAATCCTTGAGAGTGGGTGAGAGGATAGGGAAAATATTTGGGTAGGATCTGTAGCATATTCTAATTACCATATTTTTATGTATAGTAAGATTAAAAAGTTAAATTTTTTAATACACACTTCATTTTCAAATAGCGGTTATTTTTGGAGATCTTGTGTTTAAAATTATTATTTTATAAAATTAAAAATATAATTAATGTCATTTTTTAAAATTGTACTCTTAGTGCTTATTATTTTAATAAATTATAATATTAATTAATTTTTAAATTCCAAGATAATCTTATAATTTTCAATGTGGTAATTTAATTTTATAACTAAAATCTTCATGTATGTAATTTGTATAACAATGATATCTGTCATATTAATGCCAGTGTCACAATTAGTTTAAGGTTCTTTACGAGAACATGTTGTATTAAAATTTTGATAAAAACTGTTGACTAAATTTTTTTTTTCATTTTATTACAAAAAGAAAAGTACGTATACACTTGATAAACATGAGATTATTATAGAATATAATTAATTTTATTTAAAAAATTATTACTTTGGATGCATTCGTTAATATAAGCATGTAGATTTAGATTATTTGAAGATATATTCACACATACACAATATATATATATATATATTATTTTTTAAATCGAAAGAAATTATTATTTATATTTTAAAAAAGTAAATAATAATAAATTTATGATCAAATCGCCATCAACACGTTTTGTGGGTAAGAGGGGCCGGGGGATGAAGGTAGATATACTTAAGAACGGCTCGGATCAGTTCATTCGAAAGTCAAAACGGGTCCTCAGATATCTTTGGATGAAAACCACCTACGCTACCCAACCAACACGAAGAACTTCTTTCAAGAGAGATTCTTTTTAGTTGCTTTGTTCTTGATACTTGATTGAATCTCCATGGCTACACTGCTCTTCCGTTATATCATTTGGTTATGATCATAGTTCATGGCCTTCACTCCTCGTTTTCCTTCCTGCACCTCGTGATTCTTGATGTTTACATCCACGGCAAATCAAGAATAATGTAGAAAATTCCAAAACAACAACAAACTAAGAGCTCTATTCGGATTTGGCATTTTTCTGCGTCAGTGATTTGCTCAGCGGTACTTAGATGCCAAAACCAGTTTTATTCACACATGTTTGTCATCCAGGAATCTTAATCCTCAAAGTCAAAGACACAGGTTTTATTGTGTTTGTAATTCTTTGAGCTTCGAGTTGGTAGTGCTTTCATTTCATCCAGTCTATTTTGATTCCTTTCTGGGCTTGTTCTTGAAGTTTTTTTTTTTCATGGGGAATTCAATTTATGGGATTGTGCTATTGTATTTGTTGGTTTTTACTTCGTGGGACTGTGTTCAATCCGACGAAGAAGGTTATATATCTGCGGTGGTATTCGATAAAGGTCTAGACTTTTTTGTGAAGGATTTGTTATTAAAACAGGCGGCTACTTCACTACTTCCACTGGAGCTTCCTACTATTGAGAAGCATGTTAAAATCCCACTTGTTGGTAATGTTCAGCTGGAAGCTTCAAACATGACTGTTTACAGCTTCGAGGTCGATTCCTCAACTGCGGAGATAGGTGATACTGGTTTACTACTTGTTATATCTGGCGCCACTGCAAATTTGACCCTTAATTGGATGTATTCGTACACCACCTGGTTCATACCAGCTCCGATCACGGATAAAGGGAATGCATCTGTTCAGGTATGCCGTAGAAGCCTCATTTATCTTGCTTTTACTGCCAAAGTTGGAGATATGCGAAGATGCCCTTTGAACTTGATATGATGATAAGCAGCATAATAGCATCTCTGTGTAGCCTTTAATGTGCTAGTACTTGTTTACCTTGTGATTTGAGAGATGTAGTTATGAGCAGTTAGCTTGGCCTTTGACAATGACTTTTTGGCGGAATGTTTTAAGTTGTAGTCGCCTGCTTTCCTTTTTTTGCCACTCTGGAAGATACTATAACGAGCCAAAATGAACTGACACAATTTTAATAGAAGGTTGGATAGGGCTATGAACCGCTACAGAGTTGAGAAACCTATGTTGTTTTCTCTAAAGTTTCAGCCATCTGCGTGTGGAGGCAGTATTCAGGAGCCTAGGAACTGTAGAAATCTAGTGTTGTACAATCATAAGCCCTCTCCTGGTAATTGTGTCCGAAACTAGCATGTGTATGCAGATTTTATTGGTAAATTGTTCATGTTTTCAGCCTGAAATATAAGTAAATGTTACAGTGTTTGAAGGATAGAGGTTTGCTGAGAAACTTGCATAATTTTGCTTTCCCCTTTTAAGGTTAAGCAGTTATTTCACATAGGAATTTCTCATTTTCCAAAATGAAAATTGATGAATGCTACTTTTTCTAAGGTTGAGGGTATGGAAATTGGGCTTACTGTTGGTTTGAAGAATGAACAAGGATCTCTGAAGCTGTCTGTCCTGGAATGTGGATGTTACGTGACAGATATTTCCATTACTTTGGAAGGTGGAGCATCCTGGTTATATCAAGGGTATAAATTTTATAATTTTTTCCCTTCTTGAAGATCTGTCTATCTTGTCTCCCAATTAGCAAAAGTTGTTGAGAATTTAGTTTCAGTTCAATATTTTAGTTCCCTTCTCAGCTATAAAGACTGTACTGAAAATGCACATATCACATCTACCAAGAGAAATTGCTCATCTTGTGCTCTGTAGACGTTGGTAGGTTTTGGTAGGCTTTTCTTGATATTATGGAGATTTTATGATGCTTGTCGATTATCAATATTGATGATGACATAGTTTGAAGCTTGTAAGACATCATACAAAGCATATTTCTTATTCCCTATTCAGCTGTCAGATCATGAAGACTTAAGTTGCACAATCAGTGAATATGTGCTACTTGGTATTCTCAAAGAATGTTCTTGTTATGGTGAAGAGATATCTTTCGGATCAAAGGCTCTCAGACAACTTATAACCAGAAATTTTTATGGTTTCCCTTCCTAAGTAGAATGAAGATTACTTCTGTAAAATTTCTCTATTTAGCTAGAAGTCCATCATTGTGCTTGATCTCCAGTGTATTGCAAACATAAAAATTGGTCCTATAACAGTTTGACATGGAAACACAATATTGCATTTCCGAAAATGGTGCAAAGCAATAGTTGTATTTTAGTGAATCGTCCTTGTTTCTTTTCCATTTTTCTTCCCAAAGCTTTTAGCAAGCAGAATACGGCAAACGTGAGCTAGTATTTTAGGGAACTTGATATAGAGGAAGGCTTATAAATTTAGAAGTCTAATACTACAATCCAATTCAAACCCCATATGGTTGCAATTGTGCTGTGATAACCAACAAGAGATTCTGTCTTCACTTAATTTTCTTGGAGAATGGTTTCATTTTTTTCACTCTTCTGATGTTGCCAGTGCTCCAGATATCTGTTTCTTTTTCAGCTTTCAATATTGCATTGATTATCGATTAACTCTGTTCCAAATACAAGAAAGGGCTAACATGCTTAGCCATTGCAAACATTTGGTTTGTGAACAGGTTTGTTGATGCTTTTGGAGATCTAATAACTGCTGCCATTGAAAAAACCATTCCCAAGAGAATAAAAGAGGGAATTGGACGCTTCAATTCTGTATTACAATCCTTTCCAAAAGAAATTCCAATAAATAGTGTTGCTGCTTTAAATGTTACTTTCGTTGGTGAGCCAGAATTAAGTGACTCTTCTCTCAAAGTTGCATTCAATGGTTTATTCAGTAACAAGGATGATATTGTGGTATCTAAATCTTACTATGACTATCTTCGAGCTCCATTATCCTGCAACAGTCCGACTAGAATGGTCAAGGTTTCAGTGAATGAACATGTTATTGAATCATTATCAAAGGTCTACTTTGAAGTAAGCTTTTTGAACTTCCATTTGAATGAAATGTAAATTTCCCAGATCATATATCTATTTAAACTAGTTTCTCAATTGGTGAGCGGTAAACTATTGGTCTTATTTTTATGGCGGATTGGATTCTATTTCAGGCTGATAAGATGCACTGGATTGTTGACAAGGTCGCTGATGAATTCATGTTGAACACTTCAGGGTGGAAATACATTGTTCCTCAGCTGTACAAGCAATATCCAGATGATAAAATGAACCTGAATATTTCTGTATATTCACCACCTGTTATAGAATTTGAAAAAAATCAGGTTGCTGCAACTGTTCCCTTAGACGTAATAATTAATGTGCTGGATGGCAGTGAAACAATACCTGTTGCATGTATCTCAGCGGTAAGCTTCTGGAAACATAAACTCCCACTTCTGTTGGTTTTCCCAGTTACTTTTTGACAGGTTTACTTCAGTCAAATGCTCAATTGATAGGATGTGCTAACATGATTTCTGAACATGAGATTGCATGTGCTTTTGCTTTAACCGGATGATAGTTGCTCTTAGCACAGCTCCAGTAATTGGTATATGCATCATTCAGATTGGATGTGTCTCCTAACAGATCAATGGCAACCAGAATGATGGAGAGGGATTTCTCTATTATGATAGACTGAACCTAACTAATTAGTCTCTTAAAGCATGGGAAACCATTAATATGATCTGGCTTGACCGTATCTTGGATGTAATTCTCTAAGGTTCTTTGATGCCAACTTCTGGATGAACTGCTTGAGTCTTT
This sequence comes from Voacanga thouarsii, assembly GCA_026120185.1. Lineage (NCBI taxonomy): Eukaryota > Viridiplantae > Streptophyta > Magnoliopsida > Gentianales > Apocynaceae > Voacanga > Voacanga thouarsii. The sequence continues at coordinate 419,854 of JANUWF010002356.1, forward strand.
GGATATATACAGAAGCAGAAATATTAGATTCAGTGATGTGTAACTAGGGTGCTTTCTTCTCAGATTTCCATCTACTTCTTTTGTTTCTACTTTTATCTTGGAAAGAAGTTGAAAAAATGGTTTTTGGAGGCAAAAATATAATGGTGGCTTTCCGATTATGCTTATCGATGCCTTCACAATATAAATACCATTTTAAATTTCCAACTAGAATTCTCCATAAGTGCTTATCTTTAGCAACTCTAAAGTTCCTAAAGCAATGGAGAGTGTGCCTTTTATGCCTGAAATTTCCCACATGATCTGGACTTGATAATATTATCTTCAGCTAAATTGTACATCTTTTTCAACATCTTACATTCATCTGGGAGTTAATATGACTAGTCATGTGTTTGCTGTAGGTAATTAGTGCTGCTTTTTCTCCAGAAATTTCAAGGAATGCTTTAACTGGCACTGTTAAGTTGAATAAATTTACCATGTCTCTGGAATGGAGCAAAGTTGGTAAATTGCACATGATTCTAGTCGAGGTAAGCCTCTACACACTTCTTGCTGCTGGTCTTGAATTTCTCATACTGCTTACAGAAAGTCTCATCAAACATCAAATATACCTACCGGCATCTAATATATAGAATCTATTGCGTAGAATATGTGGAACTACAGTCTACATTGGCAAAACATATCATCAAACTTGACTGACTCCTTTTTGCAGTTAGTGTAGTCAAGTGAATTTCTAATTCCGTACTCCATTATGGTCTTTTAGTCTGACTGCTAGGGAATGAAATATTTGTGACCGAGTAAAACTATTTTTTTAGCTTCCAAAATTGAAATTTCTTTTGGATGTCGCTCAAACATTCTTCTTTTGAGCTCTAGGCCTAGCTCCCCATACTGCAAATTATCTTTCCCACCTGCTATCTCTGGCCATCGTGGCATATTCTTGATTAATGTCCCACTAGTTGTAGGATGGTTTCTACAAAATGTAATTTGAAATTCTTTTGCAAGACTAGTTACTAATCCATGGTTATATACAACAACAATCCCATAGCATCCCAGATAAGGTTGTGATGAAACTTGTCCTTTTTCTGTTGCGAGTATTTGTTTTGCACTGAACTCCCTCCAACATAGTATTTCTAACTTATTACTGCATTCTAAAATAGAAGAGATATTGCCATGTGACTCCTCCTATAATCATCCGACTCCTATATGACATGTTGATCATTCTTGCAGTCTCTAATCTCAACTCTGCTGAAGACAGTGGTCTTGCCTTTTGTGAACCTAAGGCTCAGTAGGGGAATTGCATTGCCAATCTTCCATGGTTATGGCCTCCACAACACTCATATCGAATATGATGGCTCATGGTTTGTGGTCTGCACTGATCTTGTACCCTTCCAAATGTTGCAGCCTCTTTTAGTCCCCACTTTACATTGAGAGAAAAAATTTTGGAGCTTTGTGTTGTTTTTTGCATTGTTTCCAGTAATATATCCCTCAGTTAGGTCAAATTTAATCTGTACAGTCCTTGGGGACATTGTTTGCTTGTAATAGTGCAAATGGAAGTTCTTTTTTTCCTCTTGCAGTTAGTTTACTATGATTTCAACCCCCTAATGTCATTAATTAAATAAAATTCCATCCGTTTTATATTATTTAATCTTTTTAATCTTTGTATTTTATTTCATAATATTTAATTCTTTATATATTTTTATACATCAATGATTAATATTTTTTAATATTATCTTTAAGTTTAATCAAATTATATTTAATGAAAAGATAAAAAATCTCGTAAATAATTATTTATTTTTATATTTATTCGGGATAAATTTGAAATATAATTAAAAAATATTTATTAATTTTAATATTTTTAATCTTTGTGAAAATGGTCAAAAATCAAATGAGAGAATACTATTTATTTATAAGAGGTGGAAGAAGGGGAGCAAGAGGTGGCATTTGTCCTCAAAAGTTATTAATTTTTTAAAATTATTATTTTATTAAAAATTTTTAATTTTACTTTTTATTAATTAATTTTAAAAATATATATAATATTATTGTTCAATGGGAAGTTGCATTTGCCCTCAAAATTTATTAAAATTTTAAAATTATTATTTTATTAAAAATTTTTAATTTTACTTTTTATTACTTAATTTTTTAAAAATATATAATATTATTGGTCAATATATAAGACGCTAAATTTGTGATTCCGTTCTTTTGAATATGGTAAAAGATGCTGTTGTTACACGGTAGTCCAACACTGTCCAATAGCCAATAAGGCCTTCCAAGACGCGCAGATTGGACTTTGCCACGTGGAATCATGGTTAAGAAGCAAATTTGACTGCCAATTAATTTAAGTTTTGATCATCATTATTATTCACTTTATTCAGATTTGGATGTGAAAATTCAAATTTGGAGCATATAATATTATTTTTTAATGATTATTATTATTAAAAAGGAATTAAGGGGAGTGGTGGTTATTCAGTCCCCTCCGCTCTCCAAAAAAAAAAAAAAAAGGAAATGTGGAAAAATTATGTTATTCTGGTGTAGTCCTTTTTCAAATTTATTTTTAAGAAATTGATTTACTATTTATTTTGAGAAAGGTTAATGGGAGGATGCAAATATTCAAAGTTTATCATTCACAATCTGTTAAGTTTTTTTTTTCTCAGTAAAATAATAATTCTTTTCAATATATTTATAATTTATTCTCTTAACTAAAACGACATTATTCATTAAGCAAATTTGTTTAAAATATTTTTAAAAAATTCATGATACAATAATATCGTTATTACTAACAAGCATAATTAACTATCTTTGTGACATATTAATAAATAACACATATAAGATGATAAGAATTTTTTTGAGATGAGTTTATCTGAATATAATAAAAAATATTAAATATGTGAGGTTAATGTGAAATTTAAGTGAGGTTAAGAATATATGACAGTTATGAAAAAATATAAAATATAAAATTAATATTATTTTAAATTTTGAATTAAAAAGAATTGGCATCCAATCACACCATACATATTATATTTTTTTCTAAAAAAGCTAAAATTGATATTTATTTATCATTATGAAAATTAAACTGCTACTAACAAGACTTTTTATGTACTCTTTCATATTCTGCATTCTTTTATATTCAAAAGGATAAAAAAAAAAGAAAAAAGGTACAATTTTCTTGGTTTTTTTGGTAAAAAACTTGTGCCCCATATATCTCCATACCATTTAAAAATGGAAAAAACATACTTTTCGTTTGTCATTTGAGACATTTTTTAATAAAAAGTTGTCAACTAATTATCAATAGCGTGTAATAAGGTATTAGTTTAATTAGTTAGTAATATCTTTTATTAACCTAAATATTATGAGCTGTTTCGTCCCTTTGGTGTATTTAAAAAAAAATGGTGAGACAAATTATTTATATTATAATACACTTCCTTCATTATTACTTTTAAAAATTTTTATTATTTACAATTATATATCATTTTGAAAAATAAAAAATAAAAAATTCAAATTTACCCCGATATTTAAATAATGACATTAATTAATTTATTATTTTCAAAGAAGTTTATTAAGACAATTTCTTCTTAAAAGCTTTATAAAAATTTAAAACTTTCTTAATTTATATAGGCAATGCGACAATTAAAACTCGCACGTAAAAAACCCAGCAGTTCCAAATATGCAAGGGCCAAAGTGCAAATAGAAATATATCTTTAAAGGCCCAAATATTGTAACGAGTATAGAAAGTAGTCAATAATGAAAATAGAAGGATCTTGAGGGACCAAATTATAAAAAAGGACGTTATAGTAATACGCTCTCGTTTTCCCTTTAATCTCTCCCTGTTTGCCCTGCGCAAAGTTTTTGTTTCTCTCCTCAACACAACAATACCTCACCACACCCACACACTCATTCCACCAAATTACACACACCAACAACAACTTCAAGCTCCCCCAATTACCCGCCAAAAAGGTAGTATAGAACTATATAATTTTTAACGCTTCCAAAAATTTTCTCCCTTTTTTTTTAAATTTTTTTTTTTGCGGAAGGAAGTCTTCTCTCTGTTCTCTCTTCTTCCTCCTCTCTCCGTCTATCCCTTCTCCTCTGTCTCTCTAGGGTTTCTCTCTCCTTCTATGGAATCTCATCACTCTGCTTTTTGCAGGTCTCTGTTGATTCGGTGTCTGCGACGTCGTTTATGGACTGAGGATTTTGGTTAGGGTTTTGTTTGAGGATGGAGACTGAATTGCCGGGGAAAAGACCGGCGGAGGAGGATGGGGGAGGTCCGGCTTTGAAGAAGGTGCGGAGGGAGGGTTTGGTGGAGGATATGAGGAAGGTGGCGGAGATGGTTTTGGTGTTAGCGGCTATGGGGAAGATGAGGGGAGGTAGGGTTCCTACTTTGGCGGAGACGGAGATTATGTCTACGGCTAGGAATAAGTTGGCTGAGGTTTGTCAGTTTTTTGCTCCTAAGGATGTTTTTCCTAGGGATGTGTTTGGAGGGGTTATTGAGGATATTGGGTTGAATAAGGTGAAGGAGCAGAGGTTAGGGTTTCGGCCTCCTAAGATTTCCATTGCTGAGAAGTTGTTATTCTCCAAGAGAAAGGTCTGGTTTGATTTTCAGTTCTGTTTTGAACTCGAGTTTTTTTTTTTTTTTTTAATTCAATGCTCTTGTTTGCATTTCTTTTATCCAATTCGTTAATTGTATTTTGATAGAAGGATGCTCAATGTAATAATTGGTATTAGCATTTTTGAACGTTTATGGTGGTTTTGTTTATATTTCTTTATTGGCAAGGCAGACACCATTCGAGTTGTACAGTATTTGATCTGAAATTATGGGTTTAGTGAGAAATTTTGAAGGAAGTCTTGATATCCTCTTTTAGAAGCATTCCGTTCCTCTTGTGGCAACTATATAGGCTGTGCTCTCACATGGGGATTTGCATAAATGTACAATGATTTCTATTTCAGAATTTTATCCTCGCACATGTGGGCCTGTATGAGTTCGTTATTAGATGTAATTGAAATATATGATGTTTTGCAGCTTGCTTATGTTGGCAAGTATGATGTAATGTCTTAAAAGCAAAGATCAACAGTCCAACAAACAAACTCTCAGTTCTTTTTCGGAGAGGGGTAGGGAGAGCGAGAGTGACATTGAATTTGTTGCAATGCAATACGTGTATGGAAATTGTAGAGAGAGAGTGTGTTTCCATATATTGAGATGTAACTTGCCATAGATGATATTTCCAATTTAGCAGTATTTAATTTTGAGATTTATATTAGACAATGTCTATTAAATTCTTGTCACTTGTTTTGGTAGGAGGAGATTAAGGCTGGGTGAATGAAATTTGACTAATAGGATACTCGCCATAGTATTGAATGATAGGTTGTTACTATGCAAAGGTAACATGTTCCCTAATGGCAAGAACATGCAACCCTCTAATGAATAATGTTCATTGGAGATGAAAAATATATTTCGTACTTGGACTATTAATCATAAGACCTGCCTATAATTCACTGGCTAATAATCTTTGCGTCAGCAAAATTAGTCTAAGTTACTATGAGGACACCTCTGGAAAATCTTGGCAGTATAGTTTTCTGAACTTACTGGAGACTCAGTGTTAATGTTGTGCTGCTACAAGTCAAGCATGCACACCTGCATGTGTAAGCTTTTGACTGGTTGAGAGGTTTTGTCGAATCTGATTACTTATATATATATATATATATGCCTTTTCCCCATAAATGTGTCATTTCATATATTTGGACTAGTTTTCCTTATCAGAAGATGAATTAGATTGCAATGTTTATTCTTCATTAGTTGACTTTTTGAATATCTTTTAAATGCCCATCGAGCTTTTTATTGATGCCTAGTATTTTTCTCCCCCCTTTTTACCCCCCATCTAGATGGAAAAATCAGACGATCTTTCTCAAACTTCTACTGCAAATTTGTCTCAACGATTGTACGCAAACTCAGGATCGGCGGTTGAAAGTCGTGGCCTCTCACCTACTGCTCGAGGGTTTCCCTCTGATAAATCCAGTCACACAATAATTTCTTCTGGAAGCTTCCAACCCGCTTCACCTTTGGTTCATTCAGCGGCTGCAAACTCTACAGCTTTGCCTTATCAGCTACCTACAAGCGAAGTGAGACCAGTAGTTTCTGGTGGATTGCCCTCCAATCATCTGGTAAAGGATTCAACTTCTGTAGCATTGCCTAAGATTGACCGGCCTCATTTCAGAATGGACGGACGGACAAATGGTTCTTCTCATATGCTGCCACTCCACGGTAAAAATTACTTTATTACTTAATTTGAATGATGGTTCTAGATGTGCGCCTTCATGAATTCCTTTTCTCCATACAAATTTCATTTTCTTAAACGCATGTTTATGGAACTTGTATATGTTGTGGGGTTTGTTTGTGACAATAGTTATCTCTTGCAATCTGAATACTTGTCCATTTGTTGCCCATAGTTACTGTTCTAATTTTTTGGGTCTTATGTTTGGCTACCTGCTCATTTCCATTTTCAGTAACTCATCATTTGATCCCCTTATTAAGGCTTTTGGGCATGATTTGGATTAAGTTCTTCCAGTGAGAAAGGAATCTTTTGACATGATTTGTGAAAATTTAGTGGACAACATTGTTGCGTGCTTTAGTGTTCTAAGCCCAACAAGGAGCTTGCTCCACTTTTCAATATTCAGTAGATGTACAAGGCAGAACACCAGGTAGACATGGTTGATGTAATTTGGATGCTTATTTGGCATTAGATTTAGGATTTTTAAATTTTTGTTTTTGAAGAAAAGTGGGTGGGACAAAGGTGGAAAAACAAATGCAGCGGCAAATTAGATTTTTCTTTTTTTTTTTTTTTTTTTTTTGTGTGTTGGGAGGGGGGGGGTTGGTGGTGGATAAAATCACTTATATTTGTAATCTTGGATCCCTTCCCCCCTCTTTTTTCTGCCCCTTGAGTATCTGGGATCAAGCAGCTAGAGATGGTTTCTGCTAAATGCACCTCATGCCTTCCTCTAAGTTGCTTCCATATATGTTGGAAGTTGCTTCCGAGTTGCAAGTTACTCTATTGGTGCAATAAAACATTTCAAAGTGTTTGTGCTATGAAATTTTCTACTGGAAAATGGCTGGTGAATGTAGCTTTTCTGCTATCTCTGTGGGCATCTCCTAAGTTTGATAGCAAATTTCCTATTTCTCTTGGTACTGTTGAATGATCATGCATATTGTTACCATTGCAGCAAATTCTTCTGGAGATCACCTTGTTGGGAAAACACCAGCCTGGTCAGCTCAACCACAAGCTGCCCCATCAGCTAAAATTGCATCAGAGACTAAGGTGCCAACGCAAACTGCATTTAAAGTTGAAGGAGCAGCTGATGCTAGGCCGGGAATGGTCCCTCACATGCCATCGTCAAAACCATTCATAACTCAGTCCACATCTGTCAATCCCCAAAGTGCACAGCAGCATTTTCAAGGCATGAACACTATTCAGGCTCCTCTATTGAGAAACACCCATTCTGATATTGGTAAGATTGTTCAGAAATTCTTACAACCACGGAACTCAGAGCGACCTGTGTGGACTCTTCCGTCCCGGGATTACATGAATAAGGCTTTGACTTGTCAAGTTTGCAAGTTTACTGTAAATGATGTGGAAAGTGTACTTGTTTGTGATGCATGTGAGAAAGGTTTCCACTTGAAATGTCTCCAGATCAATAACCCCAAAAGTATTCCCAGAAACGAGTGGCATTGTGGAAAGTGCTTGCAAATAAGCAATGGGAAGCCCTTGCCTCCTAAATATGGTCGTGTCATGAGAAATATTAATGCACCCAAAGCACCTTCCAGTACAACTCCTATCCAGTCATCTTCAGAGAAGAAGGCTGGTTCTCTTGATGAAAAGGTCAATCAGCAAAAGATAATGGCAAATGGGAACACTTCACTGCATAGTGCTGCTGCTGCAAGTGCAGTCACTAATTACAGTCATCCAACATCTGTTTCAAAAATGGAAAATGCTAGTGAAATGCAAGGGAATGCTATTGCAGGTAGAGGAAAGGTTGATGAGAAAACTTCTTCAGGAATTTCTTCAAATGAAATAACTGAAACCTCTGGGCCTACTGTTTCTCCTTCTGGGCCATCAGTCAAAAGAGTGTACGAAGAGAAACTGTTAGAATTGAAACCATATCCTCCTGCAAATCCTGAGGGAGTTCACGTTGTCACTGTCCATTCACAATCCCTTACTAACTCAGAAGGTAATCGCCAGTCAGGGCTGTCAAACAGTGCAGTTCCACTGAAGCAGTCCCTTGATCATCACACAAACAATAACCATCTTAAGGAGTCTTGTGGTGGAGAAAGTTTATGCAACAAGATTCAGGAATCTTCACGAGATGATCGAGAAACTGTACGAGGTAATCCAGTTGAAGCTTCAACAACTAATGCTGGACAGACAGAGCTCCAGAGGTCTCTTCCACACCATGTTCACAGTGTCGATTGGATTGGCGATACACTTAGAGCTGATGATGACAAAATGTTTTATCATTCATGTCGCATCAATGGAGTCGTTTACAAGCTTCGGGATCATGTTCTGATTCGCTTTAATAATGATAGATTAATTCCTTCTAAGATTCTGGTGAGCAATCACTAGGATGTTTAAGATCTTTCTGTTTTAAACTTCTAAGTTCTTTGATTTTCCGGTTACTATGTTTACCTCAACTAGCTTATTGCTATCAAGAGTTTGCTCTTGTTATGGTCCTTATGGATGCTTATTCTAGTATTGACCTAAAGGGATAGACATGTTTACCAGCGAGGCCTGGCCAACTGTAGGATTTGAATATATGGTTATATTCATATCTGCTTTGTGATTTGTTCTGGCTGTTGTTTGAAATCTTCTTTTCATTTTTGGCCCTGTGATAAAGGTTAAATGTTTTAGATCTGGGGATGCAGAGATTTTTAACCAAATGGAAAGAGATGTCTCTTACATTACTTCTTTTGTTTCTCCATCACAGGCCATGTGGGAGGATAGAAAAAAGAAAACAAAGTGGGTCAATGTCAACAGGTGCTATTTTCCTGGTGACTTGCCTGTGGCTGTTGGCCGTCCTTGTGGCCTAGAGAACTGTGAGGTGATTTTTCTGCGTGCACCCCCCCCTATCTCTTTTCATTTACATCTTGTCTATATTCAGTTTCATTGAGCATAATTGGAAAGCATTTCTTGTTTAGTGATTTACAAGACTGAGTGTTCCTTGAATAGCAGGCCAGTGGCCTTTTGTAACTGTTGGAGTGTCTGACAAAATTGCTTAACTTAAACTTACTGCATATGTTAGTTTTAAATAGTCTAAAAGAAAATACTTTTTAAATGCCTCATACAAGATTACAAAGATTCAAATGTTTGTACTTCTTTAAGAATTAACCTCCTGGGGTCTCTAGTTCTTGGATGATAATCTGCTGATAGAGGAAAGGCATAACACTGACTGTTGAAAATTAGTCCTTTTCTATGTAGTCTTGGAAGCAGATGATAAGAAATTGGTTCATGTCACCAAATTTGATTAGGTGGTACTTTTTCTGCTGATGTCAGTGGTGTTTAGTACAACTGTTGTTATTCTATTTGGAGAATTGAAGCTGTTGTGACAGTTTGATTCTTCTATGAATGGTAGCAGAATAAGTTGTTAAATACAAGGAGCCATTTTGTGATAATTAAATAATTGGCTTGATTTCGTTGTCTGAATGGGTAGTGAAAATGAATGTTCAAAGGATATTTAGGCATTGCACTTATTCAAAAGAGAACTTATCAAAACAGTATCAGAACAGAAGTAGCAACCAACTCTTTCTAGTGGCTGCTTTATATTGGAAATTTCTTTTCTTGGAGAATTTCAACCATAGCATATGTGGTTTCAAGGAAAATGATATAAAAGAATGTGTTGTACTGGAAAATACAGATGGCTGGCTTCCTGTAACTGATGGAAGAGCCTTGGGTTCTTGAACAATCTGGCTGCAAGTAGCCATACCTCCTGAACATGCTTATATGACAATTGGTGCATGCATAACTACTATTAATTCATTTTTGCTCTTTATAGGTGTACGAATCTACTTATGGTTGCTCTGTAATGGCTGGCTTGATACAAGAGCCATGTGAAGTTCTTCCTCCAAGCCTGTTTGCTATAGAGAAAGAAAAGAGAACCAGCTTAGGGAAGGGGCCAAATGCTAATTTACGACCTCTTTTTGTGTGCAAGTATGTCTTGTAATTTTTTGTATGCATTCTTATTTTTTAGATGAATTGGCTTTAAAGGTGCATGATGATAAAATATTTTGTTGGCATGTTTAGCATCCTTAGAAGCTTGATGTGGGTGGTAAAGCATCTCTCAATTATTTGATCTTCATAAGATTGAAGCCTTTCTGCAAGGTTGACCCGATGTTGGCAGTTTAACATTTTTTCATCAATACCCTTAAAGCACAAGTCATGTATTGAAATTTAGTTTACTGCTCATACACATGAAGAATGATTTACCAATTAGTCCTTCCTACATTGCCAATTTTCTTCTCTCTTTATATGTGTGGTGGAGCAAAATGGTAGTAGAAACCACTAGCATTTGTTGATGTGTTGAATTAATTGTTGTTTGTAGAAGTATGATAATCAGCTGAAGACTTCGTCTTTGCAGCTGTACTATTTTTTGAGTTTTGAGAAATGCTGGAATATGTGTGCCTGCCCCCCCACCTCTTCCTAAAAATTAAAGTTTTTGGGTCATCAGTGTCCCTTGTAGATGTTGAAATGGAGTTAATGTTCTTGGCATTTTTAAAATACTGTTTTGTAATTCCGGGGGATGCTTACTTACAAGGGAGACCTATTTGTATATTTTACACTTGAGTCGCTTATTAGGGATTTTGTTGAGCTTGTTGCTTTTTCATGGACTGCAAGTCATTCTCATCATTTTCTTGCAGATGGATTTATGATGAATCAAAAGGGCTGTTTCGTGATATTTCCTATTAGTTGTCGATCAAAGCATATTTTGGGTGAAAATCTTGTGTCTCTGTTCTGAATGTGCCATGGCTTAGCTCATACTTTGATCAGGTGCACCACAAGCCAATCTCTCTCTCTCTCTCTCTCTCTCTCTCTCTCTCTCTATTAGAAACAGAATGTGATTCTTGCTAATCGTAACTGTTAGTTGCAAACAGTAAATAATATTTGTGAATAATTTCTGTGGTTGCAACACTGGAAATAAGCAATCAAAATTAGCTAATCCTTTCTGTAATTCTGCACCTGTCCTAAAATGGTACGGGATTTAGACGATTGGGAAACCTCCTCATCCACCACCCCCCCCCCCTCTCCTCTCCCCCCTTCTTTCATTCTCTCTCTCTCTCGCTCTCCCTTCCTATTTCTCTTGTCGAGTAACAATATAGTGGATCTCTTTCTACAAGAAGCCGCATAGTTCATCTTCCTTTGATTTACATACTTCACATAGATGTCGGAGGAGAATTGTAACGTTTCAAGTGTTTATGAACAGGTGGCGGCGGGTGGCAGCGGAAGCCCTTTTGACAATTGATGCAGAACTTCCGTCCCTGTACCATATGTAGTTCTCTCCATATTTTTTTCTTTTAGGCAGATAAAAATTTAGTGTTAGTATGTTTTAGCAGTTCTGTTGTTTGGTAGCTTACCCATAGTAATTTGAGTTGGAACATTTGCCATGCCCTTCTTGGTATCACAATGTTTATGATTGCCTAGTATACCTGGCATGGCTCTGCTTTTCACCCCGGTCATATTTTAAACATTTATTTAATAAGAAATTAGTTAGAAATTCAGAGTCCAGAGATCTTTCGTTGTACTCTTGCCTCTTTGCCCTGCTTAATCCCCTTTCTCTGTTCTGCCCTGATTTTGTATGTACCTCCCCGGCATTTTCCTTTTCTCCCTTTGAGGTACTAGCAGATGACTTCTGAGTTAATCACTTACGTTTGTTTTTGGGACAGCACAACAGACAGGAAAAACTCCATGAAACTGAAAATGAAAATGAAAATGAAAATGAAAATGAAGAATATCCTTTCCGAGTAAGATGTTAAGTAGAAAACAAATTTTGAGAGATCCTAAGCGTAAAATAATGTGGGAAAAATAAAGCACACTGTAATTTTTAATTAATTAGATTATTATTTTTGTTATATTTTTAGACTTACTAATTCAATAAATAAAATTTTTGTCATATATTAATATATTCAGTTTGAGTGTAAAGTAGAGAAAAAAAAAAAAAGAGATGTAAATATTGACGCGTTGTTTGGTTAAAAAAAAAAAAAAAAAGAGAGAGAGAAAGAAAAAATAAATTCTAAGTGAATTTTTTTTTATATTAGAAAAATAATATGTTTAAATTTAGACGAATTAAGATATAAATTAAAATAATATTTATTATTTATTTTTAATTCTAATCAAATAAAATCAAAATAAACTATATTTATTCTTTATAATAAAAGTAAAAATTCTCTTCACCTTTTCCTTTCCTCTCACATTCCTTCTTTAGAGGCTTTTTGGATGGAGGAAAATGGACAGAGAGGAGCAAAGAGAAAATGGAGGATTTGAATTTTAAATATTTAGATTAATTTTTTATCAAAGAATGAAAGGCGAAAAGAGATTAGATTTGGTATAAAAACTTTAACCTTCTTTCCTTTACGGAAACAAAAGGAAAAAAAACTCATTTAATAAATCTTTAGTAAACAAATTAAAGTATCCTTAATAAGTAAAATATTATTTATTATTACATCAAACTAATAAACAAAAATGTAAAATTATTGTGAATTTAATTCAAAATAAAATTAAAAAATTTAAAATTAGAAATTTAAAAAACCATACAATAAGAGAAATAAAAGAATCACTTAAATTCAATTAATTGATTATGTTCATTTATATAAAATCCTTATTCATAGATATTTAGATACATCATCTAGAATAATAAGAAATAAATATAATAAATACAATCTTATCTTATCCATTAATAACTTTAGAAAAATGAACAGTCTCATTTATCTTCAAGAACAACCACTTATTATTTTCATAATGCTCCCTAATGGATGTTGGAAATGTCTCGTTAAAAATCTTCTTAAGAAAAATCCTGCGAGATAAAAATCTAGTGAAGGAAAAAAGAATACACTTTTCGTTCTAAAGGGAACACTATCTCATTAAAAATTTGGCCAAGAAAAAAACTCCATAGAAAAAAAAAAAAAACTTTAGTTACAATGTATATACTCTCCCTCTTGATAACAACTTTAAGATGTCTTCATATATTGCAACCGATGCATTTTAATTTTATATACTAATTTTTCAAATAAAGCTGTCTACAATGTCTTAGGGAATAAATTTGTTAGATTATCACATGATTAAATATGTTGTATATTTATTTCACCTCTCTTCTAGAGTTCACGAGTAAAGAAAAATTTTGATGAAATATGTATCATCCTAATTCCTTTAATATATTCACCTCTTAATTGAGTTATACAAACTATATTCTCTTAGGTGTTGGAATTTCTTTTTCAGAGAATAATCCAAAATTTTTTCGAATATAATGGATCATGAATCTCAACCACACACATTCTCGACTTGCCTCATGAATAATAATAATTTCAGTATGATTGGAAGAAGAAGTTGCTATAGATTGTGTTTGTAGAACGTCATGATATATCAGCACAACTACATATAAATATATAGTCAGTTTTAGAACGTACTTTATGTGAATAAAAAAGATAACCAGTATCTGCATAACAAATCAATACTGAGTTGGTTTTATTTGAATAAAGCAATCCGAAATCTATTATCCTTTAGAGATATCTTAGGACATGCTTAATACTATTCCAATATCGTCGTATTGGAGAAGAACTAAATCTTGTTAATAAATCCATTGAAAATATTATATCAGGTCGAGTGTTATTAGTAAGGTACATTGGTGTACCAACAGTACCAATAAATTTTTCATCATCTTCTCAAGGTTGAAAATGTCTTTATTTACATATGATGACCTAATGACTATTGGAATACTCAATGGATATGCTTTGTCTGTGAAAAATCTCTTCAAAACTTTAGTTATATATATTGATTGATGAATAAAAATATCATATTTCATCTGTTCTATTTATAGATCAAGACAAAATTTAATTCGTTCAAAATTTTTAATTTTAAATTCTTACTTCAGGTTATTTTTTACTTCTTGGAGCTTTTTTGGAGTTTTAATAAAGTTGATATTATCAACATATATAGCAAGTAAAACAAAATCAAATCCAATTCTTTTAATAAATACACATGGATATATCGGATCATTTTTATATCATGATCTTAATAAATGTTCACTAAGACGATTATACCGTATGCATCCAGATTACTTTAAGCTATGCAATGGCTTTTGTAATTTAATAGAATAATTTCCACGATGACCAAAATTATATGTTTCAGGCATACTGAGTCCTGAGATTTTTATATAAATATCATTATCAAATTTCGTATATAAATAAATAGTTACAACATCCATTAGATGCATACCAATCTTTTCAGGTACTACTAGATTCAAAAGGTATTAGAGTGTAATTGCATCTACTACGGATGAATATGTCTCATCGTAATGAATATTCGATTTTTTCAAGCAACCTTATGTCACAAGTCATGATTTATATCTTACGCCTTTATTATTTTCATTCCACTTTCACACAAATACCCATTTATAACCAATTGGTTTTACACATTCTAGTGTTCGGATTGCAAATAAAAAAGCATCACGCTTTGCAAGTGAGTTTTACTCCAGTTGAATTGTATCTTTCCATTTTAACTAGTTATTTCTATGACGACATTCTCTAACTAATGTTGATTCAAGATCTTTATTATCTTTTAACGCATCAAATGCTACATTATATGCAAATATATCATCAGTAGTTATTTCCATCAAATTTCAACTCCTACCAGAAGTCATAGAATTGATAAACATTTTATTTTTTTTGTTCACTATTTTTAGATATTTGAATCTTTTCATCAATTGTCACTTGGTCCATATTTTTTAATTTTTCAATTTGATCGTTCTTATCATTTACTCTTCTTTTCTTTCGAGAATTTTATTTTTTGAACTAAGGGATCGGTCATACTTCTGGTGTGTTTTTTATTCAACAACTATAGGAATTTTATTTTATTTTGTTGGAACCTTTATCCCAGTAAGAGTTTCTATAGATGGAATATAAGATTTAATTACCCTTATAGAGTTAATAAAAGAATTTGACAGTTGATTTGTAAGTCTTTACAAATTTTGAACTTCTAGTTCATTTGCGCTTGTATGCGGATCCAAATAATTCAATGATGTTGTCTAGATAAACTCTTTTTTTTATGCAGTTTATATTATTTCCCTAATTTAGGAAATAGAATTTTATCAAAATGACAATCCGCAAATCTTGTTGTGAATAAATTACTTGTCAATAGTTCAATATATCTAGTTATAGAGGGAGAATTATATCCAACATATATCCCTAATCTTCTTTAAGGACCCATTTTGATACGTTAATTTGATACTATCAGTACATATACAACATACCAAAAAAATTTTAAATAAGCAATATTAGGCTTTGAATCAAAATCCAACTGCAATGGAGAGAATTTGTGATAATTTGTTAGCCTTATATACACAAGTATTGTTGTGGGCCCCCAATCCTCTGGGCCCTTCTCTTTTGAGGGATTTTTTTTTTTTTAATTTGGTGGGTTTATTGGATTGTTACTTTATTTAATTAATGGGTTAGGATCCATAGGATTTAAGAGTTAGTATTTTAAGTTAAGGGGTTAATTAGCAATTGTTTTATTAGAGAGTTTTAATTAATTACTTATTAAATGCTCAGATATAACATCAGTTACGTTGTTCTTTAGTATTAGTGCTAGAAGAGAAGAACGAATAAGAGAGGAGAGGGGGTAAAGAATTGTAGAAAGGGCTTTGAGCCATTACCATCAAATCTTAGTAAGTTAGCCTCTCTTTTGTTGATTACGGTGTTTGTAATATAGGATTAAGACTTGTTATTCTTGAATTGAAGCTAGAGTGTTAGAGTTCTAAATTGGAAAAAATCGATTAGAGGATTAATTGTATTGTTTAGGTTTCAATCGAAGGTGAATAAGTATTTGGTGGCTTGAAAGGAAGCTTTGAGAGGATTCTTAGTGTTTGAATTCCTAAGTAATAAAATTGGGTTTACTTGTATTTTGGCCACTGATTGTTTTTTTTCAAAAATCATGTGCGTTTTAAATCCTTTATGAAATTGTTGTTTTGATTATATGAGAATGGTATTGAGTATTGTATGATAATTTGTCACCTCTGTTTATATGGTTGTGTTATTGAAAATTATAGGTTTTAATCTAAGTTCTATGCTATATTCTGGTTTTATGATTCATGATATGTTGATTGCTTGTGGGTTTGCTTTGGTAGGGAATTCCTAACTTTACAAGCTATAAGGCCCTATTAGGGGGATACAATACCTAGGATAAGTTAAGGCCCTTCTTCCAATGGGATTTAATAATTGAAAGACTGATTAATTAAGCCAAACCACGTCTCCAAGTATGAATTATCTTCGTAAATTAAGTTATGTTTAAGTGTATATATATATATATATATATATATGTATATATATATATATATATATATATATATATGTTTAAATGGTTTTTTGTGCACAAAATTGTGTTTTTCCTTGATAGAGTGAATGGTTGGTTTGGTTTGGTTCTTAGGGTTGGAATGTTACAGGTTGGCTTTTGGATATTCTGAAAATCACGTTTGCGTATTCCAAAGCGCACTCGGTGCTGACTCCTTCGCTCAAGGCCGAGGCACCAACTTCACACTGTCCGGCTCACCCAACTTCGCCGTGTTCCCCCACCTGGCACTAGCTCCCATTTGATTTGATTCCGGTGTCGGTTTTCTTTTATTGAAGAGACGGTCCTTTTTCTTGATTTATTGGTCATTATTTTTATTGAATAAACAACATCGGTTCAGTATTCAAATATCAGTTATGCATCATTTGATTCAGTATTGAGTAAAACTAAGAAATTCATTGTTCCTCTTTACCTCCCTCTTGTTTCTTTGTGTGATATTTTGAGATCTTCACATGGTGCGACTAACTCATCAAGAAGATATTTTAAAACCCCATGAGTTGTGTACTACAATAACTTGAAAGTTATTTTAAATAAGCGTTTTATAAATGTATATGTTTATGTAGCATGCTCAATCTTATGTAAGTCAGATTTTCCTACTGAGCTAGTGAGCTCACTCCTTATCTACCATTTTGCAGGATATCAGTTAGAAGAAGAAGAATTAGACGAGTGGTTTGAGAAAGATTAGCAATGATATCTAACAGTTATTTCTGAATTTTTGGAGTATGATTATTTATTTGAATGGTTAGGATGTTTTGTTAAACTTTGATGATTTTGATGGATTTATATTTGTTATGTGGTAGATTATGTAAATAAATACTCAATTAATGTCAGTTGGGTTACTTAGACTTGATCACGAATTTGAATTTTTAGAAGTGCGAGTTTATACGTGCGGGTTATTTGAATATCAGAGTAGCGCAGTGGAAGCGTGGTGGATTAGTTTGAGGTATTAAGGTTCGGCATTCCAATTTGGGGGTGCTTCCGTGTCATCCTCGGACTCGGGGCGTAACAATTGTAGCATGCAAAATAGTATATCCCCAAGTAAATGTAGGAAAATTTATTCTCATTAATAACGATCTAGCAATTAATTGAAATATTTTAATGAATAATTTAGTTAGACTATTTTGGGTATGAATATAAACTACTGAATTTTCAATAATAATGCCAATCAACATGCAATAAGTATGAAAGGTTTGTGAGGAATATTTTTCAACATTATCTAGACGGATCTTTTTAATAAGATAATTTGAAAATTGTGTTCTTAAGTGAATTATTTGGACAAATAGTCTTGCAAACGTCAGGTTGTGAGTTGAAAATAAACTGACACGTAACCATTGGGTTGATGCATCAATTAAAACCATACAGTATTTGAATTGCCCTCATGATGGATGAATTGGTCCACATACATCACCATAAATTCTTTCCGAAAATATTGGAGATTCAAACTCCACTTTTGTTGGGAATAATTTAATAACCATTTTCCTTTGAGAACATGCAACACAAGAAAACTTATTTGATGCCAAAATCTTTTGACTTCTCAAATGATGACCATATGTATTTTTAATTATCCTTCGTATCATAACGGCTCCTGGATAACCTTAGCAATCATGCCAAATGATAAATGTAGTAAGATTAGTAAACTTCTGATTTACGAAATGATACCCTTCAATTGCATGGACTTTTATGTAATATAGGTCAGATGAAAGAGATATAAGCTTTTCTAATAAAGATTTTTTACCTGAAATTATTTGAGTAATACAGAGATATTCAAACCCATTTTATTTCATTATTTCAATGTAATATCTATTTCAGCGAATATATTTAAAACATAATAAATTTCTTCTAGATTTTGAATAAAATAACACTTTATGAATAATAACATATATTCCTCCGGGTAATAATATATTAACTCTTTCGGAACCTTCAATTAATTTTACATTACCACTTATAGTATTAACATTTGTTTTTCCTATTTTCAGATAAAAGATTTTTTTTTTCCTTTCAATATGGTGTGTGTGTGTGTGTGTGTTGTACCACTATCAATTAAGTATACGTCTTCAATGTCACTTTTATATTCAATCAATGGAGTATTACAATATTGAAAATATAAAATATAAAATATACGTATTAAAAGTAAACTTTTAATTATTCTAAACACTTCCATCACCATTAATATACGTATTAATTCTTCTTTCTAGATGCTCAAAGAAAGTAGTAATATTCAAATAAGTTACATTAATATTAATATCTTCAAGGTTGGTATCATCATCATCATCATTGTTATTGTCATTATCACGATAAAGTGAATATTGTAGAGTAAAATTTGCTTCTATTCAATAGAAGTTGGATAAATATCAACAAAATATTTTGCCGTACGACAGGTACAAGATTAATGCCCTTTCCTGCTACAACAATAACATTTATCTTCATAATTTGTAAGAACCACATCTTTCATTTTCTTTTCCCATTATATTTTGGTCACTTCTAGTGTTATTATTATTTCTCATGCCTTAATTTTTACTTTTGTGATTATAATGAATATTTCTATTATAACTGCGTGCATGTCCACGAATATAATCACGACCTCTTTTGGAGCAAAAATTACAAGGTCTAACAACATTCAATTATGGGAATGGAGTAGAACTTATTAGTTGCACTTCATAATTTTTCATTAAAAACTCATTATTTTGCTCAACTACAAGAAGAAAAGATATCAATTATGCATCTTGAATCTCTTTTTTCGATATTGCTACTGTAGGTATACATTCGAAACATGAAAAGTAAAGTTTTTTCTAACATATCTTCATTAATAATATTTTCTTTACATAATTTTAATTGCAAGTTAATTTTAAATATCGCAGAATTATACCGAACTTTTGAAAAGACAACCATCTTTTGATAGTCAGACATTTTTTTCAAATTATTTCATAAAATAAGTGAATTTTTCACAATAAAGTTTTTTACTTTTAAATCTTTATGAAGATGATAATGGAGAAAAATCATAATTTTAGCATCATTTTATAATAATAATGGATTTTCTTCTACAATATTATTTGTCAGACTCATTGCAGTTAGATGCATTTTAACATCTAGTGTCTAAAATAAATAATTTTTTCGAGTGATATTTAGAATTGTAAACTCAAATTTAACGTGTTTGGTCGTATTAATACAAAATCAAATAGAAAGAATATTTTTTTCCTTTTGTTTAGAAAACTTCAAAAATCAAATTTCTTGATTGTACGTGATCGAGAGTAACTTAGATAGTGCTGGTTTGATTATCAACTTCATAAAAAAAACTTTAGTAGTGTTATTTTAATTATAATATTTAGTAAAATAACTTTAGTAAAGTCTCGTACTGATAAGGTATTGTGAATTTAATTAAAAATAGAATCAGAAAATATAAAATTAAAAATTAAAGAAATTATACAAGAGAAGAAATGAAAGAATCACTTAAATTTAATTGATTAATTAGGTCCGTTTACATAAAATTTATATTTATAGAGGTTTAAATATATCATCTGAAAGGATAAAAATAAATATAATAAATAAAATATTATCTTATTTATTAATAACCTTAAAAAATGAACAATTATATTTATTTTCAAGATAAATAGACAGTTTCACAAAAATGACTAATCACTTATTATTTTCATAACAAAAATCAAATAGTATCTTTTTATTTATTTTCTTTTTCTCCTTTTATCATTTTTTTTCTTTCATCTCTATATATAACAAAAATTATAAATAATTATTAATCTCCTCCCCTCCCCTCTCATCTCTTTCTTTTTCTTTTTGTCCTACTCTTTTTCCGGTTCATACAGTAAAATGTTCTTTGTCAATGGGCTTGTTAAATTGCCCGTCTTCCGTTTGGTTCGCCTTGTTAAGCTTCAATAAGTCGTGTGGACGAAGACCGCTTCCAATTATTGGTTGATGAAATTTTACGATTTTTCGTGGTAAATATAGCAAAGGCTGCAAGCCAAAATACGAAGTCGTTTGCGTGGTCGTACAAAATCAAAGGAGACACCAGCCTTGTCAGCACTACTGAGGTTTCTTCACGGAATCAAGTTCCTCTCTCTCCCTCTCTCTCTCTCTCTCTGCGTGCAACAATGGCGAACGAGAACGAACCAGCGAAGCTGTTACTGCCATACCTTCAACGAGCCGATGAGTTGCAGAAACACGAACCCCTTGTTGCTTACTACTGTATGTATTGTATACATGGCGATCTATTTGTTTAAACCCTAAATTTCTTGGAAGAATTCGGGGTGGTTTAATTTGGCATCCAATTGGTTTCTCCTTTTTTAACAGGCCGATTATATGCGATGGAGCGAGGCTTGAAGATTCCTCAGAGCGAGCGTACCAAGACCACCAGTTCTCTCCTTATTTCCCTTATGAAGCAACTTGAGAAGGTTCCCTTTTTCTACGATTTTCTTTTCTTTTCTTTTTTTTGGGGGGGGGGGGTTGGTGTTCTTTAGGGTTTGAGATGATGATGTTGATCGAGCTGATGGAAGTTGCCAAAACTGAAAAATGGTCGTTTTTTGTAACTCATTAATTTACAGGGCGACGTTCCTAGTCATGACTAGTATATGGTTTCCAAGTGTTTGAACGAGTTATTATGATTTATCCCAAGGAACTCAATACTAGGGATGTGACGGTTTTGCTTGTTCATTTCTTTGTGCTAAAATACAAAGTATTGTTCAACCTAAAATTTTCTTTTCGAACCTGGTATGCAATGCAGGCCCATATAGGCTTACACCAACAAGGTTTATAATCTTGGTGTCTGACCTCTGTGTTTATACTTTGTTTTGGTTCTCCTATAGGATAAGAAGTCATTGAAGCTGGGGCCTGATGATCATTTACATCTTGAGGGATTTGCCTTGAATGTGTTTTCTAAGGCAGACAAGCAAGATCTTGCTGGGCGAGCAGATTTGTATGCTTCTTCTTATCTTCTGCATCACATCGGTTTTATTGATGTGATAGGTTTTCTTTATGTTTCATGAGATTCCTAGAGCATTTTTGAGGGCCCACTTGTATGGTTTCTGTTGAAGGCTTGATATATTAATATGATCGAGTTTCCATTGTAAGTATAACTCATAAAGCAAGTTTGCATATCCAGAGGCGCTGAACAGCAACTCATGGTCTGAGTTCTAGGTTTCTCTTCTAACAAAATTTTCTCTGTATCTCGTCTTTTGGAGAAAGTTCTGTTAGTCTCTATGTATTTCTTCTTATTGAGAAGAAAGCAGTCCCTCATTGTTAGTTGGCAAATATTTTAGCTTTCCTGGAGCCATGTTTGAACCAAATTTTCCCATGTACAAGTGACTTGTGTGATTAAAGTGTATAAGTTGGTTATCTTTTCTGGTCCTCTTAAGTAGTTCTTCGTTCATTTCATTGGAAAGGAGATTATGGACTCGATCCTGTGTGCTTTATCAGAATCTGTTAGTTATAACGAAATTGAAGTTCCAACTTCTTAGATACCTAATTGCCTGTTTCTCCAGGAACACTGCAAAGACTTTCTATGCTGCTAGCATCTTCTTTGAAATCCTAAATCAGTTTGGTGAACTTCAGCCTGATGTGAGTTTCTGCGACATTACTATTTTTTGTGATTACTGTTATTATTATAATTGTAGTGTTCTGTTTTTTCAGTTTGTCATTGGTTTAGCTTGCTTGATGGCTAATATTTCAGCGAACTGTTATCTCTTTTAACTGTTTTCGACAGCTCGAACAGAAGCAGAAGTATGCAGCATGGAAAGCAGCAGATATCAGAAAAGCTTTGAAAGAAGGGAGGAAGCCTGTACCAGGACCTCCTGGTGGTGAGAAAGATTTATCAGTGCCATCGAGTACAAGTGGTGATTATGTACGATCCCTTACCTGATAATATTTCTTCTTTTGTTTTGTATCCTGGGTGACAGGAGGATTTGCTTGTTTCTCAGAAGTTACCCAATTGTAACAATGGTCTGTTCTACAATTAGACTCTCTGTACTACTGGGCTGCTGCAGAAGTTTTGACTTATCATTTTGATGCCATTATTAGGGACATTAGGCATTAAGTTTCTCATAGAATTTCTGATCAATTATATATCATTTGACAACAGAAGCCTAAATGTTTCTGTGTTATAATACTTATTCTGACCATTACTCTTTTCAGGACCTAGAAGCAAGACAAACTCAGTCAGATTTTGGACCTCAACCAGATGCAGATTATGCAATTCCACCAAGAACTGATTCATCTATTAGATCTGCCACAGAAACAGATTATCCACTTCCACCAAGAAATGATTCAGCTATTGGACCATCCTTTGAATCAGATTCGTCACCTCAAATGTATGATAAAACTAATTTCCAGAGTTCAGCAAATATTCCACCACCACCTTCATCAAGCATTGCACCATCATCTTCTTATCCTACCGATGAATATCCTACTCATAATTTCCATCAAACCCCTTCAACCAATGGATCTGAAAATTCGTATTCACACCTTTATCATCAACAAGCCTACCAGCCCGAACCCCAGCAGCACCTGCCACAACACTATCCTTCACATGATGCTTCCTCTTATTCATATCCCAACTTCCAGTCTTACCCCAGTTTTACAGAGAGCAGTCTTCCCTCGGCTCCATCTCATTACCCTTCTTATTACCAGGGCTCTGATACTTCTTACTCTAACGTTTCTTACTCTACCTCATCATCTCCTAATGTGGCAAAGTATCCATCAAGCACTCAGTATGATTCAAGTGGCAGAAATGGGAGTGTGTCTGAAGCTACACCAACTTCTGCACAAACATTCCATTATGACAGCAATTACCAGCCTCCACCTGAAAAGATTGCTGAAGCACACAAGGCTGCCCGATTTGCAGTTGGAGCCTTAGCATTTGATGAGGTTCCTGTCGCTGTGGAACACCTTAAGAAAGCACTCGAATTATTGACAAACCCATCAGCTGGGCATTAGATTTATTCTGTATATTTTATTAGCTGAGTATCTTTTGGGCTATATTTGTCATGATTTCTTGGTTTGATTTGTGAAAAATGGTTGTTATTTGGTAAAAGTAGCTATTTCTGACATGCTAACTCGAGCTAATGGAGCCCGGATTTTGAAAGTTTGGAATATCATGTTCATTTACTACAAGAGGAGTAGGATGTTGTTTAGAGAACTGAAGAAAGTAGCAGTGTTGATGCTGCTGAATGGGGAAGTTAAATAAGGTTCGCTGGTCCGGTCAAAACAGCTGGATGTTTTCATCTCTCGTTTGTGTACGAGTCATGTATGTGGTTTTTCTGAAGTCCTGCACTGGGGCCCAATTCTTTAGGAACTATTGAAACCGTTTCACCGTAGAATTTTCCCCAGCCATCCGCTCTGCTCTCCCTAACCCACTGCCTGCATCTTTCTTTCCTTCGGTCGAACTTTATTTTAGTTTTCTTCTAACAGGAAGGAAAGGCACAGGAGGCAACATTTTACATGAGACGATCATCTGAGATAAAATTTCCTGTACAAGTTGAACTTTAGTTAATTTTACCTGTTTCTCTGGCTTGCAAAATCGTGTAGAAAAAATGGTCGTCTCAGAGTAGGCTCAAGAATACCTCAGTCAAATGTGTAATTACAGTCAAATTTATTAAGGATGGATATTGGAACCATTTGGCAAGTAATTTGTAGCAACAAACTCATCAACCACATACTGTATAACCCACTGAGAATATTCAACTCTGCATATGTCGGAGGGTCGGAGGAGAACCAAGCCGCCATTCCAATACCTGCTTTGAGTTCATCGCATACAGGGATACTCTTTAACTTATTTTCTTGAGTTCTTTCGTTATGAACCGTAGAAAGCTCTCTCTTCGCTTTCATCACCTATTATACAATGCAAGCATGAAAGAAGAAGCACGGGAGAACATTTCCTGTCTCCATGTGTAGAATGATTCAAAGTTTTCTTTGGACTTTTGTTGAGTAGTCTAAGGAAAAGGGATGCCAATGCCATAGTTCTCGTGGAAATTGCAGGCTCATTCTTAGCCTCAACCATGACGACAAACTGAATCCCGAGATTAGGACTAGAAACAATCTGTCCACGAATGGTAATAACTATGAGTGATGTTGTTACTGGAACAAGCAAGCATCTATACTATATGTGTTCCCAATTGGCTTTTGGCTCGACTCTTCCCATGAGAAATTATACTATTACTATTGGAAAGCCCGCCAAGGAATTCATTTATATTCCTTTTCATATCTTCATCTTCAAAGTTCAACCTGCTAGTGGCATTCTTGTTACCATAATTTGATTATTTGAGAGAATGAGGGCACCCTTTTGTGGTTTTGGGCAGACAAATAATGGTAGAGGATTATTCCAGCTAGATTCAGCAACATCTATAATCAAGTTTGTGAAGCGAAGATGCACGTGGATAGCAAAGAAAAAGATAAAGCGGCAAATACATTCGCATCCACAAGAAAAGAAAAACACAGGTCAGTTGGTAACTCTAGAGGAATGGATATTGGCGTCACCAGACATGAATCTGAGTTTCACTAGTGCAGGTGAGTTCCAGGTCTGTAGGGAAACATCTAACGGTAACAGGATTCATCCATCGTTTTATGGAACCCAAGAAGGCAAACTTTCTCAATCCAGAGAGAATTACACCATGGAGAGATCTGCAATATTAGAAGAAGAAGAAGCTCAGAGAGGAGAAGCTGAAGACTGCCCATTGCTATCTATTTCGAAGCCGAAGTGGGAAGATCAAGAAGAAAGTGAGCTTTAGGCTACCGGAAGTTGCCGACATATTCATATTGGATTCACCAGAGGGACGCTTAGAAAACGTTCGAAAATGAGTGAAAAAATGTGTCTGAAATTAGTTTCTCTTGCCAATATTTCATGTTTACGTTTCACTTACCCTTGCTTAAGTAGTTAAATGACACACTTTTTCCTCTATTTCCTTCAAGATTTGATCAATAACCATGATCCTCTTTTCTCTCCCTTTTCTTCGGCCATAGAATGCCGCAAAGGTTGAAAATCCAAGGTTCTGTGTCGGCAGGAGGAAGGTTGGTTGACGAAACCTTCCAAAGAGAATTTCACTGAAAAAACTAACTCCCTTTAGCACTCACTTTAAGAAAATAGCAGTCTAGCAAATATTGGAAACAAATTGAAAGCGAAAACCTCCAGCACATTTCTGAATTATGAAATCAAATTGGCACTGTTGACCCAACTAATATATATAGTAGATATCAGACATAATAATATGCAAGCTATAAAGGAAGTGAAAAGAAAAGGCTTCAAATGACTTTATTTACTCTTGAGTTTGGATCAAGGAGACACCAAATACACAAAGACATGGGATCCTAAAAGGTAACTACAGCAATAATAAAAGAGAAATGAGTCTCAAAAGAGCAAAAACAAAAGCCTTTTCTCCTATATAATATTGTGTGTATATATATATCAATTTTCTCTTCTCTATGCCAAAGAAAGAGATGCAACTATATGAAAGAATTGCAGCTGTTCAAGTATCTCTTTAGCATGGCTTGTGGCTCTGTGCTCAAGCCTTAAGAACAGCTCCTCACTGAGATGATCACCGATATGGGCATCAACTAGGACACCGCTAACGCTCCTGCAGCTGTTGGCGAGGGCACGGCCAACCTCGGCTGCATCATCAGGATGCTTCACAACAAGAGGGCTTCCTCCTCTGAATACTTCAAGCTTGTTGATCACAAATGAGCCATCAGCTTCGACTACCTCCTTGAAGTCTTGAAGGCTAGGTGCATAGACCGGAATGTTGAAGTTGTCCCTTTTCTCACTAGTAATTAGGCCCTGTGGATATGGAACAAAAAGCAAGGTTTATAATTTCCAGACCCCATTTTCCATGATTGTTTGATTAGAAAATCTAATAAACTGGCTGCTTTTAGTAATTAAAATGATGGATTTCTTATTGCCTAGAACTGTGTTTTCTGTGCCTAATTGGTTCGGATAATATCTATCCAGGCGTCCAATTTGCATCCAGTGGCCTTAATTAATGAGGAAATTTATCCCAAAGAGAGAGATTAGCAATTATTTGCCGACACTTAATCATCCCTACCTTTCTATGCCTACTGCATTTTTCGTTTTTGACTTTTTGAGGGTCACCTACCCCCACTTTTTGGTCCGTAATTTTGTGAAGCATGGAATTTCTTGAATCCAAACCCTAGCAAAATACAAAGTTTGAATAATATCAAATTATTACCTCCTGGACAAGATCATCCCATGAATCTTGAAAATGAGTCCCAAAGAGAAGCCCGGCCCCCCCTTGGTCTGTAGGGTCCCCAGAGGTTCTTCCTAAGCAGACTAAGAACATTGACCCACCCTTCTTCATCTCCACTGCCCTTGACCTAATGAACCCTGCTAAATCAGCCTGGAACTGCTTTTGGTAAGCGTTTGCAGCAGCCTCATTCGCACCATGGATAAATATTCTTCCTTTGTTATATGCAGATGATTTCTCATCCATCACAATATCAGGGACCTGCATCAAGCAATAATTAATTTTCGTCATTCATTTCCAAAACATACAGTAGGTAAACATGTGCTTTCGAGTCAACATTTTACTATGCCCATGCTTTGAGATTACATAAATTTGAGTTTGTGTAAGGTAGACAATGATCAAACAAATGCAATCCCTGCTTGCATCTCAAACTGCACGAATGAAATCAAGGCAAACCGCAAAAAAAGGACAATGAACATGCATTTTAATTCAAAATTCATTTCAGCATCGCACGACATCATCTCGTGTAGTGTATGTATTTAGAAATTAAAATCACTTATACGACAACAATGTAATCAAAAATTCAAAATACACGAGTTTCTCTCTTGCTAGAACTAGGAAGAATTCAT
This sequence comes from Voacanga thouarsii, assembly GCA_026120185.1. Lineage (NCBI taxonomy): Eukaryota > Viridiplantae > Streptophyta > Magnoliopsida > Gentianales > Apocynaceae > Voacanga > Voacanga thouarsii. The sequence goes on from JANUWF010002356.1 coordinate 447,259, forward strand.
CATTAATTAGAATGTGAAATTTTTGGGGTAGGACATAAGCTTTCAAGAATTCCACAATTCTGATAAGTGGTTTTGGAGTTTTTTCTAAACCGGGGGCCATTAGTAAGGATATAATGTTAACTTTTTGACTATCTCAAAATCAAAAAAGTATCAAACGGTTAGTATGCTTAATTTATTGCATGATTTCATGAATAATCTTGTTTAGAAGTATGATTAAGCTCTAAAATCATCCTCGGGATTTAAAAACAAGACAAGGGTTCTTACCTTCAAAGTTTGTTTACTGTCTTTGATCACTATAACATTTCAAGAAATACATAAACATATCGAGGATTACCTGAGAGAGCCAGTGCAAGGAAAATGCAGAGTAGAAAATATCAATGGACTTAGCAGGGAAGAGGCGCCGATAAAAGGAGCCAGGAACACCGGCAGCAAAATACGAGCGATGGCTATTGGAAGCAAGGCACTCCTCCATGCTGCCACCGAAGGGCGGAAGGAGTTGAAAGAGAGTGTTGAAGTCATTGGAAGGGAGATCACAGAAGAATGCTGAAAACTCCGGTGGCTCATAGCCTAAGGCCTCATATCTCTTGCTCATATGCTCGATGATCACTTCAATGATATAGATTGTGTTGCTGCCACAAGAGCATCCCAAATCAGCAAGAACGAAAGGCACATCTGGGTTGTTAAGTTGAACTCCGTCAAGGGATGCTTTCAGAAGATGGAGCATAGACCGAGCATGTTGAGCCTGCATCACCAAGTGACAAAATCATCCAAACAACCTCCTCCATATACATCATTCCTTGAAACTGAAGCAGTTTATTCGAAAAATCTCCACTAATTCAGTGGAAAAGATCAGAAGGGAGGAATTCTTCCATTCCATTGACAGAACCATCTCTCCATGCAAAAAAACCAGACATGAAGGGAGGAATCCGTTGACGGAATAGAAGAAATTCCCGGCAAGAAAACACACACACACACACACACATATAAGGTTAGAAATTTGAAAATACCTGAGCTTGGGAGTTGTTGACATAGCTAGCCTCTCCTTGGCCTCCTTTCATGCTTAGCATCTCTTCAAGCTTCCTGTTAGAAAAAACAACATTATCATCTGTAGCAGGTGCCATTGTATTGTAGCTTTTTGACGCTGATTTGAACGGCCTTGGAGTGAAAAAGTGTCTGTCTAGGAGCACATTATATAGGGGTGAGGAAATTTCTATACATTTAATCTCACCTTTTTTTGTTAGTTGTGTTATACCCCAAGAATATGTACCAAACCTTTACACCTGTCATTTTAATTGATAAATTAGTTTCTCGTTACGTATATCATTAAATAAAAATATATAATATTATTCTAATTTTGTTTTATTTTAATAAATTATATATCAAAATTTTAACATTAATCTCTCTCCCTTTGGTACATGCTTATTTACTATATACTTATTAAAAGACACAATTCAAACATGTATAAACTTTGTCATCTACACCTATATATGCAGTGTCTCTATCCACATACCTTGTCATATGGTTTTCTATGGGGGAAAATCTATCATCTAGATTAGTTGGAAACGTAGAAAGCTCATTTTTTGACCTTTAGGGGGAGAGGATATATATCCAAAGAAGAAAAAGGAAAAAAAAAAAAAAAGCACACACAATTTACCAAGTATGCAATGCAGTATTAAAGAAAATTAATAAAAAGGTAATCCGTACGTGGCATATATTTGCAGTCCCATGTATAGCGACAGCTCATGACTACATTCATTTCAGACCATATTTGATACGAATCCAATAGTCTCAAAATCAAAGATACATTATAATTACCTAACAAACCAATTACCAGATAGAAAGGTAAAAAATTTAAATATGCTTTTTAAGGTTTTATATCAAATTTGGGACAAGAGCTATCCATTGAATATATTGGAAGCTTTCAATAAGTCTATACATCATCAAATATTTTTATTTTGAATATTAGAGAGATCAAAAAAAAGTGTGGGCTTGAAAGCGGCCCAAGAGATTACAAGAAATATTCTGAAAATATTCTTAGATTACAACAATATTTTCTTGATATTTTATTACTATTTTTTAGTCCTATTTTAAAAAAAAAATTGTTATATTTGAATATTTTTATTTTCTTTAGGTAATTATTATAATTTCCTAATTACTTTAGGCAATTGTCACATTTTAGTAATTTTCAAGAAACTTAACTCTGTATAGAGGCTTTCAACTATCGTAATAATTAAGAGATTCATTCATCAATATAATTGTGAATTTTATTCTTTTTGTGAAAGTTCTTTCTTTGGTTCTTTAGTGGATTAAAATATTTTTTTTCCATAGTTAAGGGTTGATTATCCTTTAAGTGATATCACCTAGGGTCTTATAGTACTTTCATTTGATCTAGGGATTTGCAACCGATCAAATACTTGTGACTTGAAAAAGTTAACCCTATCTTAATCGATTATGAATTTACAAACCTTCGACTTGTGGGATATTTGCATAAATATTAGAATTGTTCATTCTATAACTAAATAGATCCAACAAGAAGAATAGCCTTTGCAATTGAATTAAAGATTCATGTATTCTTTGATGAGTTTGACTTCAGTGTAGCATCCAAAGATATATATATATATATATATATATATATATATATATATATATATATTTATTTATATAGTGTTTCAAATAAGTACATTTGAGTTATAGTATAAGTGAATGTATATAAATTTAACGATTGAAATATAATGAGATGTTAATATATTTAGGCTAGATATTTTTAACATAGTAATGCGTGTGTGCATATATTTATAGTATGAAAATTTTTAGTTGTAATTTAAGTGTGTTTTTCTTACATTAAACAAAAGCACAAGTCATTTAATTATTTATTAAAAAATGTACTAACACAATAAGTATTGTAACAAAAAGAGGTATATATGATGCATGTCTAAAAGATGACAATCATTAATATATACAAACACACACTTTCTGTATTTGATTTAATCAAATTTATACTACTTGGTGATAAACATTTTTGTTTGTATCATCAAGTGTATTATAATTAATTAAGTTGCATATTAAGAGGAGTTGATTATGGGTTAGGACTGGTTTAAATAATGGAGATTGAAAGGAGATTAGCAGTTAATTAAACGCTCAATGATGTGATTGATTAATATTCTCCCCAACCGTCTTACCAGAAATTAAGTCTCTTTGCGGGCACCTAATGCATTTCTTTTTAACTAACAAATGAAACCAAGATCAACACAAATGATTTCTTGGACTATCTTTTTAACCTTGGACATCTCATCTGCGACAGCAGCCAACACTTCTCGAGCAACGGTGAAATTGTGTTCCTAATAATTCCTTATTCAGTAATTATATTCACATTCAAGAATCTCTTATAATAAATATAAAATTGATATAATATAATTGGATAATATTATAGAATTCTGAACTTTGTTTTTAGTGTCATTTATGTGTGCCTTTAGTTAGATTGAATAGAGACTAAATAGCCGGAGTCCTGTTCCATCCTTTAGCCAACATCATCACCCTTTTAATTTGCTCTTCATCCTATGAGTAACCGTGATAGTCGCCGATACACGTGAAACAAGGCCGGGATTGTTTTCGTCTGCCGGACCTTTCTTTTCTTGCTTTAACGATCAACTACCTACTCTATTAAGTAGTATTAATTTTATATCAATCTTTTGACTTGCTTGTGGTTAGTTATTCCTGCTGTGTGGCTGTGGCTGACCCATGCATGCAAAGAAATACAGTAGCAAACATTTTTACTTTCTTCTATGGTTACCCACTTTCTTGTATATTGTTATTAATCTGGCTTTTTCTCATGCGAAGAAAATGATGTTTGCTGCACTATAAAAGAAATTTATTGGATGGTCAAAAAGGGTTTTCATTTTATCCCTGTAGTAAGTCCTAACAAAGGTTTCTTTTTACTGTTTTCCTCCAACCGCGTCCCCATGTTGACTTGTGTAGTCAATTAAAGTAATTTTATGATGGCGTTGCAAGTCTTGAGTTGTAATAATATATACTTTTTTCGAATATTTACGGATAACCTTCTGGAGGATTAGGGAAAGGGATAAGCAGGTTGGCATTTGAAATGGAGATTGGAGGGGGAACTTTGGTCGGTTATTTTTGCTTTGTCTGAAAAGGGAAAAAGAATGGAGTTTGGAGTTTGGACCCGACATCTTATACATCTTGTTGAAGGGAATACAAAAAGAGAGTATAGTGCAACAACCACCACCACTACCACCAAAAATCATGCTGCAAAGTGAAACTTTCACTCCTTTTTTTCTCTTGTCTGGAAGTCAAATGGTCTAAAAACCCTTTCCTTCAGAACTTGCCTAAGATTGAGAGCTACCAAACCAAGTGTGCTTTCCATCAACCCAGAATAAGTCAAGACCATTAGCTTTGACGTGACCAATCATGATATCATCCCCAATCGCCATAAAAAGATGGCAATTCTTTGCCCCCACAGACAAAGAAAAGCAAAATCTTGAAATTTATAGTCTCAGATAAGTCTTCATACCGCCTTGATGTTCAAATGAAGTCCATATACATTTGTACTTCTTGAATCCCAAATCTTATAATCATTTAGAATGAAAAGGAATAGAGAGTGTGTGTATATGTATGGAAAAACATGATGTTTGATATTCTGAGGCCTTGATAAGTTGCAGTAAGAGGAAATATGATTCCAGGGTTCTCTTTCTGCTCCTTTAACAAAGTAGTCCATTGAAGTTGCAGCATGGCAAGAGGCCCCCAAGATTTTCAAACCTCACATATTGGAGGCTGCGTGCAACTCATACAAGAAATGCACTTTTTTCTCATCGTTGAAACACATTAATGTTTCGGTTTTGGATTTATCAGGCAAAATCAACGATGGGCCAAGTTCTGTAGTCTTGATTCAAGGACACTCATGAACACTGTGTTCTCATGTGCTTACTATATACTAGATAGGTTTTAGAATGAGTAATTCTTTACTGGCTAGGTTTAGCTATAGGCTAGCTAGCTACATCATTTTAACATGCATGTTCAATATATATATATATATATATATATAATCTTGCATGGTACCAATAGCTATAGCAGAATAGCTAATAACCCTATGGTTTACTTAGATTTAAATAAAAAAGAATCATGACATTCATTTCAGCTTTGATCATTTCACTAATTTTCGGCATCTGGGGATCTCGAGGCAGCTTAAATTTGCTCCCTGTTCACAAGCATCATGAACAATAAATGCAGTGGAAATTCCAATGAATCCTATGCTAATGTCCTACCAGGGATCTAAGTACTTGGATTAGTTCTTACTAAAAGAGATACATAATTGGACAATAAAGCAGTTGGGGGAGAAGGGTGGAAATCTTGTAATCTTGAATTATTAGTCTGATAATTGTGATTAAGAATATTGAAGAATGATACGTGCATTGATGAGCTTATAAGCTGATGCTGCTGCGATCCCAAGGTAGAGAAGAAAAGAGTTAGTATGAAGATAGAATAATACTGTTTCAACTCCATTAGGTCCTTTCCAATCTTTCTGTCTCTTTCTCCCGACAAGGAATTATTCATAAGGGTTGATGTCATGATAAGAACGAACAAGAAAGCATTCATGCTGGTGGTGGGTTCTATGAGAAGTCACCAAATTTTGCAGAAATGGATGGATACCTATGATTATTATAGGCTGCGCTGCAAAAGTTGAAGTTCTGCCCAAATATATATGGTCAGATGTCAAAAGACAAATTTGAAATATTTTCAGTTTCTCATATTTTAAAATCTGGAATTGCAGGATAAAATTTGCTACTAGACCCTGTCATTTAGTTTGTTCTCTAGAGCACAACGTTAATACCTGGCTCCCAACACAAAGACTCCACCCACCCCCACGCCCCCCCCCCCCCAACCCCCTTTTCTTTTTAAACTTATATTTTAGATTTAAAGTATGAGTCGTGTACTTGAAGATTATTGATGATCAATAACGTTTTTGAGGCCCTTGAATGTGTTCATTAGTTTTGGAAAACTAGCAGAAATTAGCCCACCGTTGGGGTAAATTTTACAGGATTCTGAAGGTATCCTCAATCGGTTCTGAAACAACCATGGGCTTGTGCAGGGTATGTAAGTAAACAATCGTTTAAAGTTCAAAGGAAATAAATTATAGCGGGAGAGACCCTTGCTCTTCGTGAAGAAAACTATTATTATTGGGCCAAGGCTATAGGCCCTAATGGGCCAACTATGGATGTTTAACTATTTGTTATGTCAGAAGTGCTTAAATGCTGCAAACATAAAATATCTTGTGTTCATTCTTCAATGTTTTTTTTTTCTTTTTTTAAAGGAAAATAAGGAATCTCATTAACTACATTCCTAAATATTTTAAATAGGACTTATGCATTTTTTGAAGGGTTTAATGTGAACCGGCCCAGAGCATCGATGCCTTAGAGAAGATGAGGGAGTGCGTGGTCCCATCTCTCGTATCTAATCTAAGTTGCCAAATGAAGGGTCTACATCAGCGACGGAAGAGGAAGAGAAGTCAAATCCAGAAGAATATGAGCTTGCATGGCCGAGAAAATACTTTTGCTTGTGAAGATCTCTAAGTTGGATAGCAAAGCTAGCTTTGGGTGTTGCATAAACCGAGAAAGGCTCAACCAGAAAAGCGAGTTCCATCGCAACACAGCTGAGACCCTTTAATCACGCCATCAAAGCAATCGCAAAAGCAGCAGCAGCAGCAACATGAATTGAATAGCTCTCTCTCATACCACCATTATGACACATACAGTCGATCCCGGTTCGGTTCCTGCTATAAAATTCATATGTTTCACCATGTATCACTACAACAACTAAAGCTAATAACAAGACACGAAAGATTATAACAGGGCTACAGGTGACAGATCAATTTCTCTCGTTTCGAATTACTATGGTGTACTCGGAAGTGGTTCGGTTCCTGAAATGTGTGAGGCTGCATCTTCTTTTGATATGGCAACATAATTCACGGGAGCAATAGGCCTCGCACTCTCTCTCCTCCCATCCTTATTTATCGACTTAGAACCATTTTGATGCGCATTGAGAGAGAGTCTTCTGTTAGCAGCCCCATTCGCGCTGCCATTTGGACGTGGACCCACCACCTTCTTCGTACCAGCTTGTCGAGCAGGGCTAGGTGTTGCACCAAACATTGCTTCTTGTTCTTTGCTCATCTGATCATGAAATTTCTTTTGGTCCTGCACAAGGCAAAAAGCAGTACTTGCTCAATATTAATGCTCATATCCCAGAGATTCTCAGATCACTTGTTAACTTCAAAAATTGACTTTAGACATGGGTTACTGTTTGCCAATCAGAATGTTATGCTCACCCTCAACCTTCTTTTCTCTTCCTCTCTATCCTGTCTGAGCATTGCATATTCATCTAGCATGGCAAGTAGAGGAACACCATCATAGGTGAATGATATGCCGCGATCTTGTTCCCATGCCCGTGTTTTATTAACCAAGGCATCAACAAGAGCTACATGGCCAACAAAAAATTAGTTAGTTACATATTATATCATAGATTATTTTATATACATGTGCAATGCAAGCACACATCTTGTTAGTAACAAATAACAAATCCGATTATTCAACTTCAAGACTGCATATTTAAAAAAAAATCAGCCTATTAGTTACACACAGCCAACTAGAGATATTTGTCTAACAAGAGAAATAATTTGTAGTGGCATCTATGTTCTGTCATGTATAACAGTACCTGGGATTTTGTTCACTAATATCCGTGCCTTCTCTGCACGCTTCAAATTCAAGTGTGCACCTCGACTAGCATTATACCTGTTGTCATCCTGATTCACCCAAAAAGGGGGGGGAAAGGATATTAGTGAAGCACGTCTTCGTATATTTGTGTGAAAATTCATTTCTAGATTGTTGAGCTTCACAAAGCAAACTGGAGCAGTAATTCAAAATCCCTTATTCAAGAAAATTTGCAGCACTAACTGTCCTTTTCTTAAGACTGCAGAACAGTGTGTGAGAGCAAAAAGATGGAATTTCTAACTGTTCCCTAAAAGAAAAATGCGCCCAAACAATATAATACAAAAATTGGAGGTGGAAGAAATTTTACCCTATTGTAGTCTTCAAGCCAGCTCTCTTCCTCACAAGCTGACATCCACTTCTCAACCTTATCCAATATTTCTTTCCTACTTACAGCCTCTTCTTTAGCTTTTGCTATTTGATTATCCATGTCAGCTAGTAAATCTACAGGCTCGACATCCCCAGAATCAATAAGAGCCATAATCTTTTCCCTAGCAGCCTCAGAATCAATCTCAATGTGAGCACGAGCAAATATCTCTTCCAGTTCAGCCTGCTTCTTGAAAGCAATTTCTTTCATTCTGCTTGATTTTAGCTGATCAAGCCTTTCAACTTCTACCTCAGCCTTGAAATAAACAAAGTCAATAAACATCTGCATTTACCAAATAGATACTCATTATATTAAGGAATTTCAGATACCTGTTCAATAAGATCCAGAGCTAAGGCACCAGGAATGTTCACTTCATCTACCGAAGCTGACATGTTACAAGTAACATGATCAAATAGGCTCCTTTCTTCTTCAGGTGTATCCATCAAATTCCAAAGGTCAATTAGCTGTCTTGATAATTCTTGAAGCTGCAGAAGGTCAAGGGTCAAAGACATGGAATAAGAGGCTAACTTCCGTTAAATGTCTGCCCCAAACTCAGGACAGCACACAACTTAAGATAAGACTAAAAATAAATAGTCAAGAGAGCATATCAATCTCAGGGATAGTTAGTTTGACAATTACACCACACTTTGATGAAGCATCCTGAAGTAAATGAAAAACATTAAAATCAAATGTAAGAAAGATTGTTCAACTTGCATTTACCAAGCCAGAAATTATGTGAGAGAGAGTTCAAAAAAACCAAAAAAAAAAAAAAGTACATTATCCAGTTTCAATGCAAGATTTGTATGTTATTGCCTACCAGAGAAACATGGTATCATATGTTTATGCAAATACCTTATATAACCTCTGCTTCTTATCCTCCTTTAGAACTAGGACAGTTTTGGCCAACCTTGAAAGTGTGTCATTGCTTATGCTTTTAGATTGTACACCAGTAGAATCATTCAAGCTCGGATGCACTTCTGTCACCGTGCTGTAGAAGTCCATTCCAAGGACAGCACAGAGATCATGTACAGTACTAACAAATTCAAGGACTTTATGCAATCTCTCACTCTGCAGTATCAAGCAGCGATAGCCAGTTAGGAATACCTTGACTAGAACCTAGCCAACTGCTTTAAAATACAAAGATGGCTTGAAAGATTAAACAGGCTACCTTTTCTTTTTGAAGTTCTTGTAGATGAGAATGGAATTCATCTAACTTTTTCAGGGATAAATCAGACTCATCAACAGTTGGATGCTCCACTTGCTCACTTGTCCCAGCAATTTCTCCACATATCTTTTGTATTTGGGACTGTACATCAGAAAACTCTTTTATCCTCTCCTCTTTCAGTGTCATCAATTTATCCAATGTAGGTGCTACTGCAGCAAGTTGTTCCTTGATTGTTCCATTGGTCTTCTCAGGCTGCACAATCAGAACAGAAAAAAGAGATCTTTGATATGCAATTGGACTTGGGTTTAAAATTTGCATCTGATCTAACTTCCTGAGATCATGAAACTTTTTACATACAAAATTAGGCATCAATACTCACAATGCCAATAAAAGTTTTCTCGCCAAGTGCAGAAAAGAGACTTGAGAGCTCAACTTTAGCATCTGCCAATTCCTGAAGAAGGTGTGCCCTGGACTTTACAGCCAGATCAACCTTTCTCTTGTACACATCCAAGCATTCCTGTTCTAACTGAAGAAGCATCTTATCCCTATCCTCATCACTTTCCCCAACCTCATCCCAGATTTGCTGCATTGAGACATAACTTGCAGTCAGAAACTGCAAAATTCTGTGTCTAGGATAATATATTTGACTGTGCACAATAATCATAAAAGATAGAAAGTACGAAGGCCCTGTATGTATGAAATTTGAGGTTAGAAATAACCTGCAATTGCTGCAACAAGGAACCACAGGTGGTTTCTCCAACAAGAGGATATTCAGCATCTTCTGCTGCCATCCGTTAAAACTCAAACCAAAACTGATAGACATTGAAAATTACAAGTTACATCAGGAAAGGTCAATCTAGATGTATAATTCATCACACATATAGACAATTCCAGGCAAATATACAAACTGGTGTATGTTAAATCTAGATGTATTGTTCATCACACTAGAGACAATTCCAGGCAAATAAACAAACTGGTATATGTTAACGAAGAAAAGAAGCAAAGGCTGCAAAACTCTTAATTGCCCACCAGAAAGCATAATAAAAGGATGGGGAAAATGGAAGAGTGGATTAGTGCATCAAGCTAAAAACCATAGAAATAAAGAAAAACCCATTCAAGAACAGCAGCAACAATTTTTTCCAACAACAGCACCGAAAATATCCATGCAAAATAACTTATCTTACTTTAGTCAAATGTATCAACTTCCACCAAAGCAGCAAAATGCCACACGACAATCACAATGAACAAAACATCTTTTTTTTCCACTACAACAAACTAAATCAATAGGAAAAACAAGCAAAATAGCACTAAAAACACTTTTTTATAAAAAAATCAACAAAACCTAAACTGCAAGAACTAGCACAACTTAAAACACCGAAACTAACAATATTTCAGACATTCCACCACCACATCCGAACTAAACCAGAAACCGATTAAAAAACGAGACCACCGCAAACAGCAGCAGAAAACCACAAGAGCAATCTCAAAGCCTCATTTCACTTAAAAGTGGACAAATTTACGCATCGCAACCGCATTCAACTACAAATGCAGATCAAACCACCAAATTACTACAAATTTCACAGATCTCAACACCAAGACAGTATAATCAAGTTAAACAAATCTTCTCAAACAGCGATCAAGGCAAATAAATACTACAATGGCAACCGTGAATCTTTCAACCATAAGAACCGAAGAAAAGTCGAAAATGCAGCATATGCTTACCGCGATCGTACTTCGAAGGTGCAAATTTGGGGGATTGTGGCCTCAGATCTGAGGGTTTTTGAGGTGTTTACTTGGTGTCTCTGTGCGTGAGTGTGCGTCGCGCAGTGAAGGACAGTGAGAGTGAGAAGCAAAGAACAGAGTACAGAGAAAAAGATATTCAGATATGGAGAGTGATTGTGAGTGGGGCCTTTTTACATACGTCGTCGTCCCCAGCCTAATAACAAAATTACTCCCATGATTGTCCTGATGATTTTGGGCGTACATCCTCGCCCGAGAATTTGGGAATATTTACGAGACATGACACTGTCGTATTGTGTGGAAGTACTCATTTGCCCTTTGGCCGTAGTTGTTCAATTTTACCCCTCTTTTACATTTTGATATTTCATGACTTTTTTTTTTCTCCTTGCAATTGAGATAACAACAATTTCAATTTATTAATACACTATTTAGTACACTACTTAAAGTATAATACGCGTCTACTAATTTAATAATGCACAACTCATTCTTATCTAAAATCGTTATTTATTAATACGCGTTTTTAATAGTGTACCGTATTAAATCATAATAAATTATATATTTGTTAAATTATTAAATACGTATTGTATTTTTAATTATATATTACAGAATATTATAAATAGTGTACTATAAAATTTTGAGTTGATAACGACTAACTTGTCTTATAATCTAGAAAATTAAATTTCGATCATTTGTAAACACTTAAAAATATATATTAATTTTCTTGAATTAATGTTTGTTAAATAATCAGTACAACAATACATCCGTTTATAAAATACAATTCACTATTAAATTGCCAAGATAATTGTTCAACTAATAAAACACTCATTACTAAATTAAGACATTTCAAATTAAATACTTATTAATGAGTTGAGTCATAATAGTTACTCGATTAATAAAATATTCTTTATTAAAATTAAAAGTTTTGCATTTAATATTCATTCCGTATAGTATATACTTGTGTCCATTAGATAAACTATGTACATCAATTAATGAAACAAACATAAATTTAATGTATAAGTATATTTTCATGAATAAGACTATATTTGGATACCAATTTTTTATTTTCATTCTAAATTAAAAATTTACGTTAATTCAAATATATTATTATTTTAACTATTTTTCATTTCTGGATAAATATCATATACTCACAATCTATTATATTCTCTCTTTAAATCCCACATAATTTATATATTTAATATTTTTTTACAAAATAAATCTCAAATTAATCTCTTCTCGCTTATACTAAAAAAATATTTACTCGATTTGTGCTCATGGAGTACATACCTACCTCTTCCCTGGAACCATGTAGGGAGTAGGGGGCTAAAGATGGAATTGTAGTAAAACAAAAAATGGCCCATAACACCATATGCTTGTTGTTATAGGGGCAGAACAAACAACGAGTGGGGGGGGGGGCCGGGGAAGGAGTAGAAAAAAGGCACATGCAATAGGGAGGACTTAACAAAGATTTATCAAGGGCCAAAACAAAAGTCCCCATCATTGCAAGGTTGTCATCAAAAATCAACAAAGTCTATATCCTCACCCATAAGTAATCGCCATGGCCATGGCCATGCAAGAAGCCATCATATAATCTAATTAATTTTCAAGAAAACAACCACTCAAGAAAACCACACATTGTGACAGCGATTTGTTATAAAGTTTGGTTAAAGCTTGAGAGCGCCAATTCTTGATTTAAAAATTTTCAATTTTTTTTAAAAATTAATTTTCTAAATCGAATTCGTCAATCTTTGTATTTTGAAATTTATCGCTATATTATTATTTCCGTTTTATAAGTTATTTTATACTTGAAAAGTTTTTTATAATATAAGTCATTTTATTTTTCAGTTCTATCCCTCTCTGTAATTTATTTTTTTCACAAGTTATGACCCAACTCTTTTCAATTATTAAAATAAACAAAGAATTAATTAGAGATATTTTTTTAAGTTTAGTTTTAAAATTATTTAAAATATATGAATCTTTAATTCATGTGTACTTATATTGTGAAACGAATTTTTAATAATATTTTCTTCGCACTAATAATTGAATATTGATGCTTTCACTTTTTCAACTTTTTATCTTATTATATGATTATATATATTTTTATATCATTTTTCATGATTGATTAAAAATCGAAGGCAAGTATATAATTTCATAGACTTTTTAATTTGATAGTCTGTTTCCATATTCCTAAAATGAGAAATTTGAACCCTTTACGATTGTCTTATAAAGAGTTATCATATCCCAAATTGCTTTAACCCCACTCTTATGTTTTGTAGTTTTGAAATAGTATGTCTTCCCCATCCAATAAATATAGGAAATCATTAAGTCCTAAGAAGTTAAGATAAAAAATAAGTTACATGAAATATGGTGTTAGATGATAGTATTATGATTTTTTTATAAAAAAAATTAAGTAAAGGGAAAAGTAAAATTTTAAAATGTTTTTAAAAGAGAAATACAAGCCATCAAATTAATATTATTAAGTAAGAGTGTACTCGAATCGAATCAAGTCGAATCCTAAGATAATCGAATTGAATTTTATTATTTTTACATAACGCTCGAATTCAATTCGAATATCAAATATTAGCTTAAATTCAATTTATTTAAAATAGTTTAAAAACTCGAAGTGGATTCAAAATTCAATTATACTAAATTCGATATATTGATTTTGAGTTTAAGCTTGAATTTGAATTTAAATAAATAATTTATAAATATAATATAATATAAATTATATATTAATTAATGGAACATATTCGCGAACTTTCGAGCTTACTATTTAGATATTCAAATTGGACTCGTTTAAAATTCGATCATTAACATGAGGTTTTATATTTGAGTTTGAACTCGATATTTCGAATCCGAACCGAATCCTTATCGAGTTGAACTTAAATATATTTAATAAAAATTTGATTAGTTTACACCACAAATATGTTGCTAAGTCAGGGTTCATGATCTTCTAGTATACTTTTTGTAACATTCTTTAATATGTCATTAAAAACGTAACACGTGTTTAATAATTTAATAAATTTTTATCTAATACTTTATGAATATTTAATATATAATCTACTTATTTATAAAATTAGATAAATATATATTATATTTTTTAATAGTATACTAAAAAATATTTTAAAAAATATATTAAAAGATTCAAAACTAAAGTCCATCCTCCTCCTATTAAAAAAAAGGAAATGGAAGGACACCACGGATATCACGAATTAATCGCAAAATCTGCGGACAAAGAGACAAAGGGCAGACCCACTTTTCAGCTTTACCAATATTTCTTGACTGCCGGCGGAATTGAAAATCCAGGATTAGTATTAACAGCCTATTCTATTCACTACTTTTTTTTTTTTTTCTATTAATAATTATTCTATAGCTTTCTAAATCTGCTAATTGACTAGACAATCAGAGACTGCTCATATGGCTCCATCCTCCGCGGCAGTGGCTACGGCGGTGACTGGTGGCGGAGGTGGGGGCGTGGGTGGGGCTACGTGTCAGGTGACCAAACAAGCTGAGGCATGTATGGAATGCAGCTTGCTTACATTCTCACATGCATTTTGTTCTCATCTCTGTTTGTTTCTTTTCAACCATATATTAAACTAATTTGTATTTGAAAATTACTAATTATTTTTGGTTCCAATCTATTTGTTTTATACTCTAGGCAAGGAATCAACAGGAGATATAAAATCAAATAATCATTTTATTCAATAAAAATTGTATTTTAATTAACTAAATTATTATTTTAGAATAATTTATTTGATAAAATTAAATTTATATTTAATAATTCAATTAAATATTTACAATTAATTAGTTAAGTATTTATTTAATTAATTTTATTTAATAACAAATAACAATGCGTTTAATTACTTTAAGTGTGTTTAGTAACTTAATTCATTAATACATATTAAAATCGTATTATAAATTTTATTTAAATTTGAAATTTAAAATTTAAAAATATTTTTATAATTAATTTTTTTATAATATATCATTATGAATGTTCTCGTCATCTTTGTTTTAAATTTTGTGTCGCAAAATATACAATACAAGAATTGAATTTATTACGTAATTAAAATATTATTATCTAAATTGAAATATATAAAATTATAAATTGAATTCGTAATTTTACAATGGGATATTGTCTGTATATTTACTTATGACAATTAATTTTTTTTTTTAAAAAAATACTAGTATGTTATTACTTTGATTAAGGAGGAAGTCCCGAAAGCGAACCTCCCCCACCCGAGCGTCGAGGGCTAGTATGTTATTGCTGCACTATAGAAAGGTTGCATGGAAATGTGAAATCCACGTGGCAGTTTAAAGACTAACAGAGGCTTTCTTGGGCCAATTGACGTTTGTTCGTTGAGTCCTACTGACAGCCTTTTCCGCTTTCTCGTTAGAGCCTTTTGATCCAAATGAGAATTGAAAGCAATTTCTTCTCCCGGAGATTACCGATTGAATTCCTTTTTCCATTTTCAATTCCGCATTGCATTTATGCATGTTCAATCTGTTCATCATTTCATGGGAACTGTTGCAATCGTAGTTTAAGAACAAGAATCAAGTGACAAACCACCGCCAGCTGCGAAGATACTACACAATATATTTCTGTAAGTTTGGGGCTCCTTTGAAGTTTTTCCCAGTTATTTATTGGCTTTGTCCTCAATCATGTTTGTTGGATCGATTTTATAATGCTGTGTAACATGTGACCCATGTCCATGTTTGCTTTATTTTATTGGAAAAGTCACGAGTTTCTGTAAAAAAAAGGGAAATGCTTTATTCTGTGTGGACACCCGGGTTGAGACAATTGTTGTCTGATGTTAATCAAACAAGAAATTCAACTGGGATGTTGGTTTTTTTGAGGTTAGGTGCTGTAATTGATTGATATATAGCATCCTTAAATGTTATGATACGATTTTGGGGGATGATAATTTGATTGCAACCCACCAACGGAAAGATTTCTTATATTCTTGAGTCTCGACACAGAGACAGACCGTGACAGTGACTTATTTTGGTCTAGTTTTTGACCGATTTACACTCTTGGCTACCTGTTGCTTCTCTTTGAAATTGTGGGCCTTTGTTGTATTCTACCTTTGTTATCTCAATTCACAAGTGATGAGTTACAAAAACAAGAGTTTCTATGCCTCTAAGAAGCTAAGAAAAGACTGCTAACCTTTTAAAGATATGATAGAACTTAGCAAACCCATTTAGTATATCGTGTTTAAAAATTGGTCGTCTCGTGCCAATCCTATCCTTGCGTGAACATGCGGTATTCATGACATCTCCAGTTTGCTATAAATGAGCAACCTTTCATTTGTGCTGATACTAGACCGTTATCAATTATTGAAGGAATGCAAATAATAGTTAATTTAGAGCTGGTGGTGAAAAACTTTGTATGTCAATTTTATTGCATGTGATTCTAGAGTTTGTTTTGCTCTAATACTAGGCAATGGAGTTAGTTTCTGAACTTCTCTTTGTGGATATTGGATATTTTCGATGGAGGAAGAGTATGACATAGAATCGTTGAAGTTGGCAATATTACACCTTCTGACTATGATTAGTAGTCATTAATTCTTTGTTCTTTTAACTCATTTCTATCAATTGAGGGTGTCAAATTTACACTTATAGTTTGCAATATATACTTAAATAAATTATTATCTCTCTTAATACTACCAGTGGAATGTAGATTTTCACAGTAAGAAGTAACAACAAAAAATTTACCACTGCTGTTGTCTTGTTCTGCACAGGAATATAGGGCCACTAAGATTCATGGTATTCTCAAACCGTTGTACCAGTGACTTATATATGAAAAATAAAAATTTCAGGACTTGCTTATCCATATTATTCTCCAGTGGAGGCATTTTTCTTTAGTACTAGCACTATTAGTGGAGGCATGGCTTACCCGGCCAGCATCTATTCACTGGAGGCATTACCTTCTGGGATACATGGCTTTCCTAAGGACTAGCACTATATCTTACCCAGCCAGAACTTAATTATGGCAACTGTACAATATGTTTGGAACAAATGTTTTCCAGACCCAGGGTAGCAAATTTGTTCCGAACATGTAGGTTTGGATAATTGACACATTACCTTGTTCTAACAACTGATTCTTCCTGTTTCCTGATTGGATTGGATGTGGAACATATCACTCACATACACATTTAATTTTTTTCATGCATTAATCACATATAGTTAACCTGAGGAATATTTCATTGCATTCTTTAAGTGGATACAACATTCCCCTTGAGTTTGAACAAGATTGGGAATGGAGTCTTGTCAATATCTATAGCAGTTCAGATTATAAGTTTAGTTAACTCGTGCTGTTCTATCGTTGCCTCAGAGTTGTGTCAGGTGCATTCTGCAATAGTTCTTTTGGTTGGAACTAAAAGAAAAATGATGCAAAAGGATCATGGTTCTACTCCACCATCAACACCCAGAGCTAGAATTCGACAACGCAGGCGTTCGCAAGAGGTTAAACACAAAATTTAGTTTCATTTCTGCAGTTAAAAGCTCCCCTGATAATATTTGTAATACATTCACCTAGAAGATAACTGCAGAAAGGCCGCATCATTACAATATCGGAATTGTGGGTAGTTTTGCATGTCTTCGTTTAGTAAAATTTGTTGGAATACTGGCCACCTCTAAAAGCAATTTTCTTAATACATTGCTTGGATATTAAATGCAATTTCCAATTTCAATTAGAGGGTTTTTAGACTGAAGTAGAAATTTTTTTAAGTAAATATTGGCCAAGTGTGATGCTTTTAGACCCTTAATATTTACCTTCTTTTTTCTAGGCTTTGCCTGATTTAAGCAAATTAAATGGAAGGCACTTGCTTGTTGATGATGAGAACAAATATAGATCTATGTGGATCCGTACATATTCTTCTTTTTGGATGCTTGCAAGCGTGATAATCATTCTCTACCTGGGTCATCTCTACATTTGTGCCATGGTGGTTGTCATACAAATATTCATGATAAGGGAGCTGTTCAGTTTACGTGTAAGAGCTCGTGAAGAAAGATCTCTTCCAGGATTTAGACTCCTAAACTGGTCTGTAATAAAAGCTTCATAATTTTCTACATTATATTTTCCCACAAAACCCTTCTCAAATCTTTGCAGCAAAGGGATCAGCTATGATTAAGATCATAATTATTCGTTATACTATTGCAGGCATTTCTTCTTCACAGCAATGCTGTTTGTCTATGGCCGCATTCTTACTCAACATCTAGTCAAAACTGTAATGTCTGACAAGTTCTTCTATAAGCTTGTGGGCCGCCTTATAAAATACCACATGGTTATTTGTTATTTCCTATATATTGCAGGTTTGTCAATGTTACTGCTACCGTGGTAGTTCATTTTAACTTTCTCACTTCATATTCCAACTTTTCCAGGATCATCAGGATTTCCTTTTGGGTTCTAACTTGTCCTCTTCATCTTATTTGTCATATAACTGTTTTATTTTTACTCATGCATAGTCTTCTCTGGTGTACTATTTATACAAATATTACAGGACTTGTGTGGTTCATTCTAACCTTAAAGAAGAAGAAGTTGAAGTATCAGTTTGGTCAGTATGCATGGACGCACATGATTCTTATAGTAGTCGTCACACAATCCTCATTCACTGTTGCCAATATCTTTGATGGGATATTCTGGTAATGTTAATAGCAAGCTTCTTCATTGTCACTGTATTTCCCTTCCATTTCTGATACTTCAGTTGTAATATTGTGTCCTTTGGAATTCTTTAGTGTTACAACTGGTGACTGCCATTTTCAACTCCTCCCAAGAAGTACAAAAGCTTGAAAAATACTTCAATTCTCCTCTGGTTATCTCAAAATACATAAGAGCTTTGCAACACCCTTTTAAGATTTTCACAAAATAAAACTTTTAGTGACCCTAAAAGTTGAGCCTTTTAAGTTCTGTTGGAACCTCATCCACTTTTTTGATAGTTAATCCACTCTCACATAGATGTGCACTTTTGGGTGGAATTGGATTGAAATGACAACCATGATGCCTTTTGTAATTGGCATGGAATCGAAAGGATAATCCAATTGTTATATACCTATTAGTAACATATTAAGCTTCAAGCATTTACAGGTAAGGTTGACAATGGTAATTTGCATCACTGTTGATTGTTTAAGTTTGCGATTTTGAATGCACCGTAGAATTGTGTCATTAACCCATGAATGTTTCACAATGCAGCACATTGTCCATTTTCTTTATGCAGGTTTCTTCTACCAGCATCACTTATTGCTATAAACGACATAGCTGCTTACCTCTTTGGTTTTTTCTTTGGAAGAACGCCTCTTATCAAGCTTTCCCCAAAGAAGACATGGGAGGGCTTTATTGGAGCATCTATTGCAACCATGCTTTCAGCATTTGTAGTAAGCACAATTTACTGCTTTATGAAGTCGACCTGCTATTGATTTTCTTCTAGTAATTACTCAAACAATCCACTTACGCATTTCCTGGGTTGGTGAGGGGGGACTTGATTTTTCTATTAATCCTTCATATAAATGTTTTTGCTGATTTTGATTCCATCAGTTGAATCTGATATGCATTTATAATCATAATCTTTACCATTTGCATATTGGTATTATTCCAAATTGAAAATAGTATATTCAGCAATTTCTGTTAAAGGTTTTTAGACATCATATGAAAACAATCAATCTCATACCTTCAGAGAGTATCAAAGAGTTTTTTATTAGTCTCTGTTTGTCTAGAGACAGAAAAATCAATCCAGTTATTTGTTATTCTTTCTTCTTCTACCCAAGTATGAGTCAGTTATCAGATGTCCTTTTGCATATATCTTCTAGCTTACTTGATGGTTTGGTACTTGTGGAAGTGCATGAATTGACAGGATAGAATGACTTGGCGGGATTTTAAATGAGAGTCGGTAGTGATTATTCCATTTTTCTATGTACAGCTTGCTAATATTCTGGGGCGATTCAAATGGATGACATGTCCTAGAGAGGTAACTAATCAATATAATGCATTTTGCTCAATATAAAGACAAAAATACCCTTTTGACTGGTGAATCTTATTAGAAAAAATTGATTGCAGGACCTATCAACCAGTTGGCTTCAATGTGATCCTGGTCCATTGTTTAAGCCAGAATCTTATGCATTATCAGAATGGCTTCCTTACTGGGTATTCACAGATATTTCCTTGGTCAAGTAGTGACTACCTCTATTTCATAATGAAAATTCGTTAAATTTACAGACTTGGTCTACAGATTCTCACAACCATCTTAAAAGAGGGAAAACGAAAAATGATCCATTGCTGGAGTTTCCTTATTCAAGTTAGAATTATAAATTTAATTCACAAAACAGATAATTGATTGGAGTGGTTCTCAAAGTTCATGAAGTTTGTCACCTAGCTGAGTTAGGATCAGAATTTACACACAATAAACAATCCTACGAACGGATTCTTACCGTTAGCTGAAGTTTGCTTGTTTTTAATTGCGAGGTTCAATTTGATTATGGTTTAACCACTATAATCTTCATATCTTTTAAGTCTTTACATTGAAAAGTTCTCAGGGGCTAACAAAATTGGAGTACTAATGGAGTCTTAAATCAACGGTGCAGTTTCCTTGGAAGGGGATATCGGTTTTACCTGTGCAGTGGCATGCTTTGTGCTTGGGTTTATTTGCATCAATAATAGCTCCTTTTGGAGGCTTCTTTGCCAGTGGCTTCAAGAGAGCTTTTAAAATCAAGGTGAGAACTTTGTTTCAATTTCTTCTGGATTAAGATTATCTGTAGTCATGGTGGTTATTTCCTTTTCACTGGTTGAATTAAACAGGATTTTGGTGCCAGCATTCCTGGACATGGTGGTTTTACAGATAGAATGGACTGCCAGGTGAGCTTCCAGTATTTGATTGTCAGTCCACCGTTTTATCTCTTTATCTCTTTTGAAAATTCGCATGACTAGCAATCCAACTTGCCAACAAAATTCACCACCTGCAAAGTGATGTATGAGACTGTGATAGAGGATCAACATGCCAACTACTCTCTGTTTTAGGAGACTGTGAGGAATGGGTTTTTTAACCTTAGCGAAACTTTTGTTGCCATAATTATTGTTTAAAGTTCCATACTAAGAAAGCTCCAGACACTTTGGAGAAACTTTTAACTGAAATCTCTACCGAAACGAGATTTTTGCTAATCATATTTATGACAAGGCAGTTTTCTGAGTCTCCATTAATATTTGATTGCTTCTTTTTTCTAAAACAAATATTCACTTATTCTTCTCTTTCTGAAATTTTCCTTGCTTCAATAAAGTAGTGTAAACACAGCCTTTTTTCTTCCTTTCTCTTTTCTTTTTACCTTTCACAATTTCAAGATGATCTACTGCGGACATTAGTAACTAATTTTCCATTTTTTTTTCTGCAGATGGTGATGGCAATATTTTCCTACATCTATTATCAGTCTTTTGTTGTTTCTCAAGACTATTCTGTAGAGATGATGTTGGATCAGGTGAGTCGCTTCATGACTTAAACCAATATGGCTCCAATCCTCCATAGATCCCAAAAGCAAACCTCTTTTTCAGCTTTCAATACATTCCATTTCTCAATTAATTCATGAAAGCTTTTGCCGGAATACAGAAAGTACTTAATTTCACAGTTGCTGGCATTATTCTGCTGGTTATGGATCTTTGCCTGAAATGAAGAACTTTGTGTATTACAGATAGTAAGGAATCTCAGCTTTGAGGAGCAAAAGACACTCTACTTCAGGCTTGGCCAGATATTCAGGGAGAGGCAGTTTGGCACTCCATGAAGACTTCTTCATTTTTGGTACTTGACACTCTGATTAACCGGGGCTGTGAACCAACTCTAAAATTTGATTGTGATAGGTTTGAAGGCAATGGCTGTAAATCCTAAATTTCAGTCCTCCTCTGTTTCATGGACTAAAAAAATCCTCCTAATCTCGCACTACCAAAATATAAGATAAATGAATATATCGATATTATGGCCTCTGCATTTTTGTGTCACCATGTTTGGATTTGCTCTTCCTTTACTACAAGAGATACTGCTTTCAGACATAAAATTTTACAGCAAATGAATGCAGAAGCGAAAGAATAATTGTTAAAAGATGAACTAATAACTTACCAGTTCGTTGCCCGAGAATCCTTTCTCTTCAAAAGCCATGCATGGTCGAAGTTTGTAATGTCAAACTTGTGATCTCCACCGTAGAGAATCATACTATTTATTTCAAAATGTTCGTTGCATCTCAATAATAAGGGTATCTAAATTCTAAACTCTCTCATTGATTCTGTATTCCGTTCCAAGCCATGGAAGGTTGATGATTCAGTCTGGAGGATGAACCAAGAACTTTGACTTAGGTTCCACATACTTTCGTGCCTTGCAATGATATCGCCTCTTCGCCAAAGATAATTTGAAAACTCCTCCATTCTCATGGCTTACCTTGACCAGAAGAGCAAAATAATTCTTCAAAGATTAGTTCCAGCAAATTCATCGTCTTCCTTACCGTCTGCATGGTTTATTGCCCTGTGCTTCTCTTGGCTATCGATTTGTGTACTTAATTTCTGCATGTGCTCTCAGCCACTCAAGAACTTTTGCTCCTTCAAGCACCTCTTGTACCTATCCAATATTGAAAAAAGGGTCAAAGAGTAAGCAAGAGAGATGCAACTCTCAGTATCTTTCATTTTTGTTTTCTAAATATTCCTCAAGAAACTTGAGATTGAGTAAAGAAGCAGATTCTAACTGTCAAGACACATCTTTATCTATTCTTTTGTTTTAGCTCCCTATTCCTCATAGAAGAACTGTTCGAGAATCAACAATAGCCCAAGAGACCAAACATTTCTTGGAAGCAAATGATTTTTCAGAAAGACATTTACTACTATCACCTATTGCTATGAAAATAATCAACAAAGGTGCTCACCTGTTCCTTCACGCGCTCCTCATCATATTCCTGCTTATGTTTTTCAAATTCAGCAATGGAATTCTTCACCTCTTTCACCAGCTCCTCTGTTGAAAACTGCAGCACAACCCATACTTGAATGAGTCATACAAATCACATGATAAATCTTCTCCTACCAACTATACAAATAGGGAAGAAGCATAAAGTTGATCTGATGCACACGGGGCTTCTTAAAATTAATCATCATGTCTGCAAAGACTGAAAAGAACCAAATCTGAAACTTGTACCTGCAAATTTTCACGCTTGAATATGTCCCCAACAGCTAGATTCTGCTTTATCACATGGGTTATGTTTTCCCTGTTGTTTTCCAGGAACTCATTTACTGCCTTTGGACTTGATAAATATGCCAATTGTTGCTCGGTTAGCTTTGTATTTGCCTACTCCAAGATAATGCTTTGATGAGAATATGATTGTCAAATAATGATGTGAATTTCTAGGAGCCTTGACTAAGTCAGTGTGGTCCTAAAACGAAAAAAAAAATGGATTGCAAGCACAGACCTGTAGTTGTAAAAGTTGGGCTCCATAAAGCTGCCTTCCTTGTTCCTCAAACAAAGACCGAGGAATGTCTACTTCAATCATCTAGAGAGTATTAAAAAGGAATTCGGTTAGTGATGCACACAGAAATGCTTTCAATGCCCAAATTCAATACCTTTTGATATATGTATACTGAATAAAGGTCATCTTCTTTGACAACTAGAGTTATAGGATGAAGAAAGTGGATAGAGAAAACTTATCATGCTCTTGTATATTTCAGGGTGAAGTTAGAGCATATAGATCCTTATTAAGCAAAAAGCAAGGCGTTCCTAAATGACCCACGCATCTAAGGTGCTATAAAATCTCTGTAATTACACTGTATATTAATATAAGATGTAGAAGATATCGTGTTCATGGAGTTATTCCAAAACTCTGAAAACAAAGAATACCTTGCAAATACGATCAAGAATTGCATTGTCTGCTGCCTGTTCTTTGGCAGTTTGCTCCACCTCCAAGCATTTCTGCAGTAATGCCTCCTTAACCTGCAGAATCATGCAGTAAGAAAGTCATCCAATATCTTAAAATCAAGTTACTAATATCAATTATTAGCTCTTCTCATGAAGAAAGACGAGTTTTCAACTAACATCTGTCAGCGTGGTACATCCAGGAAGCAACTTATCAGCTATGGAGTCATCGAGCTCAGGTAGATCTCTATAGAAGAGTTCCTTACATTCAACCTAGAGCAAGGTGAAGCATCACATTAGACCTTAAAGAAAACAGAACAATTAATCTCAAAGTTGGTTCATAAGATGAAAAATGGCACTGGGATAAGTATAGAAGAAATACAAGAGAGGGTTTTGCTTTCACCATGAAATGGTTTTGCTGCAGTTTCATTCATATACCATTCCCATTAAGTAAAAAGGAACTGACCGTAAAAAGAGCTTCAACACCACGAAGGTCTTCTTGATTCCATGATTCAGGAAACACAAAGGGGAAGGACTTTGTTTCACCACGTTGAATTCCAACAATTGAACCTAGGAAACCAGGAAGAACTTTATCTCCATCTTCTGTATCAAACTGGAAACCTGTGAATGGAGATCAGAACACTTCATCTAAGGTGATGTCATCACTTGTTCATGAAATAAAACCAGGAAGATGGTTTTTCCAGACACAGCAATATTTCTCTGGACTCGTACAAATTATATCACTTCAATTGATAAACAATGGTTCAGAAACTTCTGACACCAATACTTTTAAGTAGATGCCAGACTCCACCTCACATTCTAAAGAGCAAATGGGCCATTGATTGTTATATGACACCTCCGAATGTGATAATCGAGTTCAGAGGTCAAATCCAATATTAAATGTTCTATTATCTCATGTTCTCTTAATGGGTCTATAACATATGGGAACATTTTTTCTTTTTTTCTTTTTGTGGCATTTTTCATGAGCAGTTACTGGTACGATTTTACCACTGACACTGTCATACTTCTATTAACAGACTGCAAACCAGAAATAATTTTCAACAAGTGATATCTAGAGGAAAGTACACAGCTTCCCCAGAAGTGCAAACCTTTGGCCTCTTGATTATGTCATGGAATCTACAGATGGCCAAAGTGCAGCTGCCAAGGGTATCATGAAGCACATATAAGCAGAGCCATCATTCCATCAACCCAGTTGGTAAAAGAATAACCTATGTATGGTGATTCACATATGCATTAAAAACTCTCTCCTAAGTAAGTAAAAAATCACTCTTTTCCTTTTTGTTTAAATGATAGATGTCCATAGTTAAAAACATTTTATATTATCACCTTCCAGTGTTTGTAAAGCTCCATGCAAAAAACATTAAGGACAGAGGTTGACAAAATTTTAATTGGGGGAACACAATTATAATCTTAGGGCATCACTGAATCAAGCTAGACATAGAATATTATACAGGAAGAGCACAAACCTTTACTCTCGGCAGATGGGATTCTTTTGGCAGTTGTTTCATCTTGCTCAATTGTAGTTGCAGATATATCAAGAACTGCAACATCACCAAGCTGCAGAAGTTTTTAAGCTCATGTAAATACATAATTCATCAAGAAAGCATATGGAAGTCTTTGATCAAGTTGTTGTTCTTAGTTTATATTCCCATCTAGTTTTCTTTCAAAGACACCTCAAAGACCAAAAATAGCCCTACATGAACAATTACTATTAGTTAAAGGGTGGCAGACTCTGCAGTTTCTAATTTATAAAAGCATCAATTTACGCTTGAAAAAGTGGAATTTGGGTGTTCCTGTGGAGTCAACCAAAATGGATCCTCTACTAATACATCTGAGATGGTGAAAAACTAAAAGAATTGACAACAAAGATAGAGTGTGAACTCGCCCACTCTTCTACCTCATAGTATTACTTTATAAGGAAACAATACATCAACAATTATTTGCTAGTCTCCAGAAAAAAGGAGAAAAGAAAGCTGCATGGGAGGTTGTGGGGAGGTTTCCCAAAGAGATTATAGAAAAGATTTTGACAAAAAGACATGAATTGACTAAACTGCCAATAGAACAACAAATATTTCCCCATCTATGAACTTGAAGCCTGCTTGTACCTGTAGTCCTCTGTCAGTTACAATTTTAAGTGAACCCAAAGACTTGTGTCGACGCCTTAATTCTTGTTCAGAAGCTGTCTGAGCATCAATCTCACTGTCTATCTCAACTACAATCTTCAAATTCTTGTATCCATCCTCAGGAACCCACTTGATTTCAGGTGCCACGTCAACAATGACATCATAACTAGATCACAGATCAAAACAGATGAATAACCATGGTGATCCATATAATGAGCCTATAACATTTTCACTTCTCTCAATGCAGTGAAGCATCATAGCTACATTACTACTTATGTTGCAAATAACTATTAATATGCAAACACACATGTAGTTTCATACTACATCATGTGAAAGGTTGAAGTTTCTGAAGAGCAAAACTTTGACAAACCTCAGAGAGTTCAAAGAAGTGTAAGTCTTCTCCATGTCTGAAAATTTTGTAGCTATACGAATTGAATCTTCCAATGCTTTTCCACTCACCTAAGCGATTCATGCACCACAGAACAATTAACAGACGGCGAAAGGCATCTCCAAGAAGAACAGAAGCATACTACAGTTTCTTAGTTTACAAGCATAAAGAAAAGTTACTTATTTATCTGTAAAAGGCTAAATCTGGATGTGAAAAACACTTGGAAGTAGATACCAACTAGCAAATTTCAGTACTAGTAACCAAAAACTTATTAGAAAATCTCCAGGTATGCACTAGAAGAATCTAATGTAGCTGCTGGAAAATCTGGAGAGTAACAGGTTAAATCTATCAGATCAAATTAAAAAATAATACAGACAGAAGACATGGCATGTGGGAGTGTTCTCTTCAAGATAGATTCAACTGTAGCCTTCTGCACATTTTCCTTGCCTACGTAACTGATAAGTATACTCTCAGGGACATTCTTCCCAGGGCGAAATCCTGGAACCTGTAACCCACAACCAGGTTCTGATAAGTCTTCATTTCAATTTTCACGTGATTTATTTTAAGTAAAAACTTGAAAAATACTTTTTAATCTTATAACAGAAAATCTCAACCATTTAATTCATCAAATAGGGATTCTACAAAGCACTCTATTGCAATTATGCAAGTACAAAGATATCTTTCAATTCAATAAGAATATGTTATTCAATACAAAGGGATAGGTAGAAGAAAGCACCTTTGCCTTCTTCATAAACTCTCTTATGACTCTTCTGTAACAATCCTCACATACAATTGGTGGAACTTCTACACTCAGCCTGACCTGCAAGCAAAATAAATACATACTGACTAGTTAAAAACATAAACATTTAAAGACGTTCCTGGAATCAATTAAGAAATATCACACATACTAATCAGGTATTCTATTCATAGTAAAGAACGCAATAAATTCTTGAAAACTAAACCAAATTTCAGTATCAGAGAGAGCAAGTATGGAATTCTTAAACAATAAGCGGCAAAAAGATGCGATATGTGGTGCCAACAACCTCCCCCTCTCCATAACCAACCTCACCAAAAAGACACCAGTTGGTTGATCACAATGTAACTAGAAACTATATCCAAACGAATACAATGGGTACCAATTTGGAAAGAGAGAAGGGGGAGGGAGCAGAGGGAGAGGAGAAAGATGAACTCACTTTTGAATTGGGTTCAGTGGTTTCAGTAACTTTGAGGTCAGCTGGAAGCTTGTCAGTAATCGTGTCAGCAACTGCAGTGGAAGCTGAAGCTATGGGACTTGAGATTTTCTTGAATTGGCGGGAAGGCAAAGTAGGTAATTGTTTAGGAGAAGTGAAGTAGAGCCACTTGATGGGCTGGACAAGGGGGCTACTGGAAAGGGAAATTGAATAAGGGGAATGGTTGAACAAAGATGCCTTGAATTTGAGGACTGTTGGTGTTGCAGCAGAGCTACAGAGCTCCATTTTTGTGCCTCGGAGCAAACTAGCGACGACGCTGATGGAGCTTTTGAAGTCTTGAAGATAGAACATCAAAAAGATATTTGAAGAAATGAGATATTTACAGAAATGCCAGAAAACGACAAGGTCTCTTCTTTTGCTTGCAATTCCTTCTTGATTTAACTACAATCATTACGACTTGTAAAGGGATTATAAACCTCACCAAAACTATGTTAAAACTTGGAAAACATTTGCAAATGAAACCTCGCCATCTATGTTTAGTGATTTACAACTTTAACCAAATCATAAAGGGGGAGTCTTGCGTTGTGCCACTGCAGCAGAAGGACAAAGTGGACAACTGGAGGGAAGCGAAACCGTACGAGACGGACCCCAACCGAGGAAAGGATCAATGATCATATCAAGCGACGTCGTGCATAGGCCTGTAATCTGCATTGAAAGCTATGCTTAGCCCATTGTGCTGCTCTGCCACTCCAAAAGCCAGGTTCTTTGACCCTTGGAGTTCCTTTGAGAAGCAAATTTGAGAATGGAAGGAATTGGGTCCAGACTAGGTCGAGTTTCTTCCAGGTATGGCGCAGGCCCAGCCCCATCGGCTCCCGCGTTCGATGGCCCTGTGCGAAAGTGGAAGAGGCAGTGGGTACTTCATCAGTCAGACAATGTCGCCAACGGCAAAGGTAACTACCACCACCAGCAGAACCCTCCTCCGCTCCTCCTTTGCCGCTGGACTCCACTATCTTCCACCACCTCGGATGACTCCATCAAGCCCCCCAAACGCAGGGTCCGCTACACTCCTGTAAGTAGATTTAACCTTTCCAATTCTTCTTTCTTTATATCTTTTGTTGTAACTATAGACTTTAGTAAATAGTTTTGTGCAAGTTTGCTTCTTTTGTACTTTTGTTTAACCAGCTATGTGAACTCAATCAAGCAAATGGGTTATCGCCTTTTGAATAACTTTTTATGTGGCTCGGCCAGATCAAAGTTTTCTTGTTTCATTTTTTTCTTCTCGACCCTTATGCAGTATAGTATGGGAAATTTCTATTCCCTTCACAAGTTGATTGATGGGGAATAAAAGTTTAGAGAACGTTGAAACTTGAGCATTGTTGAGAGTAGCCATGAAGATCATATGACACTTAAATTTCTTACGAATTATGGCACAGATGTTAGGGGAAAACTCAGGTGGTTCTGATATTTCATGTTATGTTCGACTGCATGCTGTTTGGATGAACTATTGAGTAATATAAGATCATATCAGAAGCTCGAAAAAATTTACACCCCAGAGAAATAGAGGAAAGGGAAGGAGCTACCTATGGCTTATTTAGGAAAATGAATAAATCATTTGACAGGACATGCATTGTGTATTTTATTACCTTTCATTTCTCTTTCTCTACTGTCTATCTCTTGTTGGTTGAAGTGGGGAAAGATTGGGACGAAGATAGAGAATCATATAAGGTTGGCAGCATGGAGTATCAGATGAGATGTGAGTTAACATTAACGTCAGAACTATAGTTCTTATGAGAAAATCAATATAGAACTACATTTTGCCTAGCGTAATAAATCAAAAAAGTGAAAAAGATATTTCTTGTTTGATTGTGGCAGTAGTTAAAGGCTGTTTATGGTTTACACAAGATAATTTCAGCTTTGATTCATTTTGATGGTCAGGTTATTGTTGTAGAAGAAAAGAAGAAAGAGGCCCTCAAAAAGGTAGCTGACGAGGCTGAAGCAAGTCAGACATTAAAAAGAAACATGTCTTTAAAGAAGCCGCACAGCAGTAGTGTTGTTATGGAAGAAATCAAGGTGACCAATCTAAACTTATTATGTTCCCTAATCTAAAAGCTCAGTCACCTTCTATTTTCTTCCTAATGACTGAAGAAGTACATCTCACTATCTATGGTTAATAGGCATGTATATCTGACTAACTACTTGTTTGGCAGCATTTTCCCTTGAAAATAAGCTGTTTGGTAACTCCTATCTCGAATTTCAAATGTGATTGTATTGAACTCATCATGTAGATGTTTGCTATGCTGGAAGCTGATGAACTAATTGTCTTTGCTTGTGATAACACCTTGGCATTTAATGTATGCCATTATGTCAAATGTCTGCATTGTAAGTATAACAATGCTGAGTTAGGAGTGGGTACATCTATAAAGGCATCTGTTATTAGTAGTTCCGCAGGCACAGCAGAGCAGTGATGGAACCTGTACCCCCTCCCAAAATAAAAACAATAAAAGGAAAAAAGTACTAATGCACTCTGTTACCTACCATGGATTCATAATGCAGAATACCAGTAAACACAAGTGAGGAACAAACAACTGTTCCTAATTTTGTTGTTTGGTGGGCATTTAGTGTTCAGATTTTCACTTGATCCGTCAACTACAACTTTAGTTAGAGTTCTGGGTTATAGTAGCTCAGAAACAAAAGAAGAACAGAGACCACTTGGCAGCTTTCCTTCACCTTTGGTGATATAATAATTCTTCCCCTGGATATTAACAATGCAATAACCTGACTTTCACGGCCGCACTGTAATTTGAAGGGCAAATTATGCTTATAGTCCTAAATCTTTGTGTCTCTGGATCTTTGCTTGTTTTTGTCCTCTGAGGCCCCTTAAACATTGAGCATGGCCCTAGGGCATTTTCGCCTTTTGCCTTCAAAAGAATCATTATCAGGGGCTGCATTTCCAGTATTTGACCTGATTTTGGTGAACTCATGTGCTTATTGAAGAGAAGTAGGATTATTAGAACATCTCTTTCTATTCTAGCCCATGGCGTTGGTTCTACTCTTGATTTCTGGTAGAATACAAACATAATCTTGTTGCTTAGGTGGGAAATGTAAATGCTAACAAAAAGTTAGTCTGCCCAACCTGAAAGTTTTACTTCCTGTGTTTAACTTATTGTACTCAACTGCAGGAGCCAAGCGAGGATCAATCACATTTAAACAGTGGTCAACTTGATTTGCAGCTGTGTCTTGAGAAGCCGTAATGAGGAATGCAATTTAGTTGATGAGCGAATATAGCTAATGCACCAGGAAAAAAGATCGGCGTGCTTGCTTGCTTCTAGTACTGAAAACTGAAAGGAAGCAAGAGTATCATATATAGAATCATGTTGTTTACATCTGTGTAGATCACATTTTAGCAGGATGCTTTAAACTTTGAATGTTGTTAATCTCCAAGTTTGGCATGCGTATATAGTCAATGCAGAGAGCACCAGTAGGAACTACTGAATATCTAACGAATGTCTCTTTAAGGTTTTTCATGATTGATATCTTGGGCGGGGAAATGCTTGTGTTCCCCAAGGCGTTAAATAGAGGTAGAAGAAATGGAATTCTCGTTCACCAATCCCAGCCACAGAATAAGATTGAGTCATTCTCCTTGCAGCGATAGAGAACACCCGGCAATACTTCCTAAAAGGTTTTGTATAAACAAGATTTGTAGCCTCTGCATAATGGTCAATTATATGCCCTTAATAAGAATGGCACTAAGGTCCGCAGAATTATATCAGAGCAAGAAAATAGATCATAAAACAAATGGCTGTCCTCAAAATTGCCTTTGAAGCTAAAGGAGTTTTGAGTTTTTTTTTTTAAAATACAACTCCTTGTGGAGGCACTTCCGTACCGTAGCAATATTTAAAAGGAAAAACTTTACCGATCCCCTAAGAGAGAGAGAGAGAAGATCAAAGCTAATGTAAATGAGGAACCGGAGATCTACAAATTTTCTCCAAACAAGTCTGAGAAATTCTTGGCTGGATTTCGCAAAGCAACTGCTTCATTTCCCGGCTACCCATTGGGTTACTCTTCCTTGTTTTCCACTGCCTGTGTAACTCCAACTTCTGCTGGCCGAATGACTCGGTCATGCAACATGTATCCTGGCTGCAGCAGTAAAATGAAAGGAAGAACAGCTTAGTATCATAATTATTGTCTCACATGAGGTTGTCCTAGGATTGTAATCAGCTGCGGGCACGGTCGGAAACCATTTCCACAGACTAAACAGAGTTCAAGTATGATTGAGAACAACGGTATAATAAATATAAATAGTTTCACTTAAACCAAGATATCATATGGTAAACTGCACAAAAATGCTTTTAAAAAGAAGCATTGGCAAGCATCACAAATCACTAACAATCTAAAACAGAACCAAAAAATAGTTAGTCACTCTTCCTCCTTCCATTCGGCAACAAGAATTAAAAAATTTCCCAATTTACTTAAATATTTTTCCCCCAAAAAGGATGATGAATAGATACCTTTAGAACAATAGCAACAGTATTGGGAGGCTTTGAGGGATCCGGCACTTGAAAAACAGCATTGTGCCTGTGTGGATCAAATTCCTCATTTATCGGATCATATTTTTCCACGCCATACTTTCTGAATGCCTGAAAGTAGCGACTAAGGTAATAAATATTTATGAAGATCACATATCTCATGTTATGTGCCGCTTACAAAGTTAAAATACTCTATAAAAGAGAGAAATTAGGCAAAAATCACAAACCAGAAATAGAAATATCTAGGTATGGTTGCATCAAACCACAGAAAGGACAAAAACATGAGGAAATCAACAGGTGGAGTTAAAGACTTTCACTTGATCTTTAGTTATTACTTTCATGTTCAAACAACTACTCCATGATCTTTAGAGACTCAAATATCGGATGCCAAATAGTATTTTAAGGATGCTTCTGCCACATCCACCATTATCTAATAGAAAGACAAGGGCCAGACAGCACCTAGATGCAAATTCACAAAAGAATTTATTAAATAAATTTAGAAACCCTTCATGTCGAAGTACATAAATGCATTGCTTGCATCACATCTGACATGGGGACCAATAGACCGCTTCACCAGCAAATGAAATTGCAATGCATTCCATTGTAGCACTATTGCTGCCTCATGAAGAAATGTTCAAATTACAATTGAATTATTATCAGTCATATTCAAAACTTCTCTTTAGATCTGAAGAATATTTGGGCTAGTCACCTGAAGTTGAACTGGACCTACAGTATAGTATTCTGCTAGAATTCCAAATTTGCTTAAAGAATGTATGCAGACAACGCAAAAGCTAAGAAAGTTATTCATAAGTCAATTTTCTCTTCAACTGAAAAGAAAAACTTATTAGTATCTTCAACTGGAAAGAATAATGGGAGTTGCTCTAAAATTCAATGGACATAAATGTCATTCTTATATTGTGAGCCAAAAAAAAAAAAAAGAAGATTGGAATTAGGTACCTTTCCATGATAAGGCTAAGGTGAGTAAAAATCTGTAAGATTAATATATCCAGTATTTAGATTACACAAGCCTATGTCTACTAGGGTGATCTTTTATCTTATTAACTAGCTTGAAAACCATAATCTGTTAATCCTACCAAAAACTCAGGAAACTGGAGGCATAATGATTAGAAGCAAGGAACAAGACCTCTGCCAGCTGTTTTTCAGTCATCGCAACACCTTCAAGAAGCGTTCTCAGAAGTGGCACAGCTCCAGCAGCATCATCTTTAGCCTCATCAATCTTCGCAAAACTGTCCTTCACAACTGACGAAGCCCTACCAAGGTTATCTGCAACGTCCAATAAGCTCTTTGCAAAATCCTGCAACAAGTTTAAACAGACAGAACAGCATAATGAGACAACCAAATACAGCTCAATCATCCACCATTCAGCAATACATCAGTATTTAGCTTATGCAAAATAAGCCATATATAACCAACCTGAACAGCAAACTTTTTCAAGTTTTCTGCTTCACGCTTAGTCCTACTCATTGAATTCTGCATTTCTGCATAAGTACGGAGAGCTCTATCTTGCATTTTCTGCAATTCTTCATGCTTGATCTTTAGTTCTTCTTCCTTCTCTGCCACAAGTTTCACAAGCTCATCCATGGATAGATCACTCTCTATATCCGACTCTGAAACATAATAGAAAATTAAAACCATTTATTATTTCTCCTTCTTCATTTGAGAGATTGGCACGTGATAGAGTAAGAATCCATTAGAACCTGAGACATCTTTCTCATTTGTAGCATCTGTGCTCTTGTTTGCAGCTGCAGCTGCAGCTGCATCATTCTCAGATCCACTCCCCTGTTCATTTCCAGATTGAGATCCATCCTTGTCATTGGGTTGTGGAGATGCAGAAGAGGATATGCCAAACCATTGAAGAGCAGGACCAGACGGATTCAAATGATGTAGCAGAGACACTTGACCAGGAATAACCTAGAACAATGAAAAATACAAAGCCAAGTTATTTGTCTTTTCCTGGGGGGAACATTGGATGTAGCCTAATCCAAAAACAATTCCTATATATCGCAAATATATACACTAGAATCAGAAGCAAAAGAGTAGGCCATTGCACGTTGAACTAGTCTAGCCAAATACTAAAATAGGAGGAAGAAAATTGATGCTTGCAAGTTATGGACTACAATCATCAATAGATCTTCAGAAACTCACATTAGACAAAATTAGGAAAGGAGCTAGCAATTTCTATCAAGAATCACATACCAACTAATAAAGCACAATAAAAATCCCAACTTCATCGGCAGAAAACAACAAGGAATATGACAAAATACAAATAAACAAACAGCAGCTGCTTAAACCCTAGAAAAACCCTAATCTAAAATATACCCGCAAAACAAAAAAGAATCGAATTGCTGACCTTTTGTTGACAATCAAGAAGGGAATGATACTGACTATAGAGGTTGGGAATTTGCGGTTGCCTCTGACGGCCCAAGTGCAGCAACGAGTTGCGGCACTGAGCCAAAGCGAGCCGTGATGAACGAGTCGCGAGTCTAGTCGCTAACATCTCTGGAAGAAGCTTTAGATTGACAGAGGCGGCAGCTGCTGAATACAGAGAAAGATGAAAGAAAAATTATGGCGCTAAGCAGAAAGCTCTGTAAGGTGGAAGGGTTTTAGGAACAGAGAAGGAAAGGGAGAGAAGGTATCCTTGCAGAGAAAGAAACGGCTTGAGAAGGCCAAATGTTTGAACAAGGACAACTTGGTTTTTGTGAAATGACAAATCTAACCTTGTTATTTAATACGTATTATAATATAAGTCGTTTTAGACTTATGCACGCTATGTAAGAATTCATATATTTTAGATAATTTTAAAACTAAAATTTTCAAATCACTCGTAATTAAATCTTTTTTTACTTTATAATTTGAGAGAATTGAGTCATAATTAATAAAAAAAAAGATGGTAAAAAAGTAATACTAAAATTTTATAAAATAAATTATATTATAAAATAACTTTTTAAGTTTAAAAACGATTTATATTATAAAATAAAAATAATAATAGAATAGAGAAAGGAACGGAAATATGTTAAGCATTTTATTAGGACTTAGGCCCTTTCCCGATTTAGGCCTGATTTGGTTTGGGTCTGTTTAGGAAATAGGTTTTGCTTGGATTTAAAATTAAACTTATTTAACTAAATATGTTGAGCTTATTTGTTTAAAGTCTCACTTGAAATTTATCACGTCTAGTAATTAATATATAAATATATATTTTTTTTATTTTTATTATATATTTTATATTATTTTTATTATTAGAGATTTAAGACCTCTTTGTGCTAATTCTAATCATATTGTGTTTGAATTAAAGTTACAATATTAGTTCTAATTTTATAAAATTCTAATTATTACATTTTTGTATATAATTAATAAAGTAAGTATTTTTATATGTTAATAGACTGTTAAATAAGTTTCAAACCAAGTTAAGATTGAATCTAAAAAAGAAAAATCTTATATAAATTAATAGGTCTAAACTCAAACTTTTAATTTACAATACAAATTCAAACTTATTTAGTCGAAACCTAATTTGACCTGACTTGTTTCTGCCCATGTGTTTAGGAGGATATGGACCTATGGTATACATTTAGCGAAAATACTTGGTAGATCCGGTTCATCATAGATTAAATGTTTTAAAATATTATATCTTTCTAAAAGTATATAATTTTCACTGTATATAATACAACACGTTGTCTCATTGTATATGTTTCTGCCCATGACGTTCTACAGAAAGAAGTAGCGAGAGAGGATTCATATGAATGACCACACGTTCCCTGACGTTGGTTCATGTAACCGATCCCAAATTACTTGAGATTAATACTTAGTTTGTTGTTGTTGTCTATAAAATTGTAACATATATATGTACACGTATATAATTCACATGGAAACACTGGAAAATCAATCTTAATTTTGCAGAATGTTCAGCAGCAGACAAGTTCCATTCTGGTTTCAAAAACAGAAAACACAAGAAGGTAAACCTTGTAGTTTGCGGCCAGTCAAACGTATGAGAACTATTACAACACCATAGGAGTAAAGAAATCCCAAATGGAGAAGATTTTTCTGAGTCAAGGCATTTGTTGTTGTTTCTGCTCAGCTTCATCATTATCTGAGAAATAATCGTGCCTGAAAACAAGAGAAGCATCATTAGAATTGCCTCTTCAAGCCCAGGCAGCAAATGCAACTCTATGCTGACAGAAAGCTCCATGAATCTTGAATCTTGATTGGGATTTACAGATGTGAATGTGAGCCCAGAAGTGATGATAATAAAGGTTGTATTTGCAGATGATTTACCTAATCTTGCGCGTTAGTTGATAAATGCCAGTAGCAGACATTGCCAGACTATTACCAAACAGATTCAAGTTTTTCTGCATCCACAAAGATGTTAACACAAGTTCAGATTTTGGGATTAGAACTTCTTAAGCCAGAGCTTGAGCAAAGAAGCTGGTTTAGACTACTAGTTTAGCCTCACCGGGGTAATAATTGTACTGTACCGAGACCAAAGGATCCCAGTAACTGCTACAACTGCATAATCAAAAAGGAAGACGAAAGATAGTGCAGTGACTAGAGAATGTTCAATGTTGCCTTTCTATCTAATTCTTCTTACAAACATGATACAAGTGTTTATCTAATCTCTGTGAGTACCTATCTGCTGAGGATATGAGAGTTTTTCTGGTGGCTTTGAGAAGTCTGCAGCATTTGCTATGATTATTCCCCATTTGAATGTAGGAGCCCAGAAGAAAACTGCAATTACAGAAGATTCACAAGATTTGCCAAAATATAGCCGGAAATGCAACAGATGATCCATTTGTATTCATATCTTTGAGCAGCTCAGGATTCAACCAAACTGATCGTTCATGATCAGTGATTGCTATAACATAAAAAGGCCCTCGAGAGTACTATCTTGGACTAGACTCATCTGACAGCCTTTTTCATCTTGGTTCCTGATGATATTATATACTCCATGATATTAATAAACTTCTTCTCTTTTTATTCAGTTCCTATTCACTATGACCAAATCTAACAGCACTTTTTCTCAAGTTTGCTCAATTTCTGATAAAATGCTCAACAAAAGACTCTCTAATGGAATAAATACAACCATGTATAAGTTGATAGAATAAAGCTCATATCATACAAAGAAAAAAGGGGAAGGAATGAGAGAACTGACCAGTTTTAGGACCGGCAGGATGGTTCCAGAATGCTTGGAGTTTCGAAGAGGCCATGTCAGATGCCTCTGAATGTAAAACCTCCCCAGTCTGTGATCAGAAATCTGAACAGAACCCAATTGTTGTCTCAAGTGAATAAATTAGTGGGGTTGGACTTGACAACTTGTAAATGTTTAAACAAACGTTGAAGTTTGCCTACCCGGGTTACAGCCCCTTCTGCAAAAAGGCCAGATTCAGTGCTGAGCAACTTCACCATTTTCCTTAAAGGTGCAAAAGTGCAAATTGTCCTTCGTTTATTGCTTCTCATGGTCAATGGAGAATGTTTAATTATTTATCATCCTTTACATAATAGTTGTTCAGAGGTAGCCCTCAATAAAAATAGGTCGAAATATTAAGATATTGGAGTTTGGATTTCGTCTTTTCTTGATAATTTTATCCTTCTTGACCTTGACTCTTGAGCGTTTGATTGGGTAGTGGCATTTGGAAAATGATTGCACAGTTCCAGCAGCTTAAGAAAATACTACATTAATTTCTTGAACGACTTTTTTCAGCAGCTTAAGAAAAAGAGGTCCATACATGTCTAACAACAGCACAGCACAAAGTACAATGGTGACCCAAACCCGTGAATAAAAGTTTGCCAACTGCAGCTTTTGTTGTGGTTAAAGTCCGAATGCATGGGGAACTGACAAGCTTTTGGTTGCAATAAACCGAAATTCTTACGAGGGAAGTGACGGTGTGATCACGGAGAACTCACTTGTGCTTGAGAAAGAAACTCCACGAGGAACATCGTAACATTGTAAATTCATCTCCCGTAGTCCTTCCAGTTCGCCAACAAGTGTTTCAACTTTAATCATTCTTTACTCTAGAAGAAAGAAAGAAAGAAAACAAGCGAACCAACCTGCTAAATCATCAGACTGAACTATATACTGCGGTCTGCAAACACCTTCATCAACATCACTAACACTCTGCAACTGCTGTACAATGGCATATCATCATACCATTTCTTGGATTCTTTTAATGTGGTTCCTACTGGAAAGCCGGAAAACCAGTGCCGCAGTTCCAGCAATTATAGTTTTTGGAGACTCGTCTGTAGATTCAGGGAACAATAATTACATTTCCACGGTTGCAAAGAGCAATTTCCAGCCTTACGGTCGAGACTTCAACAATGGCAAACCCACAGGACGGTTTTCCAATGGTCGCATCCCTACAGACTTCATCTCCGATGCTTTCAGGATCAAACCAACCATACCTCCTTACTTGGATCCGGCTTACAACATTTCAGATTTTTCCACAGGAGTTTGTTTTGCTTCAGCTGGGACTGGTTATGACAATGTTACATCCAATATTCTTGTAAGTACCTTCACGGTTATCAATAATGGTATTTTTTTTAGATGTAAAGCTACCTTGCCTTAGTGATCAGATAATAACCCTGATTAGAACTCTGATTACAGTCAGTAATCCCGCTATGGAAACAGCTAGAATATTACAAAGAATATCAAAGGCAGCTGAAGAATTATCAAGGTGAAAACGAAGCTAAGAAGATCTTGAGTGAAGCATTATACATGATAAGCATTGGAACAAATGATTTCTTAGAGAATTACTACGTACTTCCAGTCAGGCCAACTCAATATTCTGTTGAAGAGTACCAGAATTTTTTGGTGGAGATAGCAAGAAACTTCATTATAGGACTGTATCAGCTTGGTGGTCGGAAAATATCCTTAGCTGGGCTTTCACCACTAGGATGTTTGCCACTGGAGAGAAACAGAAATATACTACTAGGGGGTGCCTGCATAGAGAGTTACAATAATGTGGCTAGAGAATTCAATCAAAAGTTACAAGGATTAGTTGCAACTCTGAACAAGGAGCTTTTGGGCATTCAACTGGTGTTCTCCAACCCATATGCCATTTTTTGGGAAATCATTCAGAATCCAAATGCTTTTGGTAAGAAAAAATCTTAATTTACATTTCTGTTTTTGTAAACAATAGGATTATGTCATCATCATACATCATATGCAGAAGCAGCTCTTAGGCATTCTTAACAAGTAGTTCCCAGAAGTAAGCTATCAACTCTTGTCAGTTTTGGTGTTCAAGATTCTCACAGTTTCAGCTGGTTTTTCTGTCAGATTTTCTATCCTCAATAAGCAGCATGAAAGATAAGATTAGTATAGATACTTAGAATGGTTAAAAACTTCCAAAAATGGCAACATTCCTTGCATTAAGGCTCAAATTAGCAATTAGATACAGATTAAGGATTGTGAACGACCCATTTTGATTCTCTAACAAGCTTCAAAATGCTCGTTTCAGCCCAGAAGCTGTCCTCACTCATGCTTCTCCAAGATTTTTTCACCAAGATGATAGTAAAGTATTTGAAAAGACAACTTTAACAATATATCTTTTCAGATTGATTTACTTATTTGCAATGCATCTACTTACTTTTCCAGGGAAAACCTGTTCCAGGTGAGGAAATGAAAGGTTTTCTTCTGCCATTTTATCATATAATCACACACGTACCCATAAAACACAGACATGCTGCATAAACACACACAAAGTTCTGTAAACCGGCAGGAATTAGTTTGATGATCATAGACTTTCAAGGTTTTCTTCAACTTTTTATTATATTCTATATATTCCTATCACAATGCATACAAGAGATGCTATTCATTTTGGTTCACCAAATAGACTTTATTCTAAATGCTTTTTTCTGAATTATTCTCTATCTCCAGGGTATGAGAATGAAGCAACCGCATGTTGTGGGACTGGAACATTTGAGATGAGTTACACATGTGACAGATTCAACCCTTTCACATGTCAAGATGCAAATAAATATGTATTTTGGGATTCCTTCCATCCCACAGAGAAAACAAATGGCATAGTAGCATATTATGCGGTCATGAATTCTCTATCTGTGTTTTGGTGACGAGTTCCACATAATATGTAATATAAAATCTCTCTTTTTCTGGGGCTAAATGTAATATCTAATATATCTAACGACAGCAAAACTCACACTTTGACTACTAATATTGATATTGATGAATAGATTGACCTTGAAACAACCATGACTATAGCTGCCCTATTCACAAAGATTCGACTTTATTCATTCCATTTTTCTTTATTGCTTTTCTTCAGTTTGGTCACCAGCTTCATCCCTTCTACACAATGCTATTGATTCAAGAGCTAGAATTAGTGGCTAGCCCAGAGCAAAAGAATAATGGGGCTTCATCCCCTGCCCAAGCCCCCGGAAGAAAGGAGTACACAGTAATTCCTTCAACTCCATTATTGAAACAAACAACTCAAAAGAGTAGAACCTCTATATTGAACATTATAAGTGTGAACCTCATATTCAAGTGTGTAAAATTTTCTACAACATTTTTGGCACATATCCAAAGGATAAATACTCTAACTGATAACATTGGTCAACTATCCCATAAACATCTCAAATAGCCTGTCATTTGCACTATGAAAAAGAGGATGTTTTGTAGGTAGACACCTGAGTTTGCCATTGCAACCTTCATTTCGGCTGCTTGGGGAAATGCAACTTAATCAGCATAGGGAGTTCAGCAAGCTCAACTTTGGCCTTACCCAGCAATATGCTCTTCAACTTTTCATCACAGTTGACTATGTTCCTGTTTTTAGGATCCTAAAGAAAACCCAGAAAAAAAAGGGATAAAAAGGGGGGGGAAAAAGAGAGTAACAACTTAACACATGCAGCATTAGATAGACCTAAGTACTATCAGACAATTCCAATGCAAGATAAGACAGCTTATGTGTTTTACGAAATTCAACGACATTCAACAGTATAAACACTGGAAAAGGAGGCAATTATCCTAAATGCTATTCTTCCATGGACTATGAATCTATAATGAACTGAATCAACTAGAAAATATGGCTAGTTCTTTAGTATTTCTACCTTGCTTTGGAAATTATTTAGCATGCTTTTTCTAATTTTCTAAACAACGAGGGAGAGATGAGACAGTTCATTTCCTGAACAAAGATGTGAAACAAAGAAGGCGTACACAAGCATAAGCCAATGAAAAAGTATCTGATTAGCAATGAGATAAGAACCCTCTGCATGATCCCACAATAGATTTGCAAAACGACAGAAACTGAATAATAATTTTAGCTTGTGGATAAGCACATTATATAGAAAAATGCTTCCGAACCTGGAGATTGTTCTCCTTGATATATGCCCAAACTCGCTTGAAACAACCCAAACGCGAGGTCTGTGACTGACCCATGAATTCTCGAAGTGTTGAAGGAAGATTAACCAAGTCCATCAAGTCAGCAACCTTTTTTGGGTTGTCTCCAATAGCCTTTTTCATCCTCTGAGGCAGCATTTTCCTTCAATCTTCTCTTTTTGCTACAACCTAAACAATCCAATAAAAATGTCATCTTTCACATCTAATATTTTTTTTCACAGCTTTCACAAAAGCTAACTAACAAGAACTCCTCAGTTATCCATTCACAAATTTTAAACCAAAGCACTACAAAGAAGTCCAGAGACATTGTCATCAACGTTTACATAGGAGAATCCAACATGGTAGAGATAAAGACCAAACTTTTAACAATAATAGTACTAAATAGGAAATAAAGATCAATCTTTACACTGTCAAACACGTTCAAATATATCCATAACTGAATGAAATACTCTAAGAAGAAATAAATCAAACACTTTAACGACGATGCACATGTTCTCAAATTCAGCCGCCGAGTTTCGAATTAAAAAGCATGAATTTTGGCAGGCCCAAGTTCGTAAATGGATACAGAATAATGAATTTTCACGTGGAACCATACCCGCTAATTAGAATTTATGTCCTATGCGAAGGCGTTCTGCAGATACAAGAGTGAAATTGAGCAAAGAGCGAAGGGAGCCTTCCTGCAAGAGAATTGAGGAGTGAGTAGAAGACCCTACTGTCATTCTTGCACTTCATCTTGTTCTTTAAAGACTTAGCAACAAGGTGCACCAGTGGTCTAGTGGTAGAATAGTACCCTGCCACGGTACAGACCCGGGTTCGATTCCCGGCTGGTGCAACGAGTGCTGTGAAGAATCGTGCAATGTGGTGATGGGTCGCCACTGTAGTCTGATATCTTGGACGAAAAAGCATGCCATCTGAGCTCTCCTTTTTATCACCTTTTTTTTTTTTTTGAAAAATGCTTTTGCACTCACTCTCTCCAGTTATATTTTATTACTAGCTATATTAACAATCAATTATTTAACTCGAAACATGCATCTTAACTTTCTACTCTTGTTATATTTGATTTTAGAGTATAATTAAATACTGATTAAATTAAAATTAATTTATTTGAATATAATACAAAAATTATTAAATATATAGAATTAAGTGAAAGCACAAGTTAAATTAAAGAGATAGAATATGATGAAATAAATTTATTTAAATATAATAAAAAATTATTCAAGGTA
The DNA here is from genome assembly GCA_026120185.1 of Voacanga thouarsii. Classification (NCBI taxonomy): domain Eukaryota; kingdom Viridiplantae; phylum Streptophyta; class Magnoliopsida; order Gentianales; family Apocynaceae; genus Voacanga; species Voacanga thouarsii. The sequence continues at coordinate 489,992 of JANUWF010002356.1, forward strand.
TAAGATCATGTAAAATTTAAAATAGAATTAAAAAAAGAATATAATTTATTGTGTAAGTATATAATAATTTTTAAAAAATAAAAATATATACACTAATAATTTTTGTTGAATTAAAATGAAATTTTAAATTGATATAAATTTGAGAAAAATTCTTGTTCAATTACAGCCTTAGTTTTGTTATTACTTGTATAGTATAACCTAACCATACTCGAAATTAGAAGAAAGTTTTGGAGTCCAACAACTTTACATTTTTGTTGGAGAAGACATTCTTATGTTCCTCTGCTTCATTTTTCTTTGCTTACAAAATCTTGTGGGCAGCAATAAAGAAAGGTTTTTATCCTTTAGAACATAAATAAACAAGCAGAAAAAAATAAATATATCTTAACTTAATTGGTAAACCATGAGAAACCATCTTACACAATAATGAGAATCAAAACAATATTCTTCAAAACTGAAAGAAGAAGAAAGCACAATCTACACTCTGAAGAATAATATATACGGGTGCATGTGTTTGTCCTGGTATCCGGGAATGAATCATTTGTGTACTTGTCACAATGACACAGACCCTCCTCTGCATGATCGGACACCATGAAGCACAAGGTATATGGATGCATGGTTTCCCACAATCTGCAAGCATATGAGCCATACTCCTCTTTTCCCAATACTTGAGCAGATGATGAAGTTGTGTTATTGTTAATCTAAGCGTATCTACTCGTAAGGATTCCGGAAGTTCTTTAAGAGTTCTGGGATGTCATATCCAAGCATATCGTCAACGGATTGTATCATTTTAGGCTTCAATTTCTCAAACTTATCAATGCTATAGCCGCTCAAGACATCCCGGAAGTGTTCAATATTTGGGAAATCCCCCGCTGGCAGGTGAAACTCCCTTTGAACCTGTGAGGATAAGAGGCATATGAGCAGTTCCCGTGAAGTATAGGAAGGAGAGAGAAGAGGAAGAAGGTGCAGGAAAGGGATACCTTCCCGAATTCAGTTTCAAGATTATCTATAAGCCTCTGTTGGGTCTTTGCTTTGCCCATCATGGCAGGCATCTCCTTTTTCAGATGACTGATAATGTAAGCATGTATCTTTGCAGCCCTGGCACGTTTTACAAATTCATTTATCTGCACAAGAGAAGTAGATTAGAAACTGTCATGGCTTCAGTTCTAGTTCTGCCATGTGCAGGCTACAATTTTTTGAAAACATAACAAACGCTGCTCATAAGGGACACGCTAAACTCACTCGACGATCACAAGCTTTCTTGGGTATGTCCTTCAGATCAGAAAGAAGGTCATCTTGCTCTTTCTCGAAAAGTTCTCTCCCAATTGGACCAGCAGCAGCCACATTTATAGGTTTGTCATTGAAGGAACTGGGAAAGGAAAAAAAGGAAAAAACAAAGAGTAAAAAATCCAAACAACACGAAAAATTCAGGACCAACAGAGAAGAAACAATGACAAAAGCATTACAATTAGGCTCCTGAAAGTAGTGTGTAAACAAGCCTAAGCGACGCATTCTCTCTCTCTTCTGAGGCATAGCACCACAAAAAATTGGGCCTAAAAGGATTTTAAGATGTCTTGTAGAGTTTTAATATGTTAAACAATTTAGTTTTGTCCAGAAATTATCAACCTTAGCAAATCACTGACATTATGTTCATTTGAAAGATCACATTACATACCCAAATGAATAATCCCATCACAGATAGAGGGCATACCCGATATAAACGCGAGTAACCTCAGGAGTGTTTAGCACTTTGCCAAGAGACCACATCAGTGCACCATAAACCCTCATAAGCTACAATGAAGAAAGTTCAGCTTGTTCATAAAACTAGAATGGAAATCAGGGGAAATAAGAACTTCAATATTCATCTCACCTGTTGGGTATCAACCTGATCAGCTTTGTTCAATACCACCCTTATCTTATCATCATGTCCTCGTAGTGAAGAAATCACGCGTTTGAATTCATCACTTATGTCAAGTTTATGAGGATCAAACAAAAGCAGAATGAGGTCACACTTTGCTGCGAACCATGATATCACGCCGGTAAAGTCATAGCTTCTCTGTGTGCGTTGCTTTTCTCCCGATAAAACTCCAGGGGTATCCACAAAAGTAATATGTTCCAGAAGCTTAAAAAAGTGACATGCAAAGTAAGTTCCAGGAGCTACAAACACCATTCCAGGATATTCTAATTTGGCATTGAAATACACATTAATCTCAAAGATCAATTAGCAACTTACCGGGTGTGGCATTTGAGAGCACTCAAATTTTGACAAAAACGCAGTTCCAAAAGTTGTCAGACCACTAAATGGCATGTCTGCTTGAACAGCAATGGTGTTTCCTGGAATACTTCTCTCATCAGGCCCGTTCTGTACAAAATAGAAATTAGAAGTGAACAGGAGCAGGCAAACATTATTTCGATATCAAAAGCGTCATCTGATACAACAAAATGTTTAATTGCATCAGAGAATTATGATCCATATCAAAAGTTGATGTATAAGAGAATCCCAACAATACCATAACAACAACAAATCTGTCAGTTGTAGGCTCTGGTCCAATGTGCGCTCCTGTAGTATTAAGTGATGCAAAAAAATTATTAATCATGACAGACAGCATTGGAGATAGATGCGCAAAACACAGAAAGAGACTTTACAAACCTGGATAACTACTTTTTAGCAGATGTTTGATGAATGTTGTTTTTCCCGTGGAATATTGACCCAAAAGCATCACCATAGGCTTAGCATCAAAATCACTGTTCGCCTAACAAATGGTGAAACAACATCTGAAGGGGTTATTAATGAACTTGAAGGAAACGGGGAGTAAAAGATAAACACTAAGAGCGAAGTACAGTTGCAAACAGATTTATGACTCACCAACAGGGGGGAAACAAAATCATTGAAGCGATATGTGACCTCTAATGGCTTCAACTTCTGAATATACAACTTTTTCAGGCCATCAATAATTGACGTGACAGAGGATAAAGATACCTGAAGGATCAAACGAAAAGCCAAAAAAGATAAGGTTAAAATATGGTTGTGGGAAGGAGGGGTTAGAATGTTTCTTTAAATAAATTTTATGTTTAAAAAAAGAAAGAAGAAAAGAAGAAAGAAAGAAAAAGAACCTAGAAATATATCCATGAGAAAAAGGAAAAGGGAATCTTAACACAGATTTCCAAAACATAAATAGTAATCATAATGCACCTTCTTTGCAGACTTTGAAGAGGAAAACCAACCAGCAGATGGTGAACTCTGCACCTGAGGATCACCTGTATTATATCCAATAGGTTAACTTAAACTCGCACTTCAACAAGGACCGGATGGGGAAATGAACTTTCTTGTTAGATTAAGAATCCTCACCATTTTGTTCAGGTTCACTTCTAGAAGCATGCTTTTTCTTCTGAAATAAACTCAACAAATGAGAAATGGCACAAAATGACTTAAATTTCTGAAAAGAGAAACAGTGGGTGATCAGCATACTTACAGCTATCATTGCATCCAATCCTTCCATTGCTGGGGGGTTTAGACTTTCAAAATCAACTGTAAACGTAATTATTTGAGAGAGTAAGGTCAACAAAATAAATTGGCACCACAAAGGGGAAACATGTTTTACACAATGAGAAACACAAAACTTAGAAGAAATATGGAAGCATGCAGCTTACCTTCCACATTTAGGATATCGCTATTTACTGCATGCCCAGCTTGTGCTAAAGACACTAACTGCAAATCATGAATCAAAGACAAATTAACTTTTTACCGTTTAAGTTAATACAAATAAAAGGCATAGGAAAGGATCAGAACCTGCATTGCTGTAATGAACTCTTTAAAACCAAGAAATCCTTGCCTTTTAGAATCTGCGATGGCCCAGACCTTGAACAAATATAACAAGAAGAATTTTAAAGAAACTCAAGCAGCAGAACTTTTAAAAAAAAAAGCAAATTAGAAACGGAGTTCTGAATCCTATTCGCGAAAGTAACACATGCAGGGCATAATTCGTACAAACTCAAACCCATCAGCAAAAGCAAAATTCACATCATTGTTTTGCACCGTAGGAGAAATTGAGCAACTGCTTTGTTTGACACGAGATTGAAACAAACTCATCCAGACTATCAATTGATCCAGCCCAGAGACATCAGAGAATACACTATATGTATAAATATGTTAAAGGGTATCAATTTACTGAATGTTAAAACAGCAATTGTTCCCCAAAAAAAATTTAAAAAAAAAAAAACCTTTTTTTATTAAAAGGGAGGCCATAGCTCTAATAACAATAGCTTGGCAATCATCTTTATGCATCAATACGCGCCCTTTACCCAAATAATTTGGGCTCAAACTAAATCGCTCAAAAAGATAATCTTTATGAGAAACTAGCATTCGAAATAGCAAAATGTTTTGTCACCGTCAATCAAAACACGGTATTGAAAAAAGAAATTTAAAACTTTGAAACAACAAACCAACTAAAACTGCAACATAAAAAACACAGAAAAAATGTATATTTCTACGTTTGTGGTAACTGATAAAAAGGGATTGGAAACCTGCTTGAGATCTTGGCGAGGCAAGTTGGAGAAGGCAAAAAACTTGATGGCATCAGGTCCAGTGAGGCGCCCATCTCCATCTGAAATTGGAAAAACCAAAAACAACCCATAAACAAACTTCCTCCAATCGATGAGATAACTAGTTTTTTTAACCTCGTTTCGAAGTTAAAAATTAGAATTTTCAGAGTGGTAAAGGGAAAGGAGAAACCTGAATCAGCAAAAGCAAACCAATCTTGATAGATCTTTTGATTCTCTTTAGAGCATCGACTAATTGGAGCAGAATCAATTTCCATTTTCAAACGGCTCTGAAGCGAGCGAAGGAGCCGCTTCGTTACGGGACTCTCCCTTTAGCCCTTTAATACTACTAGTAAAAAACTTCGGAAAAAATTAAATTCAAATAAATTTTGAAGATCTATCTCTTCATTCCCCCAATTCATTGTAGTATTTAACATAGTAATATTGTTTGGGATGTGGGAAAAGGACACCGCGTTTTGTTGGTCCTTTCCTTTGTCCGTTGGCTAGTTTCTTTAAAAAAATTGAAGGACAGAATATATAAGTCATCTTTAAATTTTTATTTATTTTTATTTTTATTTTTAAATTTTAAAATATACGATTTTAACTTTTAAATTTTTAAAATATTTAAAAAATAATCCTTTTAACAATAAAAGCTCAAATACAATACAAAATCATCAGATTTTAACTCTCATTCTCCTATTTTTAATTTATAAAATATTATTCTTCAACTTTAATCTCACTTTCAAATTTTTTCATTTATTAATAATAATTTTAAAATCTAAATTCAAATCTTTTATTCGACTCAATAATCTTGAGATTACTCTTTCACACTTTTTTGAATCTAACCATATAACAAAAATAACATATTTTATCATTTAATAAACAAAATTATAAGATATAAAGATGAAAAAAAAATCGATTCGGTTCTTGACGAATAGTAATTTTCTTGGCATCTCTATAGGAAGGAAGAATAAATTTGAAAGTATAAGTAAAGTATCAAAAAAAAAATCTAAAAAGAGAAGTTAAAGACGCGCAAGTCACAATAGTCGTTTCATATCATATATATATATATATATATATATATATATATATATATAAGTTATTTTATAATAATTAGAAGGATGACACCACATTATAAGAGTTGATTAAATAAAAATACCTATAAAATAGGTCATGTGATGAATTTTCATGAGCACTTAATAGTTTTAATTAATGGAAGAGTTAATTCGAAGAGAAGAGAGCGAGATTAAGGTTGAAGAATAATATTTTAGAAATAAAAAATAGGAGAATGAAAGCTAAAATTTAGAGATTTTGTATCGTACTTGAGCTTTTATTGTTGAAAGGGTTATTTTTTATATGTTTTAAAAGTTCGAGGGCTAAAATCAAGCGTTTTAAAGTTTGATGGTGAAAATTAAAATTTGTAAAAGTTTAAGGGAGACTGACATAATTTGGCTAAAAATAAATAAATAAAAAGCACTAACTTGAAGCTAATATTCATGCATCTAATAAATTCATCAAATTAAGGTTATTTGGAATTAAGAAACTCCAATTATAAGGTTTAATGATTTATAAACGCCTATATATCTATTAATTTTTTATAATAGAGAAAAAATTATTGATAATTGTTTTTTATAAAAAAATACAATAAAAAGTTTGAATTGGATTTATTTCTATTAATTTTTCAATAAAAAAAATGTTAAAAGATTAAATTTTATTATAAATCTTCATGTCCTCCCCTCCAAAAGAGACACATGTTTGAATTAGGAATGACAATCGTATCGTGTTCGGATTAGTAAGTCGTGTCAATTTGAAATAATAACATACATCAAGTCAATTCAAACACAACATGATTAACACATATATCGTGTCAACCTGTTTATTTTTTCTTTTATTTTTCTAAATCCAAACTGAAAAAGGAAAGAAACCTCAATTTCATTTTCTATTTTTTTTTAATTTTAATTTATTTTTTAAAATTTTCAGGGTTTTCCTTCTAAGGAGATTAAAAACATTGCTTCTACTCTTAGTCTTGCTTCCTTCTAGTTTTAACGTTATTTGTTTTTCAAGATTAGAAAATTTGCCGTGCATTTTGGCAAAAAGAAAACTGGTATTTGCAGCCTTCACGCCTCAACAAACATCAAGTTCGGATGTCTCAGTGGATCCATGTCCAAGGAAAAATCCCAAATCCTTGACAAAGAGAAAGAAACATTATATACTAATTCACATACCTCAAAAGATCAAACAGCAATGAACAAGAGGAAAAAATAATACACATAATGTTACAAGAATTAATCAAGAAATGGCACTTGGCCAGCTCGGCCCTGCAACTGCACTCTTTGATCATGCCAATGGGCGACATGGCAGTCAGCAACTGCATCACTCTATCCAACACAGCAATTCTCAATCCAGTTGCATGATACATAACGGTCCGTTCCCAAAGTCTGCATATAATCCACTTTCTCATTTATGAAACGCCGACTGTTTTCCCAAGCAACCAGAGTACAAGAGCTAACTCCACTCCAAATATGCTGTGAATTGTAGTTCTGTCCAGCATAAATCCATAAATGGTGATTCCTGCTCTGTTGTTCTCAAAGTATGTCACTGTAGTATTTCGAGAAACCATATATCAGCATTCATATCCAGAATTGAACATTTCCAGCAGCAGTAATTTTAGGAAGCAAGTATTTTGGCTTTAGAAAAAACTCACCTAATGCTTGTCTTTTCTGGAATGAAATTGTGCTATAGGCATATGAATGGACAAGCTTGCTATTGTCGAGTTCATCTTCTTCATCACCAACATCATCAGAATCAGTCCCATCACAAGTCACAGGAAAAACTTGGTTCACCACACCAACTGGAGTATGAGTCTCAGACTCAACTGTATCAAATGAATCTATTGTTGCGCATACATGCCATTTGGAGGCAAGGCATGTCACAGACAGTGCTTTGTGGGTAATTCTGGTTGCACTTCGCAATAGTATCAGAAGTCCAGCAAGAAGGCTCACAGAACACAGCTGCACAAACACAGTCCAGAGGCTTCTACATTTCAGTCACATGGATTGATAATCGTACCAGTATAACATTACAGGAGGTGATTGATTTTGGAAATTGCAACCACAGGAAGACAAAAACAGATGTTAACTAAGATCTAATAGTTCTCTTGTCCCCCTAATACAGCATTGGCTGGATATTAATGGATACCGGTATGTTCCTCTTAAAACATACTGCTGTCTCACCAGTTCCATTTACACCACGATGGTGACAACATATGAGCTTTTAACGCGTCCTTCTTCCTCTTTTTTTTTTCCCTTTGTGGGGGGTGTTGGTCGATAATATTAAAACAACAAAAAAAAAACTTGTAATTACATAGTACTATCTACTACTTTCCTTCTTATCTATTTAATCATATCCTTTTATTTTTTAACCGAAGTTTGTAACAGATTCAAATTAAATGAAGTCATCAAACCGATTCAAGTCAAATCTCCAATTTGAAATGCAATTACCCCCACCCCTCTTCCCTTCCCAGATATATTAGTAAACAGTTATAACATCTATCACAAAGTGGGAAATCGAAGAAGAATGCATACCGCCAGTTCACCAGTCTTGTATATATTGAGATCTGCCCCAGGCCGTGTTGTCAGGAGTAGAGATGCAAATTGGCTCACTGTAATAAATATCAATGACCATAGTATGAAAACACGATATCTATGACTTATGATCCGTAAGTGCCTTCTGATCCTGAGGTGCTCCTTTAAAACTGATTCAACATCAGAGTCTAGCTGGAAGACCAGAGCGAAGTCCTGTAGCCGGAGGATCTGAAGGTAGCAGATCAGCCGAAAAAGAACACACACTAGGAAAAAGACCAACGTCCTATACAGCCATGAGCACAGCTCTAGGATGCATGCAACAATGTCACTCACAATGACATTCCCCAAGAAGGGAATGCGGGTGCCTCCTGAGCTATACCACCAAATCTTGTATGCACACTCAACAGCAAAACAGGGAACTACAAAGATGAAAACGATTTTCAGCGACCTCTGCATTCGAAGAGTAGGCAATTATGGTCAGAAGAAGTTCTGCAAAACATACTCTGTTATAATATGCTGAAGATCAGTATCATCTTAATTAATGAGAGAAATATCACTAAGATTTCACTGGAAAGGCAATGATCACCACATGCAATCAACAGTTTGTCTTCTAAAGTTGCAATAGAGAATGAACTTGATCGAATGTGAACTCAAGATAGATGCTTTCAGTTTCAAGAACTAAAAAACATTTCACATAATTCAGTTTTCTTATTAGCTGACTTTTTCTTGATTCTCAATAATTTTTGTCAAAGTTACACCCAAAAACGGTTTTTCACTTATAATTGCATCCTATTTAACCAATCTAGTTGTCTTTCTTAGATAAGTTCTTGATTTTGGCCGACAGACAAACACCTTTAACTTTTGACTGCCAAGAAGACAACGAAAATTTTCCACTAGCAAAAGGTGCAAGAAGATACCCATATTTTGGCAATAACCCATAGGATCAATAAGAGTATCAAATGTTGCAGTCCTAGTGTGATATGTTTCCATAGGATCAATAAAAGTATCAAATGTTGCAGTCCTAGTGTGATATGTTTCCAACTTTGCATGAGCTGTTGTGTCAGACTTCATTAATACCAATTTGGCCCACGCTGCACTCACAAAGCCACAATCAACAATCAGTCTCCCTCTCATAGACAAATCTAGGCCTGTTAAGGGAACATGGTTCTGGCAGGATATTCCAGTTTCCATTCAAATTCAACAATAGTTGCCTTGTAAATTAGTGTTGAGATACTGATCCAAATATTTGGCAAAAAATGGAAACTCCACCTCTCTAACAAAATGAAACCGCTAAAAATAGTTTTTACTTGGATTTAAAAACTTGTTTATCTCCTAACAAGAACTCTCGAACTTGAAAGATTTTGAAGTGGGAATAGCCGAGAAACCAACAGAATATCAGAAAGTATATTTGAACACCAATGCACAATCTCCTGGTATTCCTGTGGTAGAATGCATGACAAAGAACCAAAAACAAGGCTTTCATTATCAAAATCAAATGGGAACATACATTTTCTCTCTGCCGTGATCATAAAAAATGATTCTTTTTTCCTCTAGCAGATAAAGAAGCAAATAAATTCTTTCGCTGGATTGTCAAGAATTTTGTTGATGATTTGCAGAATCAAACAAAATTGAGCAAATCCAATTATAACGGCAACCATATATCTGGGTAAGGATACGGAAGAAAGAAACTTACATTGAACTGACCCATGTAACCCTTTCTGACGGTCTCGCTCTCATCACAAAGTTTATCAAAAAACAAGAACCTCCGGAGCCCAAATTTCTTAACAAAGGTGGAAAGGCAAACGAAAGACAAGGCAGCGACGCTGCTGAGAGACAACTGAACAACGGTATCATACGGCCGACTATGTCTGGCATCACAACCGCTACAGGCAAGCAAAAAATGGGATAGCAACGGCACCACGATAGCAAACAATACAAAAACCGACCAGGAAAGAAACGCAGACCATGCATCGGATTGATCCACACACATCCACCTCAACCACGTCCTAAAACTGTGCAACTCGTCATATGCATGTGATTGACTCCTTGTAAATGCCTTGTTCTTGTTCAAGAACGCCTCTCCCTCATCCCCCATCACCAAGATTCACCCTTTATCACTGCCCAAAAACACAATGCGATGAATTTCACGAAATGAGAGAGAAAGAAAGAGAGGGCGAGGGCGAGGGCGAGGGAGACGTGGGTGACGAGATTTCCGTTTATGATTGATTTAGAGGGGTGTGTGAGTGTATATAGCTGGAGACTATGGATTGGCTTAATATTTGGTTAATGGCGGAGGACTGAGAGTTGATAGCCCGAGATTGTTGCGGCGCGTGTAATGGACGGACGAATAGTAGCAAGAGAAGTGGCGGATTGGTGTTGGTTTATGGAGGTGGAATAAAGTGTGGGAGGAGACAGCGGATAAATGTTGTGGTAAATCCTTTTGCAAAAGCGAGAGATATGCCAATGGAAATTGAGCAAGTTTCCTTTTCACGAGGGTCTGATTGATTTTGCTGTCTAGGGGTGACATAATTTGGACCCCCAAAATACGCACCGAGTTATATAAAAAAAATTACAAAATTATTTAATAAAATAATATCATTCCACGTAAACTAATTAACGGTATTTACATGATCAATTATAAAAATATAAAACAAGAACTTTTTAAAATATCATTTATATTAATATTTAACTTTGAAATTTTGATACGATATATTAATATTAATATAATCTCACATAAAATAGTTGCTCAAGCATGCTTAACTCATGATTTTGTCTGAGAATTCTTCTTCTATCTATTGCTTTGTTGTGATTGTTATATGTTTTTTTCCTTTATTTTTAAAAAACTTAGGTTACCTATTTAAAAATAATAGTATATATTATTTAGAATTTTTTTTAAAAATTACAAATTAAATACTTGTCTATTATATTACTATCTCAACCCATCCAACGTAATTATATCACAAAAATCGAAAGATTAATCTAGTTAATGAATGAAAAAAATTAAAAATAAAATAAAAAGAATCTTACAAAAGCTGTAGAACGGCATTAAAAAAAACCGAAGAAATAGCCAAATTCAATCGCGGAATTGATTGAGGTTTAGGAGCATGGAAACAGTCCCAAGTTACCTATCCCTCCACGATAATTTATTTATATTTTTAAAAAATAGATAATGCACCTGATTCAGTATTTATTTTTTAAAAAAATGTAAAAAATAATAGAAAAAATATTTGAAGGTCAACGATTTAGTTGGAGGGGCACTTGGGTGTGAAAGATTGATTGGTTGCACATTAGAGGCCTTGGCTTTTACAGGTAAAAAACATAAAATATAATAAAATAAAAAGTTTTAGTTCGAGATGGACATCAAACTGTCTCTAATACGCCCTTTTCTAGATGGGATTGGTTCAAATTTTAAGGTCAATAATTTCTATCGACGTCTTCTATTAAGAGACGGCATCCTTCATCATCTCTACTGCCTCTATCAATTTTCTGCTTTGGTAACAATTAATAGAACTTGTAAAGACACATATCTCATTCAAAATATTTTTTTATTAAAAGATAATATTTCGTTTTTTCTTTAATGTCTAAAAAATAAAGAAGATAAAATTCGAATTCCAAGACATTTAAATCGTCATTTTCAACTTTAATTAAGAGCAGTATAATGATTCACATGTGTCCTTTGCTAAAAAATTATATTAAATTATATCATTATCACAAAAAGCTCATCTATAGCCCACATAGGAGAGGAAGCTTATATGGGCCACTAGTGACTCAAGAAACCTGAAAACACTTGCACATAATAATAAGGTAAGTAATAAAGACCACCATACAACAAACCATGCTACTATCATGCTAAATGAACAAACCCTACAAGTGGGTTTTCCCATGTTGTGAAGGTTATATTGTGATTTATTTTTTTATGTTTAAAAATGACGTTACATCCTTACAAGAAGCGGGTTTTCCTCAAACCCCTTGGAGAAAAAATACCATAATTTTCAATAGATATTTCATCATTAGAGGACTAAAGGGTTTGATCGAGATCTTATTCAAGGAATCTCCTGGCGTGGCCTGCTCATTTTTATTTCCAAGCAAGGTAGCCAGATAGCCAAGTACGATTAAATCGTGGACGCAAGGTTCTTACAAAGACGGGATAAATCCAAGGGGGAGAACCCTAAGTTCTTGATTTTCTGCGGCATGGTCACATGCAACGTATGAGAGCTAAAGAACCTATCAAATTCTCACATGCTCCATGTGACGGGAAATATCTATATTACTGATCTTCCAAAGGCCTCACCACATGGAAACACAACGAATTTGAAGGTCTCGAAGAAGCCGAATGTGCTTTTTTTATTTTTATTTTTAACTGAGTAGCTAGAAAATCTAGTCGAAGAAAATGGTGTTTCGAATCCAGAATAACAGTATAAAAAGACCAAACATTTATCATTGCAACCAACACCCACAACTGCGCCATTCTTTACCGAGACCGACATTTTGTTTTACATTATGTTTGAATATTGATCACGACCTCTCTCGGAGCAAAGGGGATGGGATTTGGTCACGGCCTCTCTCTGGTGGAAATTCCAAGATTTCTTACCAAGAAGCCAATAAAAGATGGCCAAGAATGACCCAGAATGAAGTTTTGCCGCGAGCTTGCCCGCTCTCTGTGGACGTCTATAGTGCGCCAGTAGAAACATTACCGGTTAAATCTATTGAATGGTCCCTTTATAACAACATGTGTAAGGGGTATTTTACATTATCTAAGAACTCTGAGAGGAAAAAGGCAAACAAGGTAGGAACCTCGATAGACTAAGTTGGGGTGGCGTGTTGACAAATTTTAAGAAACCCGCAACTCTTTGGTTTCCAGGCACAATTGCCCACTCTCAATCTAGAGGCTACAAACAAAAGATATAGAACCACTCAACCCATCCACTCGTCCACTTGCTTGACTTTGAACCATATGAAATCTATAGACAAGGCACGGCTTAACTTGCACATTTCCAGAAAGCATGTCCTAAGCATCAATCATACACCAAACACCTAATCCATTAATTGAACGCAAGTTCAAAATACAGCAGTCAAATAATGTCAAAATCACCTTCGTCCCTTTCCCAAGTCAGGCCATCTTACAGGGGGTAAAGACACATCCCCAGCTTCAATATCAATGTTGGAGGACAACACATTAGAAGAGAAGGGTGATACATGCAGCAGAATGGCAACACAACAGATTTCAAAAGTCACAAAATATCTATAAAGTTCACATGCCCCTTCTCTTCTGCATCGTCAGTCACCACCAATATACAAAAAAAACATATAACATGTAGCTATTTCATCCGTTTCAGAATAAGCAAAAACTTAGTATGATGAGGCAAAACAAGTACTAGAGAAGATGACAATGAGAACCGTTACAATGAGCAAAGCTTACAAGATGTAAAAACATAAAGCAGACACTAAACTAAAACTAAGATTACAACAGGTGAACCCAGCTGAGAAACTTTCAGCATTATATCTACAGTTCAACCCTCAAACCACTATACAAAGAAACTAGTATGCATCCAATTCTCCTCTAACAATCTCTAAAAACCTACCTAAAACAAATCCTGGTAACATTACACCAAAAATGCGTAAACATAAGACACTCCACAAGCATACTCTCCAATCTAACTATAATTATTTTTCCTGACAAACGGTGTGAATGTGAGATCCTCCTGAAAATAGAAATAAATTTAGCCTGCGCTTTTCTCATTAGAAAGACAAAGCCGGAGATCACAAAACAGCTGAAAACCAAATAGAAACTGAATGATCAACCAAAAACAAGCTTGAAGTCCAAAAAAAGGAGACAAATCTGCTTGAGCAAACTGCAGACAAACATGCTTTGCAAGGCTTTTCCTACGAGGAGATAACCAGGATCCAGAAAACAGGCCTAGAAACCAACTCCCGACGACGAAAGTTTACAAGGCTGATATACTCCAATTTACCATTGAGAAGAGAAACCATCGTCCTCCAAAAAAGTTGTTACAACAGGCATGTCATGCAGGTGCAAAATTTTTGCAAGGACAATTATCACATCAAGCCCCAGAAGTAGAAACAAATTAAATCAGAAACAAAGATATTGTTGGCTATATTGCCCAATTGTGTATCTCCAAAACAAATGACCAAATTATAATCGGAATCTAACCTCAGATGTAATGAGCTAATACTAAGTGTTGCTAGGTTTAAAAAGCCATCCCAAGGACATCACTGTAATAAATGCTTAAAAAGTTCATTACTGCATAAATCTTTCTGCATTATTCAGCCGCATAACCTAGCTTATTACGTGGAAAACTTAAAGATGGGTGAATTTGGTGTGAATTTCAACTAACTTAGCATGCATGCCATTATGACTAATTACATACGGTGAGACAAGAAGCATGTGCATGAGATGAGAAGGAAAAGATTGTGTTTGACCACCAGTGATTGCATTACACTTGTAAAACCTAATGCAGCTTCACCCGAATTCTGACTGACTTGATCCATGAAAACAATGCTTGAATAGTCAAAAATCTTGAAAACATAGTACAAACAAGAATGCATCTGGTAGGAGACATTCCAGAGACAGATATAAGTCACATTCAAAGAAAATGTTCCATTGTTAAACAACAAAAAGAATGAAGCAAGCAAAGTGGAAAAACAATCAAATTCACTCAAAGGAACTGCACAAGAGATCAAACAGATTGCGACTACCAAACTGCAACAATAGCACGAAACACAACCATGGTAACATAGCCTTCGACAATCAAATGCTATTAAAATTTCCTTCGGAATTGCATTGAATTAAATAAAGTCTTCGTTTTTACATGAACTGATGGGCAATAACACCACATCATCATAAAACAAGAAGAGCCGCACTCCAGAACTGAACACAAATCAGAACTGGTTGCCCCGCTCTAGGTTTACATGTTAATATAGTAAACATCAAAAAAGCCTTCAACAAAAAAGACTTTCCATTCAGCCACAGCATATGTTGAAGGCATATAACAATCAGCAGTTCATCACATATACGTAACATCATATCACACGCTCTAATCCATGTTCTATGGCATCCATCATCATATCTTCTAACCATAATAACATCAAAGTCTTAAACTTTAAAAATATCTTTAAGGAGAGGAAAATTCTCTTCAGACAACAGACTCATAGATAGCAGACAGACCAACAAAGTAACCCAGACCACCGCCTCATCTTAAATCATCATCACCTTAGTCTTGCCCTGTCTATGATCTCATCCCTTTTTTTTTCTTTCTTTCCCAATTTTTTTCGACATAAAAAAAAAGAAAAATGGAAAAAGAGGGGGAAAAAAAAAACCCAAGCAATCTGAGCAAATTGCCTGGAAATGATATCCTCGTCGGACAGATCAGAACCATTCATCAGAGACAAAGAGCTGTGCAGTGAAGATCATCGGCGTCAGCATCCATGGGCGGAGGCAAGTTGAGGTCGAAGGGCAACGGCTTCCGGAAGGAAGAGGACGCTATGTCACAATCTCCATCGTCAACGACGGAAGAGGAAGAGTCGCAGTCGCTATGACAATCATCCGGAACAACGGGTGGCGACCGAGGATGTCGTCTTGAACTCGAGGGCACCATCGTCGCCGTCGTCTGCGGCCTGGGCCCACTGAAAGACTCCACGGTACTACTCAAGCTGCTTGAAGTAGGCCTTTGGGGAGGCATAATCTGATGACCCTCCTGATGATACAACCGATTCTGATGATGATCTATAAACATTGCAGGGTCATTATTAAAATTAGGGTTGGGATTTTGAAAATTGTTAAATTGATGATAAGATGAGGCGGGGGGCAAAGGGAAGTTTGTTTTGGCCTTGGGTCCGCGAAGAGACCGAGCAGCGGTATCATAGGCCCGTGCGGCATCCTCAGCCGAGTCAAAGGTGCCTAGCCAAACCCTCGTCTTCTTCCATGGGTCCCTGATCTCCGCTGCAAACCTTCCCCATGGTCTCTTCCTTACGCCACGAAATCTGATCTCTTTAGATCCTCCAGATCCATCAGCTTCCCCGGCCGCCGTCGCCGCCGCTTGCTTGGCCGCTGCGGCTGCCCTGCCTCTCCGCATGGCCCCAAATTAAAATGAAAAAACACAATATAAATTATATTTACAAAAATCAAAGCAACAAAAGAAAAGAACAGAAGAGAGAAAGCAAAGTCTGAGAAAGACGAAGAAGAAGAGGAGGGGATAGATAGATGGGATGGGATGAGATGGGATGGGGAGATCTAGCAGAGCTAGAGAGACGAGATAATCTTCTTTTTCCCTTTTTATTTTTTAGGCATTCTCTCTCTACTGTGTGTGGTGGTGCTGAGGCATAGAGAGAGAAAGTGAAGGAGAGGATGTTATTTTTCATTTTCTTCTCCCCTTATTTATTTATTTTTTAGATGGTTTCTCTCATTAATTATTTTCCTTTTTTTATTGGGCGGTTTATTTTTTTTTTCTCCTTCCTTTTTTACAAAACCTTTTTCCTTTTTGATTTTTTTTTCCTTGTTTGGTTCCAATTATAATGACCTTCTCGATTTCCTCTCCTCCCCGCATTGCCCCACTGACCGACTGGAATTCAATTGCCCTTTCCCTTTGCAGTGGATTTCCTCTTTTCCCAATCCTCTTGGAACCAAAATTACGAAATTACCCCTGTAGAATTTCTACTTTCCTGTTTTCTGTTCAATCACTGAGGACATTGTTGTAATTTTGCTGGTATGAATACATCTGCATTTTTCCTTGTCTTTGAAGGAGGGTTAGGTTTGTGGAACGATAGAAAATGAAATGACGCTGTAAATGGCAGCTGGTCGATGGAAGATGGTAGCTAGGAAGAGCTGACTTCAAATGATATAAACATCTGCTTACTAGTCGAATATTTTATTTTTATTTTATAATATATAAAATATTTTATTTATTATATATAATAATTTATCGATTGCATTGCATTTGTGTTTATATTGTAACTTTTTTATATGTATTGTATATTACGTTGGCGAGGGAATTTTTATTATATATATATGTTACCCTTTTTATATATTTATTGAGGAAAAAAAAAACTTATGTTGTTTTTATTGATTTTGTAAGTACAATATTTTTTTAAAAAAATTATTACGTTATGCTTTTTTTTTTATGATGAATGCATTGTATATTCAATATATTGTAATTTTTTTAGAATGAAAATGTATAATAATAATAATAAAATGAATTATGAATATGATGTGGCTATGTAGCAGTAAAATTGATCAGAAAAATATTTATTATTTGACCATAAATTTTATATATTATTCACATATTAATTTTCTAATTTATTAATAATTGTCGGATACAAGTCCAATTGCATAAACTTTAGAGCATTGGTAGTAAACATAAACACTACCAATGCTCTAAAGAATAGTTTTATCGATATAATTTAATAACGCATTTTCTACATCGACTACGCAAATTCTAAACTATGAGTACTCTTTTTTCTTCTACTATTGAGGTTTATATGTATATATATATAATTTAAGTGTTCGAATTTCGTCTAATTATTTTTGAAATTATAAATAATAATGTAAATTTGAGTTTGATCGTATTCAAAAAAATAGATAATCAATATTTTCTCTATTTTAAAATATTTATCTATGAAATATTTTGTATA
This sequence comes from Voacanga thouarsii, assembly GCA_026120185.1. Lineage (NCBI taxonomy): Eukaryota > Viridiplantae > Streptophyta > Magnoliopsida > Gentianales > Apocynaceae > Voacanga > Voacanga thouarsii. The sequence continues at coordinate 507,760 of JANUWF010002356.1, forward strand.
CAGATTAAAGATATTGAAAATAATAATACAATTTATATAAAATTCTTATTCTATTCATATTAAAAACATAATAGCTATTAGTTGATGAAAATTTCTAATAAGAAAAAAAAATGAAAAATTATGTAGTAAATTTATAATAAATAAGAGTATAATAAAAAATAATAATCATTAATTCTAAAAATATGCATATGAATAAATATTTAAAAAAATAAAAAAAATTACGAATAAATATTTTAAAACAAAAAGAATATTTAGGTCAGAATACAAAACCAATCACCTCTCTGTTACTTTGTCAATTACGTGAGTCTCGTGCATGTGCAGTAAATTTTTTTCACATATAAAACTGTGAAAGTTAGTAATGGAGAATAGCAAAATATTATTGTATTTCCATTTTTTTTTTTTTTCTTTACATAATGGGAAGTTTTTGCCATGCTCACGTAGAAAACAAATATGTATGTTCATTAAAAGGTGGACAATGAGCACGAAACAATTGGCACATCTGTGGCCGGCCATAAGGCCCGTTCTTCTACAACGACCAAAAAATATGCAACTAAGTAGTCAAAATAAGGCATAAAATCTCAAACTATAAATAGAACAAAAATGGACTATGCATGAGGTCTCTATTTCCTTTAAAAGAGAGGGGGGGGGGAAATCTGCACTTTTTGTACCTGTTTTTGTCAATAACTCAATAATTAGATTACTGTTATAAAATTAGGGTAGTGTTAGAATAAAATCTACACACTACACACTAAGAAAATTCTAACTATTCTTTGCACAAGAATTTCTCTTCAAACTTCTCTCTTTCTTTCTCTCACAATTCTTTCTCCAATCTTTCTTTCACTAATCTTTCTTTCACAAAATGATGGTGTATTACAAGCTTAGAGAATAGCTCTATTTATAGAGCTCTAATTAGTGAAATACATCATGGCATACATCATCTTCAATTAATGGTGTCTCCACTAAATGGTGGACATCCATAAAAATCTTCTAATAATTCACATAAATCCATAATTAGTGGAGCCTCCACTAATTAATGGAGATTCCAATAATTCATAACACTCCCCTTGGATGTCCATCCATACATAAAGAATATGCCTCGTTAAAACCTTATTAGATAAAAACCCAAGTGGGAAAAAAATCTAGTGAAGGAAAAAGAGTACATTATGCTATATGTATGTTTATTACTCCCCCGATGAGATGATTCCTTTAAATCTTTAAACCGACGCATACCGATTTTATATCTCAACTTTTCAAATGTTGCCGTCGGTAAAGTCTTCGTGAAAATATCTCGCGAGGTTGTCACATGACCGAATTTGTAGCACATCAATTTCACATTTCTTCCGGAGTTCATGAGTAAAGAAGAATTTTGGTGAAATATGTTTTGTCCGATCTCCTTTAATATATCCTCCTCGTAATTGAGCTATGCAAGCTCGCATTGTCTTCATAAAGAGGAGTTGGAATACCTTTGATTGATGATAATCCACAACTTTCTCGGATATAATGAATCATGGATCTTAGCCATACACATTCTCGACTTGCTTCATGAATGGCTATAATTTCAAGCATGATTTGAAGAAGTAGTCGCTATAGATTGTTTCGTAGAACGCCATGATATAGCAAGTATTTCCACATGTAAATAGATAGCCCGTTTGAGAACGTGCTTTATGTGGATCAGATAAATAACCAAAGATCTCGCATAACCTATCAATGTTGGACTGGTTTTATTTGAATAAAATAATCCGAGATCAATTGTACCTTGGAGATATCGAAGGACTTGTTTAATTCCATTCCAATGTCGTCGTGTTGGTGAAGAACTAAATCTTGCTAATAAATTGACAGCGAAAGCAATATCAGGCCGTGTGTTATTAGCAAGATACATCAATGCACCAATTGCACCGAGATATGGTACTTCGAGACCAAGGAGTTCTTCATCATTTTCTTGAGGTCGGAAAGGATCTTTATCCACATTTAATGATCGGACGATCATTGGAATACTCAATGGATGTGCTTTGTCCATGTAAAATCTTTTTAGCACTTTTGCCGTATATGTTGATTGATGAATAAATGTTCCACTCTCCAAATGTTCAATTTGTAAACCAAGGCAAAATTTGGTTTTACCAAAATCCTTGATTTCGAATTCTCTTTTTAAATAATCAATTGTTTCTTGGAGCTCTTCAGGAGTTCCAATAAGATTAATATCATCAACATATATAGCTAATATCACAAATTTAGAACCGCATTTCTTAATAAAAACGCATGGACATACCTGGTCATTTTTAAATCCCGCTTTCAATAAATATTCACTAAGACGTGTGAACCACATGCGCCTGCATTGCTTCAGTGCCATATAATGATTTCGCAACTTGATGGAGTAATTTTCACGAGGATAATGTTTATATGCTTCGTGCATATGAAATCCTTCGAGGATTTTCATGTAAACATCATTTTCTAAATTTCCATACAAGTAAGCAGATGACAACATCTAATAGGCGCATATCTATCTTTTCATGTACCGCCAAACCGATAATATATCTGAGTGTAATAGCATCAACAACAGGAGAATAAGTTTCATCATAATCAATACCTGGTCTTTGTGAAAAACCTTGGGCTACTAATCGCGCTTTATATCGAACGATTTCATTCTTTTCATTGCGCTTTCGCACAAATATCCATTTGTAGCCAACAGGTTTTATACCTTCCGGTGTTCGGACCGCAGTCCGAAGACTTCACGTTTTGCTAGTGCATTTAACTCCGATTGAATCGCATCTTTCCATTGCAGCCAATCTTTTCTATGCCGACATTCATCAATCGATATTGGTTCAGGATCATCATTATCCTGTGTAACATCAAGAGATATATTGTATGCAAATATATTATCAATAACAGCTTTCTATCCGATTCCAACTTCTACCGAAGTGGTATAATTGATAGAAATTTCAGTGTTACTTTTATCAACTTCTGGTTCTTTGTCATCGACTCTCTCTTGGTCTTTATCATTCTTTTCTTCAATATGATCTTCTGGATCATTTAATCCTCTTTTCTTTCGAGGATTTTTATCTTTAGAACCAAGAGGTCGGCCACGCTTCGGCGTGTTTTTGACTCAAGCAACTATAGGTATAATATTTTGTTCTCGCTGGAACTTCAATTCGAATAGGAGCATTTATAGTCGGAATATGCGATTTTGTAACTCTTCCGGAGTCAACAAAAGCGTCCGGCATTTGATTTGCAATGCTTTGCAAATGAATTATCTTTTGAACTTCAAGTTCACATGCGCTTGTGCGCGGATCAAGATAATTTAATGATGTTGTCCAAGCAAGATCCTTTTTATGCTCGTTTTGGTTCTCCCCTAATTTAGGGAATAATGATTCATCAAAATGACAATCAGCAAATCTTGTCGTGAATACATCTCCGTCAGGGGTTCAACATACCCGATAATAGAGGGAGAATCATATCCAACGTATATCCCCTTTCTTCTTTGAGGACCCATCTTTGTACGTTGGTTTGGTGCAATTGGAATATATACAAGACACCCAAAAATTCTTAAATGAGCAATATTTGGTTCCGACCCAAAAGCCAATTGCAAAGGAGAGAATTTATGATAACTAACTGGTCTTATACGTATAAGTGTTGCAAGCATGTAGAATAGCATGTCCCCGAGCAGATGTTGGGAGATTTGTTTTCATTAATAATGGTCTAGCAATTAATTGTAATCGTTTAATTAAAGATTCAAGCAAGACCATTCCGTGTGTGAACATGAGCTACAGGATGTTCAACATTAATCCCAATTGACATGCAATATGCATCAAAAGCATGTGATGAAAATTCACCAAAGCATTATCCAAACGGATATTTTTAATGTGATGGTCCGGAAATTGTGCTCGTAATTTAATTATTTGAGCAAGTAATCTCGCAAACGCCAGAGTTGCGAGTAGATAATAAACATACATGTGACCATCGGGATGATGCATCAATTAAGACCATAAAATATTTGAACGGTCCACATGGTGGATCAATAGGTCCACAAATATCTCCGTGAATCTGTTCGAGAAATGTAGGACTTTCAGCCTCCTACTTTTACCGGTGATGGTTTAACAATTAATTTTCCTAGGGAACATGCAAGACATGCGAATTTTTCTCGATGTTAATATCCTTTTATTTTTTAAAGGATGACCATGTGTATTCTCAATGATTCTTCTCATCATGGTAGATCCCTGATGACCCAACCGGTCATGCCAAATGCTAAAAGTAATAGGATCAGTAAACTTCGGTTTACTAGATGATGAATTTCAATTGTACGTATTTTTACAAAATATAGACCAAGTAGAAAAAGACGGCAGCTTTTCTAATACCGATTTCTTACCCAAATGCATTTGAGTAATAAAAAGATGCTCAATCCCATTTTCCTCATTTGTTTCAACATGATACCCATTTCTCGTGATATCTTTAAAACTCAATAAATTTCTTCCGGATTTTGAGGAAAATAGTGCCTTATCAATAATAATTGTTGTTCCTTTAGGCAACAATATACTAGCTCTTCCTGAGCCCTCAATTACATTTGCACTACCGTTTATCGTATAAATATTTATTTCTCCCATTTTGAGATCGTAAAAATATTTCTCATTTTTTAGTATGGTGTGTGTAGTTCCACTATCAATAATGCATATATCATCATTAACAACAGACCTATCCGAACACAAATATATATATGTAAACGTAAATATTATTAGAATAGAATGAAAATGAAAATACAAAAATATCGTGGTGAGGCTTTAGTTCTTTTGGACACCGCCATCACCAATTAAATGGTCTATCCTACCGTCCTGGGTGTTCAAAAATCCGATACATCCATATGGGTAATATTGATATTAAGATCTTCGTGATCACTATCGTCATCCTCAACATTATTTATTGGATGTTGAGAAAAATTTGCTTCCACATTTTTATTTTTCAATGAAGCTTGATACAATTCAACTAAATGCTTAGCCGCACGTACGCTTCGTGACCAATGACCTTTCATGCCACATCTATAACATATATCCTCATGCTTTTCTTCAATTTCTTTTTCTTTTCCCTTTTGATCTTTTCTCGCTCCACTTCAGTGGCCAGGATTTCTCACGCTTGATTATAATTGTGATAAGGGAAATATCGAGCGTGACTACGACCATAACCACGACCACGGCCACGGCCACGGCCACGACCACGACTATAACGATGGCTTCTGCTGGAGCCAACAAGCATTCACTTCGGGAGTGTCAGTAGAGCCGCTTGGTCCGGCTTCATGATTTCTCAATAATAACTCATTATTTTTCTCTCGCAATGAGGAGGGCAGTAATTAAATCAGTAAATTTTGTATACCCCTTTTCTCGATATTGTTGTCGCAGGACAATATTCGAGGCATGAAAGGTGGAGAATGTCTTCTCCAACATATCTTCATCAGCTCACTTTTTCTCCGCATAATTTTAATTGAGATGTAATTTTATACATTGCGGAGCTATATTCATTCACGGTTTTAAAATCTTGCAACCTCAGTGCAACCATTCATACCGTGCAAGTAGGTAGTACGACCATCTTCGTGTGGTCAAATCTTTCTTTTAAATTTACCCACAGTGCCATATGGATCTTTTTCGGTAAGATATTCCATTTTCAAATTTTCATCGAGATGACGACGAATAAAAATCAAAGCTTTAGCCTTGTGTTGTGCGGATGCACTATTATTTGCTTGAATAGTTTCACTAAGGCCTTCAAGCATTTAGATGCATTTCCGCATCGAGAACCCATGACATATAATTTGTTCCGTAAATATCAAGGGCTACAAATTCGAGTTTTGCGATGTTAGCCATAGAGATCAATAAATGCGTACTGTCTTCTCGGCTTTGGTAACGGCAGAAACTCGTGCTTAGTCTTCTCGCTTTTGTACCGGTAGAGACTCGTGCCGATAACGTGTTATAAAATTAGGGTAGTGTTAGAATAAAATCTACACACTACACACTAAGAAAATTCTAACTATTCTTTGCACAAGAATTTCTCTTCAAACTTCTCTCTTTCTTTCTCTCACAATTCTTTCTCCAATCTTTCTTTCACTAATCTTTCTTTCACAAAATGATGGTGTATTACAAGCTTAGAGAATAGCTCTATTTATAGAGCTCTAATTAGTGAAATACATCATGGCATACATCATCTTCAATTAATGGTGTCTCCACTAAATGGTGGACATCCATAAAAATCTTCTAATAATTCACATAAATCCATAATTAGTGGAGCCTCCACTAATTAATGGAGATTCCAATAATTCATAACAATTACATGTCCGTTCTTATAATTCTATGAAAAAAAAGAAAAAAAAAAGGATATTTTGAATACTCATTTTAAAGCTAGCTAATAATTTAGCAATGAAGTTGTTCACGTTATTAAAAAATTGTAGGATTCAAAATTTGATTAATTATCACTAAAATAGTTTAAATTCTGATTCAAACTTTGATTTCTTATCTTTTAAATGAGTTTAAATTATGAGAAAATTTACAGGTTGTGTTTACCTAGAATGTGTAGATGAGGTTTTAGAACACAATACTGCTTTTAAAAAAAAGGAAAAAAAATGAATTTGAAGTTAAAAAAAAAAAGGTATTAATTTTGTTTTGTAGTTTTTAAAATAATCGAAAAAAAGAAATTTGAATATAGCATTATATTCAAATTTAGTTTATTTTTAAGGTATAAATGGATAGCAATTAATATCAAACTAAAATTTCATCCGAATTTAAAATAATAATATTTTAAATATTTTAATTTTTCAATAACTGTAATATACTCATAACATATTATATCTTCTTTTTCTCACTTGAAACCCACGTTTACTTTCCGTATTTAATAATATTATTTTATAAATACATTACTAAATTGTAAAATATACGAACAACTAGATACAGTTGATATCTCAAAAATTCCTACTTACATCATAGATCGTACTATATAATTTGAATATGGATAAAATTTACCGGTAATCAATTTCTATATCTAGAATTCTAAAACGTGTTCTCACATAAAGGGGAGGAGTTTTCACTATCCCTTAGTTTGGAATGTAGTTTTACTCATTCCTCGGCCAAAAGTCCATTTGCAATGCCCTTATCAAAATACAGTACACAAATTTAGCTATGTCAAATGGAAAAGGAAAAAGAACCAAAGTGACAATAGCATGCAACTTTTAAGCATTCAACTCAAAACCAATTAAAGAATCTATGATTAGATTACAATATTTGCTTTAATACTTTAGGAGTCATTAAAAGGACAATATTTTATATTGCCATCTATATCCAAACAAAAGAATTGCAAGAAAAGTCCATAATGTGATTATGCGTTTCACTATAAAGTGAAAATAATTTATATTGATATTAAGATAAAAATAAAAATATAAAAACATCGATATTATAGTCAAAATATATATAATTGACAAAAGGGATTGTAGTAATCTTAAAATTCACGATACGTACGAGTAATTATTACAAATTAATAAATTTTAAATTTCCATAATTCTTGGCATGCAAGTTTTTTACCATTGTATGGAATTGATGAGGCCGGCAACCTATAGGTACAAGGTACGACAACGTATAGGTGTCCCTCACAAAGCGCGATCAATATGAAGGATAGCTTTGAGAATATTCAACAAACCTCATAATTTACCCTCAAACACAAGAAATTAAAAAGACCAAAGGAAGGACAACTTTACAGCTGTCTAATTTTATTCAAGTAGTTGATGAATAATCATTGGGATTACATCCTAATGGACTTTTATAAGTTTCAAATGGAATAATATTTTTTTTTTCCTTTTTTAATATACATTCTGATTAAATAATCTTTAATAGTAAAAAAGAATATAACTGGTAAATTAAGACATTAAATATCAAATCCTTATTGTTGTCGTGTAAAAGCGGAGCTGATGGAATTGGCGATTGATTTCTCTTTCGATAAATATAAATAGTTCGATGTAAGAATAAATGTAAGAGTCGTACCTTTTAATATATTTGAATTTTTTGAATTTACTATAGAAATGGTCCAAGACTGCAGTAATATCGCATGCGAAAGCTAATAGGCACTGAAATCCATATATTTCGATTGATTTTGATAAAAAATAGTATAAAATTATTGGAATTTAAAATCAAAGTATAATGAAACAGGAAGCTAGTAAAAAAGAAATAAAGAAAACTAACCAAAGCTATGAATAAAGACAAGGAAAATGTAGAATAAAAAGAGAATTGGATGTGTTTTTCTGTCGTGTTTGTTCTGAGAATCTTTATCCGTTTTATGCTTGCATGGCATTGTAACCGACTATCTATACATGGAGAAAATCTCGTTTCATGACTCAACCTTAGCTATTAGGTGCAATAGTGCTTTACCGATCGTGCCCAGACATGAGGATGACTCAATGACTTCTGATTTCGATGTTGACCGAATACATTGGTTGAAGAATACTTGACGTCATCATTGACTTGGCGAAATTCCTATCGACATCGACTCAAAGTTATCATTGCAACAGCTTGACTAAAGTTGACGTCAACACTTATAATATTAAAAATAATAAAAAAAAGTATGCAGTAAAGTAACGAATATAATAGTGATGAATATTAAAGCTTTATTTGATGCTCTAATATAATAATGACGAATATAATAATGATATATATATATATATATATATTAGCTTTTTAAATATATATGATATATATAATAGTGATGAATTTTTACAAGTAAAGGGAGCAATGTAGAAAGACAAATGCAAGGTTAACATTAGGCACAGGAGAATGAAAGAGTATCTAAATCGGTGAATGATTTTGAGGTCTCATTTTTTCCCTTTTTTTTAATGGAAATGTTTAGCTTTGATTTCGTATGATAGAGAGAAACAAATAGATAATTTGATGCGCAATTCTTTATATAGAATGTATACTCTTGCTATTTTAGGAAATAATTTTCCATGCGATATTGATTGGGATCACATCAAATAGCCAAACATCAAAGCTAAAACTCATTTGCCATTGCAAATTGTGCAAAATTGGCATATGCAAACAGGGAACTTTATCTCAAACTCCAATCCTCAATCAAAGACAATTCGGACAGTAGAATTGGTAAACAAATTATATTAAGAAAATAATATTATAATTTTTTTTAAAATAAACAAAATATAAAATTTTAAAAAACTTTTTTATTTAAAAATTTTAACTTTTCTAAAACAAATTATTGTTATAAAATTAGGGTAGTGTTAGAATAAAATATACACACTACACAATAAGAAAATTATAACTATTCTGTGCACAAGAATTTATCTCTTTCTCTTCTCTCACAATTTTCTCTAATCTTTCTTTCACTAATCATTCTTTCACAAAATAATGGTGTATTACAAGCTTAGAGAATAGCTCTATTTATAGAGCTCTAATTAGTGGATTACATCATGGCATACATCATCTTCCACTAATCTTAATTAGTAGTGTCTCCACTAAATGATGGACATCCATAAAAATCTTCTCTAATTATTCACATAAATCCATAATTAGTGGAGCCTCCACTAATTAATGGAGATTCCAATAATTCATATCACTCCCCCTTGGATGTCCATCCATTATATAAAGAATATGCCTCGTTAAAACCTTACTAGATAAAAACCCGGTGGGAAAAAAAATCTAGTGAAGGAAAAAGAGTACACTATTCTATATGTCTGTTTATTACTCCTCTGATAAGATGATATCTTTTAAACCGACGCATACCGATTTTATATCTCAACTTCTCAAATGTTGCAGTCGGTAAAGTTTTCGTGAAAATATCTGCGATGTTATCACATGACCGAATTTATAGCACATCAATTTAACATTTCTTCTGGAGTTCATGAGTAAAGAAGAATTTTGGTGAAATATGTTTTGTCCGATCTCCTTTAATATATCCTCCTCGTAATTGAGCTATGCAAGCTGCATTGTCTTCATAAAAGATGAGTTGGAATATCTTTGATTGATGATAATCCACAACTTTCTCGGATATAATGAATCATAGATCTTAGACATACACATTCTCAACTTGCTTCATGAATGGCTATAATTTTAGCATGATTTGAAGAAGTAGCTGCTATAGATTGTTTCGTAGAACGCCATGATATAGCAGTATTTCCACATGTAAATAGATAGCCCGTTTGAGAACGTGCTTTATGTGGATCAGATAAATAACCAGCATCTGCATAAACTATCAATGCTGGACTGGTTTTATTTGAATAAAATAATCCGAGATCAATTGTACCTTGGAGATATCGAATGACTTGTTTAATTCCATTCCAATGTCGTCGTATTGGTGAAGAACTAAATCTTGCTAATAAATTGACAGCAAAAGCAATATCAGGTCGTGTATTATTAGCAAGATACATCAATGCACCAATTGCACTGAGATATGGTACTTCAGGACCAAGGAGTTCTTCATCATTTTCTTGAGGTCAGAAATGATCTTTATCCACATTTAATGATCGGACGATCATTGGAATACTCGATAGATGTGCTTTGTCCATGTAAAATCTTTTTAGCACTTTTGTTATATATGTTGATTGATGAATAAATGTTCCACTCTCCAAATGTTCAATTTGTAAACCAAGGCAAAATTTGGTTTTACCAAAATCCTTGATTTCGAATTCTCTTTTTAAATAATCAATTGTTTATTGGAGCTCTTCAGGAGTTCCAATAAGATTAATATCATCAACATATATAGCTAATATCACAAATTTAAAACCAGATTTCTTAATAAAAACACATGGACATACCTGATCATTTTTAAATCCCGCTTTCAATAAATATTCACTAAGACGTGTGAACCACATGCGCCCAGATTGCTTTAGGCCATATAACGATTTCTGCAATTTGATGGAGTAAGTTTCACGAGGATAATGTTTATATGCTTCAGGCATATGAAATCCTTCGGGGATTTTCATGTAAACATCATTTTCTAAATTTTCATACAAGTAAGTAGTGACAATATCTAATAGGCGCATATCTATTTTTTCATGTACTGCCAAACTGATAAGATATCGGAGTATAATGGCATCAACAACATGAGAATGAGTTTCATCATAATCAATACCTGGTCTTTGTGAAAAACCTTGGGCTACTAATCGCTCTTTATATCGAACGATTTCACTCTTTTCATTGCGCTTTCGCACAAATATCCATTTGTAGCCAACAGGTTTTACACCTTCTGGTGTTCGGACTGCAGGTCCGAAGACTTCACGTTTTGTCAGTGCATTTAACTCCGATTGAATCGCATCTTTCTATTGCAGCCAATCTTTTCTATGCCGACATTCATCAACTGATATTGGTTCAGGATCATCACTATCATGTATAACATCAAGAGATATTATATGCAAACATACGATCAATAATTGTTTCTATCCGATTCCAACTTCTACCGGAAGTGGTATAATGGATAGAAATTTCAATGTTACTTTCATTTATGTCTGGTTCTTTGTCATAAGTTTTCTCTTGGTCTTTATCATTCTTTGCTTTAATATGATCATCTGGACCATTAATCTTCTCTTCTTTTGAGGATTTTTATCTTTAGAACTAAAAGGTCGGCCATGCTTCTGGCATGCTTTTGGCTCAGCAGCTATATGTAAAATCTTTTGTTCTGTTGGAACTTCAATTAGAATAGGAGCATTTATAGCTGGCATATGATATTTTGTTACTCTTCTAGAGTCAACAAAAGCGTCTGGCATTTGATTTGCAATGCTTTACAAATGAATTATCTTTTGAACTTCAAGTTCACACGCGCTTGTATGCGGATCAAGATAATTTAATGATGTTGTCCAATCACGATCTTTCTTGTACCGTTTCTGTTCTCCCCCTAATTTAGGGAATAATGATTTCACAAGAGAATAAGAAAAGAAATATAAGAAAATGATGACAAACAGGAAATGCTAAGAAAAATATCTCTTTTTTTTTTCACTATTTCCGGTACCGACTTTTCATCTTCCTCTCTTGTCTTTTTTTCTCCTCCAACCCTCTACCTACCATCTACCTCTTCTTCTTCCTCATACAGATATATATATATGTATATATATATATATATGTATCGATATATATCTCAGTTATCAGTCATTAGTAAACATCAAAAACAAAAATCACAAAGCAAATATGGAGACTCGTAATTCATTTGAGACATTGTCAAATTTTGACTCGGTTTCTGTAGCAGATGTTAATGTATTTTCCTTTCCAAACCAACCGCTTCTGCCTAATTCGAACACATAAGATTTTGATATGTTTTCTTTTCCAAACCAACCGCTTCTGCCTAATTCGAATGCAGAAGATTTTGATATGTTTTCCTTTCCAAACCAACCGCTTCCTCCTAATTTCAGGTGAGATACCTTTGAGGGCTTCCATTTGTTTTTAAGTATGCTTGATAATGAAATTAAACTCTCTTTTGGTTTGTTTTTTATGTAAATCAGTGGAAGTTTTGAACATACTACTTTGGACCAAGTTGATCTGCCCCTACAAGATACTTCTTTTGATAATGTTCCTCTTGATGCTATTCCTTTGAATGAGGATATGCTTGTGCATGATCCTTTCTACTCTCTAATGGATTTTAAGCAAAGCCAGAATATGTTTCCAGGTTATTATACATTTAAACATGGATTTTGAATGGTATTACCTTTACTGATATTATTTTCTTTTTCTAGGAGAAATAATGAGTGGTCTTGGCAACGAAGTCGGAGTAAGTACTCATGAAATGCATAATATCGAAGTTCAAGATATTATTACAGACAAAATTCCTAGGGAGAAGAAGATGATTAAAAGGCAGAGAGAGAAGAAGGGCAATAACTCCCAGACACTATCAAGAGAAACAATTTCGCAGTACTTTTACCTACCAATCAAGAGCGCAGCCAAAGAACTGAATATTGGCATAACCCGTCTCAAGAAAAGATGTAGGGAGTTAAGAATGCGTCGATGGCCTCACAGGAAATTGGGGAGTTTGGAGACCATAATCAAGAATGTTCAGGTTCTCTCTCATACATACTTATAATTTGCAAGTATGAAACTATGAAAGATTTATAAGTAAATAACCGATGATATCACTTCGATTTACAGGAGATGCAAAATAAAGAAGAAGGAGGACATATGGCTGAGAAGAAGTTGAAAGAAACCATTGCGATACTAGAATGCGAAAAACAGTTGGTGGAAGAAAGTCCTAATACGCAGTTAGAGGACCAAACACAGAAAATGAGACAAGCATGCTTCAAGGCCAAATATAATAAGAAATTTAATTATAATAAACTTAAGGAGATCATAAAATCTCAAGACTCATTTCGCAGTAATTTTACGGCTAATTCTGCTGCTAGTCTCGATGCTGGCTCAAAGGGGAAAGAAAAGGAGGAGGATGTCGAAAAAGAGGAGCTGATGTCCATAATTACTAATTGTTTGTCTTCCTCTAATGTAAATATTGAAAAAGAACAATTACAAACCTTCATCTTATATTTGTCAACTCAATTACAAAAGAGCAATTATAAGCATGTATCCTCAAATTCATATGAACACTAGTGATATGAATAAAATATGTGATGCTTATTATTAATGAAAATATCTTTTTCCCTTATTATCTTTTCTGTTTCACTTCAGGTGGCCAGTATTTCTCTGTGATAAGGAAAATATCGAGTGTGCCCATGACCATAACCACGGCCACTGCCACAACTACGACTATAACGATGGCTTCTACTGGAGCCAACAGCATTCACTTCTAGGAATGCTGTTGAGTCAGTTCATCTGGTTTCATGATTTCTCAATAATAACTCATGTTAAAGCTGTCAATTTTGGATACCCTTTTTCTCGATATTGTTACTGTAGGACATGAAAAGTGGAGAATGTCTTCTCTAATATAACTTCATCAGTAACTTTTTCTCCGTAAAATTTTTAACTAAGATGTAGTTTTATACATCACGGAGTTTACGGTTTTACAATCTTGCAACTTCAGGTGCAACCATTCATACCGTGCAGTGGATAGTACGACCATCTTCAGGTGGTCAAATCTTTCTTTTTATCCACATGACATATGGATCTCCTTTTTTTTTAGCATTTAGATGCATTTCTGTATGACATATAATTTTTTTTTCAGAAATATCAAGGGCTACAAATTCGAATTTAGCGAGATCAATAAATGCGTACATGTCTTCTGGCTTTAATAACGGCAGAGACTCGTGCTGATAACGTGTTATAAAATTAGGGTAGTGTTAGAATAAAATCTACACACTACACACTAAGAAAATTCTAACTATTATTTGCACAAGAATTTCTCTATTTCTCTTCTCTCACAATTTTCTCTAATCTTTCTTTCACAAAATAATGGTGTATTACAAGTTTAGAGAATAACTCTATTTATAGAGCTCTAATTAGTGGATTACACCATGGCATACATCATCTTCCACTAATCTTAATTAGTTGTGTCTCCACTAAATGGTGGACATCCATAAAAATCTTCTATAATTATTCACATAAATTCATAATTAGTGGAGCCTCCACTAATTAATGGAGATTCCAATAATTCATAACAATTATAAAATTTTAATTTTTTTTTGGAGTCCCTTGAATCCTCTCTTGTTTGGAAGAGATATTGGAAGAAGCTTTCTACACTTGTAGTTGGTACATTTTCGAAGTAAAGTAGGGAAGAAATATTATTGTCGTAAAAAAAATTCAATTTTTTATAATTAATATATTTTTAAATTAATTATGAAAAAAAAAATAATCAGACCAATGAAAATACGAAATATTAATATTTTTAAATGTCGCCTACCTGCTAATTATTCTTTTTAATTGGCTTTCGGAGTCCACATAGCTTTGTCTAAGGGTGGCAATCGTATCGTGTTCGGGTTGGCGGGTCGTGTCAACTTGAGATAATTACACTCGATAGACCAACCCGAACACGACCCATTTAATAAATGTGTTGTGTTGTGTCGTGTCAACCCGTTTATTCTCGTGTCGTGTTCGTGTTATAAAACGGGTTGACACGATTAGACACAAAAATTAAATAGACAATTATTAAATCCGTTAATCTGAATACTTACTAAACCCACCAATCTGTACACCATTACACAAAAAAATTTTACAAAATTAAATCAAATCATATAAATTTTAAAAACTAATAAAACAGCCCATAAAGTCATAAAAAACCAATAAAATAACAAACTATCCCACTCAATATTTAGAGATCTTAATAAATTCATAAGATTTAATCTTAAAAATTTAAACAAATGTAGTTTTGTAATAAAATTGGATTGTTCAAAAAATTATTTTCTCTAACTAAAAGTCATTGTAATAATATTATTATTATAAAGACTAAATAATAATTAATTAAGAATGATTCATTTACTATATATCAAGTAAATAGCCGCATTAATATCATTTATTTTTCTTAAGAGGTCTCATATAATTAAACAAAATAGACTCACAAACAATACAATTAATTCATATAATAAAATTTAATTTAATTAATTCATGTAAAAAATTAAATTATCTAATTTTTTATAATAAAATTTGTAGGGTATTACAAAAAGTATTAAATGTAAATATTAAAAAAAGTTAAACGGGTTTGCGGGTTGAACCCGTTTATGACCTGTACGTATTTTAAAGTTAAACGGGTCGATCCGTTTCGATCCGAACCTGTAAAATCCCAATCCTAACCTATTATAACCGTATCGATTTCGTGTCGTGTTCAATATTGCCGCCCCTACCTTTGTCTAAGGTTGAAGAGTCCATTACTCATCAAGAAGAGTATTATCTCCGTAGCTAACCAAGAAGCCTGTGCTAAAATTTCCCACCAAAAGAGTAACACAATAATAAGGGGTACCAATGTCAAAAAGTAAGTCCAATATACCCCGGAAAAGCCCAAAAGACCTTGACCAGCTTGAACGTTGACCATCTGTGGGGTCCAGTAGGAACTGGCCAACCACTGATCGCCAGGCCATCCATCTAACCCACCATGGCCCACTCAACACTTGTCAATTTCCTAAACCAGCCCTACTAATCTTAGCTCCGCAACACCAACCAATCTCAAGAATTTAGGTTCCTTTTAACTATTCACCTTTTTTTTTTCCTCCTCTCTATTTGATAATATATATATTTTTTACTATATCCGATATTTTCAAGAAGTTAAATTAAAATAATTATTCGATTAATAAAATATTATTTATTATATTAAAAAATTGATGTTTATTTATTTTGATTATAATAATCTATAATTACATTACTGAATGTGTGTTTGAATTAGAAATTTGTTTCAGTCTAAGATTTATTTTAATTTAAAATAATAATTATTAAAATAAAATTTATATATTTAATAATTTTTTATTATATTTATTTAAATTTATCTTAAATTTAATTGTTATTTTTTATAAAAATTAAAAAAATCTGAGTGTCTCGTCCTAATTCCCTGCATCTGCCACCTAGCCCAAATGCCGAACCCAAGTCAGGGGTCCATCCACACCAACCATCGCCGGAGCCCCAGGGGCGACTGTCGCGGCCGGCGAAGGCCAATTCATAATAAGAAAGGGTTTCCCATAGCCTCGAAAGTCGCGAGATGGACCCCAACAAAGCAGTGGTCACCGGACACTTGTCAGGAAAGACAATCCACTGATCTAGATGTTCCCGCCATAAATAAATACTGTGGGGGATCGATCGCCGATGCTCGTTAAACCGGGTTTTAGTAGTGGGGACAGAAAGGCCCCCTCCCCCTCGCCAAAAAAAAAAAAAACCAACCATGGACCGGTCACAGTCTGACCCATTGACCTAATACGTGTCTCGCAAAATGAGGAAGCTCGTTGTCACGCCAACCGGCAATAGTGTTGGCTTTTGAAAAGCTTTCGGTTAATAAATGACCGACACGTAATCGGGTGCTGAGGTCGCGACTGGGGTCCCGCAGTCGAAGCATGTGTTAAAAAAAAAAGAATTAGAATATTACAATTATTATTACGAGAATAAATTGAGAATTGACCGCGCCCCTAGTGCATCAGCCGAATAATTAAGTCACAAGAGTTTAAAATTTAAAAAAAATTATATTTGAATTTAAATTATTTCGTAGAACACATCATAGGAGATTTTTTTATTTGGTCTGAACATATATATTTTTACTGTAATTTTAATTATGAGATTGACTGTTGCGGATCAATATAAATATTCGTTCTTAAACCTTTTAAGAATAAATTCACGGCGTGTATTACTTTTGATTTTTAAATTTTGATTTTTTAAATATTTTTTTAATGTTTACTGGGGCATTAGTGGGTTGCCATTGAGATAAGACTGACCGACCACTTCACACTCGCATGAGCTTTCGGTACAACCTTTCTTTTGTAATCCGCGTTGATATTTCTTTTACCACGTGCTAATTTTAAATTTGTGGTCATTTTATTGGAAAATTCTCATATGCACCTGGTGCACGTGCACCGTTGATTGATATATTGTACAACCGGCAGATAAAGTTATACACAGAATCTAGTGTACAATAAATGTTGCAAGTTGTACAATATACATGAATCCGGTTCACGTACACCGGGTACATATAAACATTTCCCCATTTTAATTATCATGTTACCTTTTTTGTTTTGATTCCTTATCCCTATTAGTGGGTTTAGGAAAGGGACAAAATCATAAATTTTAAATGTAAAAAAATTAATAAAAAATATATAAAAATCATCGAAGATTGCAATATAATTTTTTTTTAGAATCGTCATTCTTTTCACTCTTAATTTTTTTTTTTAAGAACGGAATAATGAACTTAAAATTAGAAGGACGAATTATATTAAAAAATAATATTATAATTTTTTTAAAGATATATTATAAAATTTTAAAAGATTTTTAAAAAATATAAAATTTAAAAATTTTTAAATATAAATTACATTTTTTATTTTTTATTTTTTTTGCGGGACTGGCACGGCCCCCGTGCTCCTGAATCCAGCCCTGGTTCTCCCCTTATTTGACGTAAATGCCATTCAAGCTTTACTTTGAATAATAATCGAAAATTTAATCTATATTTTAGGTGATAAAGTGAAATATTTTATTCATAATTAGTCTCGAATAACGTGTTTGCATTCATGCTTTAGGTCTATGAGGGTGTACCTAGATACACAAATTCAATCAAATCCCAAATCCCTTTAATTTAAAAAAATATTATTTTATATATTTTGTTTCTTTCGAATTATTTTGTACTAATAATACCGTGAATGAAAATAAATCAGGCTTTTAATAACAGCATACAACCTGACCTAATTTAGGCATGACCCTTTTTAGTAAATGAGCCAGACTTAAGTTTAAAATTAGACATATTTAATTAAAAAGACCGAATCTATTTAAAATGATCCTTTTTTTAGTATGCAAGATTTCTTCATGTTAATATGCAGAGATCATTTGTGGATCGGACACTATTTTTTCCTTTTTTTCTTCCTTTTTTATATTTAAAAATAAATAAATAAAATAAAACAGAACGTATGTCGACTCATGAGGTAAGAAAACATGACACGGATTATTTACAGTGAAAGTGCACTAATGGACAATTAGATAAAGGCTTATAGCATGAGGAATTTTTATAAGAAACGTAAACTCGTAAATTATATATATATTAAAAAATTATATTATATACTTTTTATTATATTAAATATAATTATTTAATGCATATGATTTAGTGAATTAGATCTATGTTAAAATTTTCGTATGGCATAGAGTAACGAGTTTAACGCGGATAATGTGATTTTGGGGTTTCAAGAAAAGCGGCATCCCGGGTTGAGATTTTGGACCATTTAGTTTGAAGAAGTTGCAGTCCCTGTCACGCTTCATTCGTAGAAGACGCAGAAAGCACTACCGCTCTAATTCCAGGAATCAACTGCTTTTCTTTTCCTCTATACATTTAGGCTATTTATTTTTGTCTTTTTTTGCCTAAGCAATTTAAAATATATTTACCAATTAAGAAAATAAATATCAGATATATCATGATGAATTATTTGTCAAGAGTTATTTATTTATACACTTATAAATTATTAATCTATCACAATAAAAATCATCTCCATCTTATTGAATACTTGGATTCAAAGCATGTGTTGAAGACTGATGGGACTTTGTGTTCTTCAATTCTCCGTGATAAGAAGAAGTATTTGCGTTCACGGGCGTGATAAAATAGGTGACTTTTAAATGGTAGGTCGAGGTTTGAATTATATTATAATAATTAAGTTATTATTCTATTAAGGTTAGATTAAACTCGAATTTTTATGTCTATAAATTTTTAAAAATAAGTAAAATTTGAATATTTACATTATTAAAAAAAATGGTACTTGAATACTATACAATAGCTTCAAAGACAATGAATTAGGACGTGATTTTGACATTTTGCTGGGCAATCTGGGATGTCCCTTATTTTGGCAACCCCTCAGTATTTGACACCATGCAAAATCTACAGGGAATGATGTGATTTTCCACGTGGGTGTGTGGGGAGTTCCCCCAAGAAATGGAAGAGTGTTTTCTGTGACTTTTTCTTGAGCAGAATTGGGCCTCATTTCTCTGGGTTTCAAATTGGTCCGTGATGTGAGTCCAGTGGGCTGATTTCTAAATTTTCAAGGCCTAGTCATTGAGCCTGAATAGTTGACAGCAGAATAGTCTGGCCCAGCCTACTAAGCCAAACTTTTTTTGTAAGAAGTTAAAACCCATCCCCGACCATGTTGAAAGTAAAGTGAAGCGGGTTTAAATTACTTAAACCCAATTGATAAAACTGAAAATTTCAATTAAAGTTTGAATATTTAAAATTTTAAAATTTTAAAACTGGAAACACTGGCTATTGAATAAGTTTAAATTTGGACATTGAATTAATCATAATTTATTTTTATAATATATTTTATTACTACATTTTAGATTAAATGAAAATTAATATTAATAATTAAATAAATATTTAATTTAATATTTATCAAAGGTATTTAAGTGATTATACACTTAATATCATTTATCAAACTTTTAATCTAATCAAAGTCCCTTAAAAGAGAAAAAAAAAAGAATAATCTCTTTGTGCAGACCATTTTTTACTACTAGTATTTTCTATAAAGGGTAAAAATGAAAATAATGTCTAATAACGCGTGCATTCATCAACAAAGGATTGGAAAAAAATTCGGAGAAAAATGTTCGAATCAAGTGAGGAATTATTTAAATAAGAATGAATTGTTTAAATTAAATTTAAAATAAAATATTTAAATTCGAAATTAAGCAATTCTTTATTTGCATAAACCGGTGGCTGAGTAACTTAGAAGTCACAGAACCCATATTCATTAGTATTGATTACTAAGAAACTTAATTTTAAAAAAGGAAAGGGCAAATTCATCCTCCAAAAGCAGATCCAACAAGAGAGAATAAACAAATGGTCAGAGGAAAATCAAAAGGAAATGAACCCTTTACGAAATCTTGTCATTTATATTCAAAGAAGTAGGTATCCCATCACAACCAATATAAAGTCAAATAAGCCACCCACCTACGCATTATATACTAAGAATGAACTACCAAATCTGCCCCCAACCCCATATTATATATATAGCTACAAGAAAATATATAACCTAATCCCCCTCTAATAGGTCCTCTTGTCCTTCTCAATATCCCGTGGGAAATACACAACTTCCATACTCTGCAGAAAGACAAACGCAAATCTTTAGTAACACATTATGAGACAACACGGAACGTGTCCAAAAATAATTATAATTAAAAATTAAATAAGTACGAATATATATTGAATTTATATTTATATTTGATAAATTATTTATGTTATTATATTCGCGATGTATATTTAATTCATATTTTTGTTATAAATATGTAAAAAAAATAATCAAAAAGAGCAAATTAATACTTACTTGGGGGTTGAGTGACAACATAGGCGGCACCACCAAAGTAGCAGGAGCCACTCTTGCGCGAATTTTTCTGATAATAGCTATTGAATGCATAGGAAGCATGGGCTTCGAGGGTGTTAGGATTGTAACACGTGGAACCTTGTTGGATCGGACGGCAGTCAGCTTGGCCTTCTCCGCAGGCAAAATCAAGTGCATCTTGCAATTTTTTGTCCTCTACATCCGTACTAGCTACACACCACGTGTGTCGCTCAACTGCACCTCCGCCGTTGGATGGATTCGGAGCCACCTGACTCTTACTCCCGTTGTTCATCGACGGTGAAGATGATAGGGCCTCCCGTGTGAGTGGGATTTCGTATACTTTCTGCTCGTTTGGGTAGAAGAGCCCGTAGTTCCTCTCTGAAGTGGGTCCGGGCTTCTGGTTCTCGTTGAATAAAGCGAACAAATAGACGTTAAGAGGCTCGTTGGGCCTCAGAGGGGTCCCACCGCCAGTTAGGACTCTGCGAATCAAATTTCCATTATACGACGCCGCATTGTCATGGCTTGCTCCGACCTCATTCTGATCACCCTTGGACGGCCAACCGGTCTCGGAAATCACCATTTTCACATCGTTGAAGTTTACTGCATTCATGGCTGCAAAGACGGCGTCGATTTGGGCTTCAAGAAGGCTCTTGTAAACGAGGCCGTTGTTCGGGTCAGTTACGCCTTTGTTGTCGCGGAACAGAGCGTAGTCTAATGAGATTGTGTCTGTGTTTGCTGCGTAGGCGAAGAAGGGGTAAGCGTTTACCATGAGGTAGGAACCGGTCTGTTTCAAGAAGCTCAACATGGGTTTGATGACGGGTTCTACGAGTTCCGGCTTGAAGGAACCGGAGGATGAGGGGTAGGAGTTTTGGAGTGCACTGAGAGCTATCGGAGAAGAAATCTTGATCGATGAAACGTTGTACTTAGCAAGAGAGGAGTAAACGTTTTTCATGGCGGGGACGAGGAATGGGGTGGTGTTTTTCGGGTCGACAAAGACTTCGTTGCCAACTGCAATGGCTTCAATGAGTGTGTTGGGGTAGTGAGGGAGGATATTAGACTGAACCCACGAGTCCGTGAACGATTGGCCTGTGGCAGCAGCCGAGAGGTTCTCGTTGGGCATTGCGACGGAGGCTACGATGCCAGAACCAGCAAGGGCCGAGAGCACAGTGGAGTCTGTATCATACAGCTTGACTCGAGTCACTCCTTGGGATTTGAGGAGCTGGACCACCTGGGATGGAGACGGAAGGTTATTGGCGACGCGGCCATAGTTGACGCCGATGTTGCCGGAGTCAGCAAGCAATAAAGGAAGAGAGGAGAGGGAGAGAAGTGACAGGAGGAGGAGGAAGGAGATAGCAGAAGGACGGGAAGCAGCCATGCTCTGGATCTTGGGGGATGCAGAGCAAGAAAATGAGAATGGAGAATCTAAGTGAGAGATTTTACAAGATCGTGTATCTCTGTTTTATAGAGAACGGCTGTGGA
The DNA here is from genome assembly GCA_026120185.1 of Voacanga thouarsii. Lineage (NCBI taxonomy): Eukaryota > Viridiplantae > Streptophyta > Magnoliopsida > Gentianales > Apocynaceae > Voacanga > Voacanga thouarsii. The sequence goes on from JANUWF010002356.1 coordinate 530,117, forward strand.
GGGTGCTGTGGAGAGTGGAGTTAGTGGGGAAGAGTGGGAAAGCAAAACCCCGAAGGGAAGGGATTGGGGGTTGAGGCCACGTTAAATTTGGCAGTCTAAGGTGTAGTATCTCATGGACAAGCCCTAGTAAATCTTGGTAAAAAACGAAACTACCAAAGTAACTATTGGAATATTTATTTTTTTCCAATTTTGTTTTTAATTATGTAAATTATGAATTTATGTAAGATTCACGATTGATTCAATAATAAAGATATGATAAACTTACTTAACGATCTTATTTTACCGAACAAAATAATAAGAAAATTAAGATTAATTATTAAAAAATTGAGACGTATCGACCAAAAAATGAGGGAAAAAAATAGACTCTCATAATAAGTTTGAAATATTCAATAAGATGCCAATGCAGTTAGTGTAAAATTTAAAAAAAAAACTCTTATTACATCCTATAGGGCGTCTAACCTTACTTATACTATTGAGAAGAGAAAGCACATTAGTTAGACAGTGATGATGAAACTGAGGGTGAAATAAAATTCTTCTGATGTGAGAAAGCTTCACAAAACTAAGGGCTTGAGGTAAGAGGTCAATTCTTGACGGTAAAATTAATTAGGCAAACTGCCCACATTCATTGGCTCGAACAAACTTTCTTGCACGCTTGCTGTTTGTTTGAATTCCTCAGAGAATTTTGCACTACACGTGTAATGTTCCATCGATGAACAATGGCGTCCAAATGAATGAATACCATTCTTTTATGGTGGAATGTTGTTGGCCTACTTCATTTTTCTTCAAGAAGAGGGCAAACCTATGAGATTTTCTTTCCATGTAATTATTTTTTATATAGCTAATTTTTCTTATTAGAAAGTATAACATTTACATAAAGAATCAATTTGAACTAGGCGCAATATGATAAGTTGGATAAATCAATTAGTTAAATTGATTTTGTATAAGATAAACATCAGTTTAATTTATATTTCTTCTCTCGATATATTAAAAAAATTATGATATATATCAATTAGTAAAAAACGTTCTTAATAAATACTTAAGTTATGAATAGTCTTTCATCTCTTTAATATATATATACATTTAACTTTTAAGACATATGACACATCGACAAAGTATAAATTTATAAATAGTAATAATAGTACTCATGATGGTGTATTGACTAATATTTATACTTATTTATTAGTATTGTTAAATTATTACCGCAATCAAATTCTATTGTTAGGGGTAGCTCGCCAAGAAGCAAGAACCAGAAAAGAAGCAGCAATTGGGGAAATTAGTGACATGTAAAGTAAATTTTCACCCTAATCAATGATGATTTGGTTGAAATGAAAGGCTTTTATTATTCTGTTTTTTTAACCAATTTGAACGTTGGACACTGCCAGCTTGATTCCTTAATGTCATAAATTGGAATTGCTGTCTTGGGGTCCCTTTGTTCTTTTGTACGGGATTGTAGTTCTAATACATTTTTAGTGTTCTAACGGCTCATAAAATGTCATTTCACAGAGACAGTAATCAGATTTTAAGCATCGTGTTCTCTAATTTTAGTGCTTAACTTTTAACTTAATTAAGAGAATACAAATGCTCTTGTCAATTTTATAATAGAAGTAAAGAGATTTTGCATTCAAGAAAAGCCTGTTATAGAATTATTATATATACTCGACTGGTTAATTTTAATTATTTTGAATTTGAATTTCGTTTAAAAGGAATTTATTTTAAGTAGTCTAAATTTTTCTTTAATTTTTTTGTATTGGTTTTTTACCTTTTTTTTAAATGGCCGTTTTCTTGTTCTCATTTGAGCTATATAATCTCTTGTCATTGTGAATGTGATTGATTACTTATTGAAAATATGCAATTGGATTGGACCTCTTTATGTGACCCTTATATCCATTCAGCAAAGTGGGAAAAAGGGTTTTTGTTTTTCTTTTTTTTCCCCTAATTATTTTCAACAAAAGTGGGATTACTAGCTAGAGAAGAAAAATGAATCAACTTAGACAAAAAGTCTTCCAAAGGTGTTTGTTTTATTCATAGAGAAATCCTCCAAATTAGACAAGAAATCGGAATAGGAAATGTAGAAAAAGATTAAAGAAATGAAAGACACGATGATGACATAACGACAAAAAATGTGTATTCACAATTTTAATCTAATTTATTTCAGATATGAACGACTAATATTTTTAAATATCTTTTTATTTTTGTAACATTTTGTTGTGGACTAAAACTTGTACTACTAGCTAAAACATGAATGGTACATCGAGGTGGGCTGAGACCTATGTCCTACCTAGTCCTCCAATCTCAACGGTTACTTTCAATCCCCACAAGCCCCCCACGCCCCCCACCCCAGCACCCAACAAAAAAAAAAGAGTAGTTATCAACTTATGGGATAGAACAATAATGGAAGAGAGACAATGAACCTATGAATAGTTAGTCTCGGGCTGGTAAGGGTTTATAAGACAAAGAATACCATTCTCCTATGCCTTTCATGTGAAGAACACTGGTTGTCCTCTGAGTTGGTTTAGTTTAGATAATAGTGTTAATATTTTTACGTTTCGAATTCAAATATTTCATAGAATATGAGTATGTGTACTTTCGGATAATAGTTACGAATTTTTTTATTAATAAAAAATAAAAAAAAATATGATGGACATTAGTTTAATATAAAGACAGAATTTTAAAATTGAAGTGATAAATTATATAAAAATATATATTAAAAAATAACGTTATAAGTAATTGTTAAAAAATTATTAAGGTAGCAAAAGGTAAATTTCTGTGAAACTCGAACTCTAATCCTGATCTAGAGGTTCTTGCTTACTAGCGGATCAATAGCTTAGGAAAATTTCCAGATTTGATCTGAGAGGAATGGCACAGTACTGAGATTTTCCGGGAAATATTTTTGAGAAACAATAACGTGCGGTGTAGATGCGTTCTTACAATTTTCTAATACATTATTGTTTTGCTGTGGAATGTGTGCTTGGACGTGGATATATAGATTCCCTTTGTTTCTTTATGGTATTCACTGTGTCTGTCTCCTTCCCCCCACGTGACGACTGTTTCGTGAAGAGGAATGCCCTCTTAGGAGAATTGACGGTAGGAGGAAACATAAGTTAAATAGAGATAGAGATCGAGATGTGAACGAAATCATATATCTCTATTAGATTTGGATGATGGCATGATAATAAATAAAAAAAAGTAAAAAGAGAAGATTTATATGAATGATTATATGATCTTATATTTGTTCGATCCCAAGTTATTTAGAATTAAGACTTAATTTGTCTTGTATTTATTTATATAGCTGATTTTATGTTATTTGAGATTAAAATTTAATTTATTTTTATTCTATTTCAAAAAATATATTAGTTTTTAATTTTAATTATTTATCACTGTATAAAATTTAAAATACAAAAAAGATATTGAGGATCATGATGTAAAATCAATGAGAAATGGAGGTAAAAAATGTATGTCTATATATACAAAAGTCATACAGGGGCGCAAAATTAGATTTCTTTCTACAACGTTATATACTTTAATTTTTCAATTGAGATGGGACGATGTTTTGAATCAAAGAATGATTAATGATATCAAAATATATTGTCTCGTGCTTGGGTTAATAAATCTATGAAAAATTACTATATTTTCGATTCAAAGAAGAATAATGAGTTTAAATATAATGTTAATTTAGAAAAATTTAAGTATTGCAGAATTGATCATTTTAGTTCTATTTAAGAATATTGGTTTTAAGGATGAGTAATTGTCTTTCTTTGACCCTTACTACCCAACTTAAGACAAGGCGGTCAATATATTCTACTTATTGAATAGAGTTCTGGTCGATTCGTTTATTACTTTATCTCTAAGTCTATTCTTATTATTTAATACTTTACTAAATTATATTATTAATCAATTTTAAAATTTTAAAATAAATTTATAATTAAAATAATTCAATATTTTTATCGTCAAACTTCATAAATGTTATTCTTTAATATGTATAGTTTGCAAAATAGTGAAAAATATTTTAATACAGAAGAATATTTGAGTGCTATTCGAGATTAGTAGCATATGTTATCGTGTTTTGTGTGTTTTATAGTATAGTCTTTACACCTAATGTCAACACTTTTTATTTGAAATTTGATGATTTTTTTGACTAAGTAAGTAAAAGGGTATGAAAAAGTGGGAGCCCTTTATGGCGTTGTTGCAATCTTGAAAAGAGTCCAAGGAGTTGGTTAAGCGCAGTTGAGAAACATTGGTGCATTTCTTCTTGACCTCATCTTTAAAGCATAAACCCTTTCTCTTTTAATTGTAGTTGGAAACATCAATCATGTCTACTTGTGTACCTATAAACTTATCTCCTTATTTGGTAGACTTCATTGTTCTTTTCTTTTCTCCTCCCTTCACGAGTTTGTTTAAATAAAAAATTATTAAATATATAGAGGTAGAATAGATCCGTACAGGGTCGATAAGAAAGAATATAATGTGTTGCGAGTAAATAATAATTCTCGTTAAACAAAATTTATTACATGAGAATTCATCGCATGAGTAATCAATTATGTAAAGAGGAAGATTATAATTTAAAATAAATTTCCAAATCAGATACACCTAAATATGTAAATGAAAACTTCTTCATCTAAGTAAGACAATAAGATTTTATGTCAAATATAGTATACAAGTTACAATAACTTATTACAAATTATGAATAATAGTTTGAACATTGGTGTGTTCATACACTCTATACTTATCTATATATAATAAATGATAAAACTTTTTTAAATGTAATCCTATGTTTCTATAAGATGTGAATACATCATGTAGAAATTTAAGTACAATTCTTTTTCAAACAAGGTGTGGTTTCTTTTGAAAATTTGCCTTTTCAGACATTTTAAAAGCCAAGCTTACGTATCAATTATTGTCATGCTACCTCCTGAATGTACTTGAATTATAATTTTTTTTATAATAATTAAAAAAAGTTGTAAGGCTAATATCGAGTCATATAATATTTTATAAATTAATAATAATTATTGAAAAATAAAATTTATTTAAATTAAAATTTTAATTTAGAGTGTTTTTAGATCGGGACTCCGCTCAATTCAAAATTTCAATTCAATTAAAAATAATTATAATCTAAATAATTTTTATTACAAGAAAGTTATTATATATTTACAACATATTATATTTTTTTTCTTTCTCTCGTTAATAATTAGACCTTACATTCACCTCGTATTTAATAATATTTTATTAAATTTTAATAAATTCATCTCAATCTAATCATTATTAATCCGACACCCTATTTGTTGCACCTTCAAGTTTGAACATCACAAAAGATTTATTTGAAACTATTTTCATCAAAATTTCAAAAATATAATTATTAAACATGTCGGGCCCTTTTTTTAGGCATGTCGGCTTTCTATAAAATAATTGTATTCCCTTTTATATTTTTGTTTAAAAAAATTATTTTCTTTCGTAATAGTGACGCGACATTGAGTACAAGGTCGGCTTAGTAGATGACCTGTACAGCTTTGGGAATTGCTTGTGTCCGTAAATTCTTTATTTTTTAATTATTTTAAAAATTTTAGATTATTTTTGTTAATTAAGTTTATGAAGTAACTCTTTCTTAATTCAAACTAAAATTTTAATTTAAAATAATATTCATTTAAATAATTTTTATTTTTTAAAAATTATCATATACTCATATTATATCATATTTTGTTATTAATAATTAAAATTCACACTTACTCTATATTTAATAATATTTTATTAAATTTTAATAAATTCATATCAATCTAATATTTATCTAAGTAATTAATTTTGCCATCACATGAATATGATAAAACTTTATACTCCTTCCGTCCCATAATATAAGTCGTTTAACTTAATTTTTCACATATTAAGATTCTTAAAAATAAAGTGATTTTATATTTGTTTTTCTTAAAATATCCATATTTAATTGTTTTAGAAATAAGAGAAGAGATGAGAGAGAAAAAGAAGAAAAAGAGAATAATAAATAAAAATAAAAATATAAAAATAGTTTTAAAACTTTCTTAAAAAATTCCTAACGTTTTATAATTTAAAATAATAAAAGTAATTTTTAATGATTTATATTATGAGACGGAGGAAGTATAGAAAATGCAGAATGAAAGAGATGTGCTTTGACGAAATAATCATCCTAAATTATAAATGTAGAAAGTACCTATAAAATTTAAGTAGACTTCACTGCGAATGTAATGATTTGGATCAATTTGGTTGATTAAAATATAGGTTAGGAGTTTAAAAATTAAAATAAAAGTTTAAGGTCAGAGGTGTTGTTGAGTTTAAGGACTATTTTAACAAATTAAAAAAAAATTGAAATATTGCTTTTTTAAAGTTTTTTTTTTATATTGTGCAAAATTAAAATTAAGAAGATATGTGCATATTTGGTGACAAAATGAGAAAGGGTCTGTTTGGATTGAGGGAAAGAAAATGAGAGGAGAGGTTCGGAGAACAGTAGAAAGGAAAGGAAAGAAAAAAAAGAGAAGAAGAAATTATTAATTATTTATAATATTTTATTAGATATGATAAAGAAAGGAAAGAGTGTTTAGAGATTGAAAAGGAATGAAAAGAAAGCAAAGTACCCTATTCGGATTTATATTTTTACTAACTAATTTGATATAATAATAATAATAGTTTTTATATATTAGGAATATTTTATAATACTATTTAATAAATGTTCATTAAATAAAATTTCATTTTTTGCTTATTTTTGAACAAAAAGATATAAAAAACTTTTATTACTAATCAAAACTTAATTAATCTTTCAATTCCTTTCGACCTTTTATTTTATTCTTAAAAAACTAATTCAAACACAAAAATCATAAATCTTCTATTTCTTCTTCTCTGCTCTTCGTCTGTTTCCTGCAATTTAAACAGGTTCTTAGAGTTAAAAAAAATAAAATGATAAGTATGAATACTATTATTAAGTGATAAATATTAAGTTTATTTTATATTTATCCCTTTTCACGTATTAAAAAAAAAATATATAATTTCGGTATCATTATGGAACAATCTATATTGAGAGTAAATTAGGGTAGGGTTTAATTTCAATACCAACTCTCCTATAAACTCAAATTCTTCATTCCTCCACTTTGGAGAATCATTGTGGTTCATTCTTGTTCTTTCTATAAAGCAGTAAGAACTCTGAGTTAAGTTTCTCTATTTGATGGAATGAAAATATATTTGGGTTCCTCATTTTCTGTATCATATCATATCCTGAGAATTTTACTTTCCATTTACAATCAAAACTTCTTTAAACAGCCCTTTGATTGTCACTATATATAAGAGAATGCTAAGTAAAAGCCTGAAGGATTTCTTTTTGTGTCTTTTCAGTTTGGGGTGAGGAGACCCTGCAAAAATGAGTAAAAAAATGAAGTCCGAATCCAGCTACACTAAGAGAGAGGAAGATGAAGAAGAGGAGGAAAAGCCTCCCCTTCTCCAGGAGCACTACGAGGGTTAGTATATATTTCTTTTTACCTTCTTCCTTGTTGAATCTCTGAATCATCCTGTGCTTTATTTTTACATTTTTTTTTTGTGTTTTTCTTTTTGATGAAAATGTATTAGGAAAGTGGTAACAAGAGACTTGTTTATTAGTTATATATATATTTAGAGTGGTAAACCAATTGAATTTTTGGGAATAAAAACTAGTTCCTTTGTGTTTAATTAAGACTCGTTGAATAAATATTCGATTCGAATTTAAACAAAATATTAAATTTAATTAATAAATAAACGAATTCAAAAATATCTAAAATGATAAAAAGGAATCATTTTATTCTATTATATTTATTTATATTTTATAATATTATAATTTACTCTTAATAAATCTTATATTATAATATTAAGATTTATATTAAGATTAATTATATTTATTTAATATTATAATATTGAACCGTTTATTATAAATTTTTGATTTATTATTTTTATAAATTTTAAAATTAAAAATATAAAATAAATAAATTCAAACATTAATAAATTTTTTGAGTTTAAACTCAAACGAATTTAAACATTATCAAATAATAATCGAATACAATTCGATTCACATCAAACTTGAAATCAAAAAATATAATTCTTAATTTGTTCGTTTCCTCTTCGAATACAGGTTTAGTAATATTAGCCAATGATAATTAAGATGTTCTTCTTGCATAGTTATCAAAGATCCATATCCGTGTGTTTTCTTCTTTCTTTCATCAAATAAGCTTATATCTAATCTATGGTTTTTCAAGAAATCTTGATTTTTTGCTCCCTTTAGAAGTATATTTCCATTCAAACATGGTGCCTGATAAATCTTTTCTCCCTAGATTTGCGTAGAAGGCACCTGGAATCCCAGAAGCGTCGCCGGCAGCAAGCAAAGGTGGCCATAGTATGTCATAGTAAAAACACTGATGAAAGAGATAATTCACCCCCGATTAACCTTAAAGTGAAGGGCCAGGTAGCAACTGTGTTATTGCTAGGTTTTCGTTTCAATCCATTCCTTGTAAAGATCCGCATTAAAAACTTGTATTATTACCGTTTTTTGGGTGAAAACACCAATTGGAATACTCAAAAGGGTTTATGAATATTGGCCCTTTTCATTGCAGGATGGGAACGAGAAGTCTTTCTCCATCAAAAAAGGGACAAGCCTAAACAAGGTTATGAATGCTTATTGTGAACAAATGTCTTTGAGTCCTTTGTCTATTGCATTCTTGTACGATGGTCGTCGCGTCGGAATGGAACAGACACCAGATGAGGTTCCTTCTCCCTATCTCCATACTATATATATATGTACATGTGTAGCTATATATATACATATATTGAATAATCTGAGGAAGTTTGAATTTGTTTTTGTTTTTCTTATAGCTTCACATGGAAGATGGAGATGAAATTGATGCCATGCTGCACCAGACTGGAGGTGCTTTTGATGGAACATTTTGGAGCTCCAAATGCTTTTTCCTTCCTGTTTTAATGGTTTGAGCTTTCTGCTATAGAAATTAGTTGGATGTTTTCGTTTGAATATGGGATTTCTTCCATTCTGTAGACCAATAAATTATCATATTCCACAGTTACATTATGGTTTAACTTTTTAGTTTCATGGTGGATGCGTTTGTTCTTCTGCACCAGTCAAGCTTAAAAGTGCTTTCTTTCTGCTTACTGAAAGCTCAATTCTAACTCTAACCCATTACCTGATTTAGGTTAGGATCAAGCCCAAACAATTGAAGCCCTGCCATTTCAAACGGCTGACATATATATTGTACCTTTCATGACGGGATTTAAGAAAATTTACTTATTTGATATATGTAAAATTAAACTTTTATATCTTATTTAAATAAAATCACAGATTTGGAATATATACGGATGGATGGATGTCTTGCTAAATCCAGGATCATATACATAAACAGGATTGTTAAAATCACTAATGACTTCCTAAGCTACTCTTTTGCCTCCATTAAGCAAATTTTTTTCATCATATATATATCAACCATGGCGGGCTATTTTCATGAAACAATCAACCCTAATCAGGTTATAGTTTAATTAGCAAGAAATCCCTTAAATGAATTATTCTACTTAGATTGCTTAATCTGGGTATTTGAATCAATTCTAACTTTTTAAGAAGGATCCATCCATAGGCCTGGCCGGATATCGTTTGTCCACAAACAAAACAAAAAAGTAGGTTTTTAGTAGTAGTTGATAAGACCTCGAATTCCCACGTTTCCAGCGTGCATTATGCCAACAGCTCCCACCCCCACAACTCTAGCTGAGAAGTGGAGTCACCCTTCTTTTTTTTTCGTGACCTGTTCAGACGTGAGCTGAGCTTCCAACAAGAAGATCCTCCTACTGCTCATTCCGTCGGACGGGACCGCTTTCCCTAGCAACATAATTTGTTCTATTTTCTGCTGATCAAGGTTTTTCTCTATGAACAACGTTATTGGGCTCTCCAATTTAAGGCTATCAATTCTTTTTCCATGAAATTGGGCCTTGGTCCAATTTATGCCAACAAATGAATATCCCAAAGCTTTATATCTCATATACAAACTAAGGGCAAATCCATGTTCGTCAAATATTGAATGCAAGCTTAGGGGCCAAAGTCCTGCCCTTGTGCACATTGGTTGTGTCTCAAATTGAAATTGGACATAGATAAGGTAGGCCTTACAAAGTAATACTTTCTATGTCTTTTTTTATCTGTCTATTTTAATCGATTTATAAATTTTTAAAAAAATAAAATCTTTTTATTAATTAATTAACATTTTCTATTTTACTCTCAAAGAATCTCTCTCAAGAGTAATTAAATTTCAAAATTTTATACGTTGTAAGTATATTTAATTTATTTCTATTTTCTACTATAAGTACACAATATTTTTGTATTAAAAAGAGATATTTGTGAAAAAATAGTAATTAATATCGTATTGATTTACTAATGAAATAGATAAATTGAGACAAATATCTTAATTAAAATGGATAGAAAAAAAGGGACGAAGGAAATAACATATATAAAGAGTGTATTTATTTTGTAGTTCTTTTTAAAAAATTAACACTTTTATTATTCATCGTGAACACATCAAAATGTTAATCTTTTAATTTATCAATATTTTATATATATACAAATTATACATATATATTTTTAGAAAAGAATATAATTTTAATTAAATATACTTAAAAATAATTAAATAAAAAATTAATTTATTTGATCTGTAAAGCTTAATATTTATAATATTTATTATAATTCTTAATTTTTTTAATATATTAGAGACTATAAAAATAAAAATAGTATGAAGTTTAAATTTTAATTACTAAATAGACTAATTTATATTTTTTTTCTTAGTCCAATATATGTCAGACAGCAAAACGAGAGAAAAAAAAAAGTACCAGACAATAAAAATCAACCATACAGTGTCATTTCCGTAATATAAACGAAAACATAAACCAATCACATACATCCACTCACTCCTTAAATACAGAGACGTGAGATCTTGGAATTTACACTTTCCCTTTGGCCAACTCCTATTTCTCATAAACACGCTGTTCTACCTGTAGCTAGCTTCCTGTCGTTTCAGAGGCGCCGCGAACCCGACAGCAGAAAGATCAATGTCTGGAGTAAATAATCAAGAGGAAGATAGGAAACCGGCTGCAGATCAGTCGGGACATATCAATCTTAAAGTCAAGGGCCAGGTTTCTGTTTTCAAAGATCATGTCTTGAGCTTTTCGACGCTGAAATTCTCAATTTTTTTTATTCTATGTTTTGACTGGAATTTTTGTTAAATGTTCTTGATTTTGGGTTGTAGTGAGTTCAAGTTGTTTGTGGGGTTTTGGATTTGAATTGGGGTTTCTGAATTTTCCTGGTAATAGAAGTTAGGGTTTTTTTTTGGGTTTAAAAAATTTGTTCTTGTGGTGTAATGTCTGTTTTTTGATTGTCTTAATAAGGTCCATGTGAAGTTTCGACCTTTTCCCCCCCTTCTCTCCTCTCTGACAAAATCAATCGAAAGAAGACATGAAAAAGAAAGATTTTTTTTCCCTCTTGTTCTTGCGTTTCTGTTTATTTCTCTATTTTGTGAGCGGTCTGGATTATAGTATCCTAAAATGTCTTTCAATATTTAACGGAAGATATTTTTTTTTCTTTTTTTTTTGCTGTTTGAGTGAGGCGAATTGGTAATAAGTACTGTTGATTGTAATGGTTGCACGCAATTTTTGTTTTCGATTAGTGGGATCACATGGTGAAAAAATGGAGTGTTTGATCTTGAAAACTGGGGAGAATGAATTCTACTACTAAAAATCTTGATATCACTATTCTCTGCAGGATGGAAATGAGGTGTTTTTTAGGATAAAGAAGAGCACACAGCTGAAGAAGCTCATGAATGCTTACTGTGAACGAGTGTCCGTGGATCCATCCTCTATTGCTTTCCTCTTTGATGGTCGTCGCCTCCGAATGGAGCAGACACCTGAAGAGGTTCTCTTTTCTTCTGTGTTTACTTATAGCTACTAGAAATTGTATGTAGTTCCTGTTGGAGAAAGTTTGAATATGACGTTTTTCTTTTCTACAGCTCGAAATGGAAGATGGGGATGAAATTGATGCTATGCTGCACCAGACTGGTGGTGCCTGTTCTGGTTTCGTGGATGGTGGATTTTAAAATTCTGAATGGGTTTGCGTAATGTACTTAACTAGTTTTAGGCATTAGAGCTTTAAAACTTATTGCCATGGAAGCTTTGAGTCTCTATTATGGATTTAATGTACTTAACTAGTTGTTTTAGGACTTAAGAGCTTTATAACTTATTGCCATCGAAGCTTTTAAGTCTCTATTATGGATTTTAATGTAATGGCTGTGCAGTCAGTGGTGATATATCAGCCTTTCATTATTATATTCTCAGTGTCTTATCTTTTAATTTCATTATGGTTCTGTCTGTTCTCCTGCTTGGGAAAATATTTGCTTCTTTGTACGTGTTTCTTCATGTTTTCTTTTGCATTGAAGTGAGGAATCTGTTCGTCGCTGGCCGCTTCCTAGCATCCTGTGCAGTCTTTGACTAGAGGAAGAATTGGGCAAGATGGTCAAATATATTAGATGACCATTAGTTTGTTCGAATGATGCCTAGTGTCTACATGTGTGATGCAGAATTACGACCTCTTAGCTGAACTCCTGCAGTGCCCATTACAGGATGGTTACCGTTTCTTTCAGTTCACCATTTCTCAAATGGGAAAACATATTTTCTAATTGGTGCCGTAGGGCCTTGATGAAAAATTGACTTTTATCCTCTGCTTTTTGAATAGTTACTGAAATTTGTCTGTGTAAGGTTGTCTGCTGTTGCAGAGTCCTTTAGTCCCGGTCGGTAGGAGAGTGAATCCCTGAGCATGGCCGTATTAGGCTGCTCTCTATGGTTGTGGATATGTCATATGTGACATTCACAAAATTTTATGGGAATATGAATACTTTTATATAGCAATTTTGAATTTACTGCTTGAAAGTCCGAAGCAAATGTTTTCAATCATCTCTCTTTTCTTCTCATTTTTTTTATTAGAGACGAACTCTTGTTATGCAGTGCGTTATGACCATGGTTCATTTTACTCTCTCCATGTGTATTCCAAAAGAAAATCTTGAACAAGTTCGATGAGACTGCTAGCAAATTAGTTTGGAACATCAAGATGACATTCTTTATTAGTCAAAATATGCAGCGCATTCTTTTTTAGACGTGTATGGGTGTACTTGCTGATGTATGGTAGATTAACATCCAAACGGTAAGTAAGCAGGTGAAAATGTGCAAATAATATCAACTCATCAAGTCACAATCGAATGCAATCTATGGCCATCAAAAGAATGTCATGTATTTTTACCCTTGTCAACTTCAACATCTTTGTTGACCCAGAAAGCAAAAACTAGATCAAATCTTAACTTGGTGGGTACTAAGTCATGCATAGACATTTAAAGAATCACGTGGCGTGGTGTGTGTGGATATATATATATATATATATATATATATATGTGAGAGACGCGGATCAAGAAGAGGAGGGAAAGGAATGGAGGCAGAAAGGAAATGCAAATGGCATAGCCTTCCTACATTTCTTTCCCACTGGGTTGCTTTAGTTGCAATCCTAGGCCTCCTCCCTCTCTCTCAAGCATTCAACTATGGCGAAGCTCTTTCCAAAAGCCTCTTGTACTTCGAAGCACAACGCTCCGGTCACCTACCGTACAATCAAAGAGTTACTTGGCGGCACCACTCCGGCCTCACTGATGGCCTTGAACAAGGAGTTAGTACATATATTTCTTCCTTTCCATTTCTCTTGTTCTTCCCTCACATTAATTGGCTTCTTGCAAATTTCTGCTTTTCAATAGGGGGACTTGGTAGGAGGATACTATGACGCGGGTGACAACGTTAAGTTTGGTCTTCCAATGGCATTCACCATAACAACGCTATCATGGAGTGTTCTACAATACCGGGAACAGATTGCAGCCGCAGGAGAATATCATCACGCTCTTGAAGCAATCAAGTGGGGGACTGATTATTTCATCAAAGCACACCCTGAACCTCATGTTTTTTGGGTTCAGGTAATCATCATTCTCGCAATTCTTGCAAATAGATTTACTGTTTTTCCCACGCGAGCCAAAAGGGCTGCAGCAATTCCTGCAATCACGGCGGAGATGCGATTTCATTCTCCTGCAGTTCTTCGCCGTTGATTGATATTTCTTCGTGGGTCCAATCTCTTTAGTCTTTTTATGCAGCCCAATTCTGGAAAGTCTCATTAGTAGTAACTATTCAAAACTAAGAATTTCAGGTAGGCGATGGTGACACGGATCATTACTGTTGGCAACGACCAGAGGACATGACCACGTCCAGAAGAGCTTACAAGATTGACGAGAACAACCCGGGTTCTGATGTAGCCGGAGAAACAGCTGCGGCAATGGCAGCTGCCTCAATTGTCTTTAGCAGATCCAACCCACGTTACTCCCACCTTCTCTTACACCATGCAGAACAGGTTAGTTAATGAGGTTGTTACTAGTTAGAGGGATAGGTGAGCTTGATCGTAGATATCTATGTTCCTTTCTTAATTAATTATTTCAACTCTTGGTGTTTTGCTGATGATAACGACCAGCAAAGTTAAAGAGTTAAATATGAAAGTACTTTTCTTTTGTACTTATTGTGAGAAATGGAAGCTTAACTAATCAAATGTACCGAACGTTTGAATGAACATTGGATTTGTTCTGCAGTTGTTCGAGTTTGCAGACAAATACAGAGGTAAATATGACAGTAGCATAGGAGTGGTGAAGGGATACTATCCGTCGGTGAGTGGTTACATGGATGAGTTGTTGTGGGCTGCTTTTTGGCTATACAAGGCCACCGACAAGGTTGATTATTTGAATTATGCCACAGAAAAGGCTCGTTTTTTTGGTGGGATCACTTGGGCCATTGAAGAGTTCAGCTGGGACGTCAAGTATGCTGGCGTACAGATCATTGCCGCAATGGTAAATTTTTTCTCCCCCAGACAACTCTTGCTTTTCTACCTGCTTTACATTGTTCATTACCGCATTTACTCAACAGCTTTATTATTGCATCCCATTTTGAGTTGGGACATTTAATTTGGAAGGACAGATGGTGACCCCTCCTCAAAATCTGGAATCCAAATAAAATGATTTACTAATATAATTTCTCTCCTCTTCACAAGTTTCTTTTAGGCAGGAAAGACTGGTTAGGCTTAATTAATGAAAGATGAACTGCAAAAGCTGTTTAGTCTGCAATAGACCTTTTCCTCAGGAGGAAGCCATGAATATCCTTTCCAACGTGAAGGCATCCTTTTGCCTCCAAGAAGCTATATGAACATAGCTTCGGTTGAAAGGGTTAAGAGCATCTGCTTTTCTTTAGCCTTTCTGCTCTGAATTTGCAGATGATGCACGTGACCTTTTTGAGTTATAGATCCTGCTTAGCCAAAGTCTTTGAAATAAATAACAGGAAGTTAGAATTCGATTCATAAATCGGGATCAGTAAACTGATGAATCTCTTTCCATGTTCATCAACAAATTTCTTTTGTGCAGCTGCCAATAGAAGAGAAACATGAAGAAAGGAACCAGATTCTCCAACAATATCGCTCAAAAGCAGAACACTATATCTGTGCCTGCCTACGTAAAAACAATTCGACCAACGTGCATCGAACCCCCGGTGGCCTTCTCTATGTTCGCCAGTGGAACAACATGCAGTATGTTTCCACTGCTACATTTCTGCTGATGACCTATTCTGATCATCTTCGGGCTACCAATAATATGCTCAACTGCCATGGAGTTCCTGTGGGTGCAGATGAACTATTCTCATTCGCTCAATCACAGATCGATTATATTCTGGGCTCTAATCCGATGGCCATGAGCTACTTGGTGGGGTATGGTGCTAGTTACCCGCAAAGAGTGCACCATAGAGGCGCATCTATGGATTCTTACAGAAAAAATACTGGATTTATTGGCTGCACTCAGGGTTATGATAACTGGTATGGACGACAAGATTCAAACCCAAATGTTCTGGTAGGAGCGCTGGTTGGAGGGCCAGATATGAAGGACCAGTTCGGAGATAGCAGGGGAAATTACATGCAGACAGAAGCCTGCACTTATAATACTGCACCCCTTGTAGGGGTTTTCGCTAAATTGCACACGTCAAAAAGTAATTGTGTTAATCATCTAGCTTTAGTTTCTTCAAGCTAGAAGCCATGTACAGAAGCCAAGTAATTGGCTTTGACAGCATCCTGATTGTGGCATCAGCCAACACATCCCTCTGTAGGGGAACAGAGAGTGAAGTTTCGAGTGTTTGATGTTTTTCGTCTTGATTTTTTCTTCAACATGTCCTTTGATTGGGGGAGAGAGAAGAATCTGCAAAAGTTGAGTTGTTCTTCATATAGCTAAACCCCAAGTTTTATAGGTTTGTAATTCAAATGCCCAAGAATAAGTTCAAGCAAAGCAGTATTATTATTTTTTTAATATCAAGAAGAAATAAGGTTCATATCTTGTTTCCATTCTACTTTGTTATCTTGGCTAGTATGTGGAGTACAAGAAAAATTTGTGGCCAGATGCCAGAAAGTATGAAGGAGGATTTGGCCCTCAATAAACCTCCTTGGCACCAAATTAAGGATGGTTCAACCATGATTTTTTACACTAGTAAGGCAAACAATGTAAGAGTACAAAACGACTTCAACTAAAAGCATTAAACTTTATCATATTCAGGAGTTATCAACTAGCAATTTGATGATACAGCAAGTTTCTGCATACCTTTCGTACAGAAAACCAGAGGGTTGGTAACCAACCAGAAGATATTATGAAGTAAACTAGTATGCACAAAAAATGGTTCTTACAAAGGGTAAAGATCCGTACTTGCTAGCATTAAATGGGTAATATATGCTTATTCTTTCATGTTTAATCCTCAAAGGCATTTACGGCACATTTACCAGAGGAAAACATTTTGCAACGCAGGAGAAGATAAAATGGCAAAGCAAAAGCAGACACTCAAAATCCTCATGTAATTTATTGAAAGTTCACAATTGCTTTTCTTTCTTGTATACCCTCTCATTTACCATCTCATTCCAGAACAACTACACTCAAAAAGCTTTCTTAATATAACCATCATTGTATAATCTCTGATGCATTCAATGTGTTTTAATCCCTTAATAACAGGATCTCTGATGCATTTATGTGTTTAAATCCCTTAATGACAGGAAAATATGCCAAGTTCCACTACAGAATCAAAATCTGATGGTTTGACTCACTAATAAAACAATCCCATTTGAACATTCGTAAGCAGCACAAACAAATTGCCTCTCTCAGCAATGCCATGAGTCAAACACTCCAAAAGTAGCAAAAGAATTTGAAATATATGCATTTTCCATAAATCATGAAAGCTTAAGACATCGATTCTTAATTAATTACTAAACTTCACTTCATTCAAAAATCATAAACATCACCACTGCCTAGACATCTTCTAGACTCACCTCAGTCAGGCAGCTATGGAATTGAAAATTACATGAAAGGCAAGGGACCAGAAATCAGCATCGGATAATCATGAGTAGCAATTTTCCATTTAAGTCTTTGTCAGGTCTTAAAGTTAGATGAGAATGACTATTTTCAGTCTTCAATGATCTTTAACATAGATTAACAAAGTTTACCAAGCCTTTCAGTGTGCATTATACGTAAGGCAAAAATCTGATTTCTCATCAAATTTTTTGCAAAGCTAAATATAAGTTAAGTATTCATAAGAGTAATATCAAATTAGAGCATCTAGAATATTACTTCAGACTATAGCGAAGGTTATATTAAATTAAAAAAAAAATTGTATTTAGAGTCCATTATCCCTAAAAGAATGCTTCACACAGTTTAATTTTACAGAGTTATCATTTTAACAAGTGTCACACCTTCACACAAATTCACCTGGTCCACAAACAACTCGTAACACGGCTTGGCAGTGAAGCATTATCTCTCTTTTTCTAGAGGATAGCATACTAACTTGCGGGGAAAAGGAGTCAAAATCAGGAAAGCAAAGAAGCATTCGACATTACTGAGGAGAACCAGTTGTTGGGGCTGGATGATGGTTGATGACCAATGGTGGGCGCAGAGCTCGGTGATTAGCTTCTTTCTGTTTCCTAGCCTCATACATTTCCTTTGTCTCAATAACAACCAGTCTTTTTACCTAAGAATAGATGTAAAGGCAGACAAGAACAATAGAGTTTAGCAAGTTTCTTAGACAATTACCCCAAAAGGACAGCTTTCATACACCAAATGTTATGAGACTAAAATGCATTTGTGGGTAGCTAATTCAAGAACCTGCTGAAGCATTCCCCGGACAGTGGGAGTGTTTGTTCGCACAACAGTACGGTTGCATTTGGTGAGGCGCAATGCCTCTAAGGTACGTCTGTGGAGAGCCCTGGTCCCTGGCATACCCCTTACAAGGGTTATATATAGTTTGTTGCTCCATTCAACAGGAACACAAGCTTTAAAAGCATTGTAAGCACTCATTTCTTCGAAGACCTTGCTTAGACTGTCCAGAAGCAAAAATAATCAGATAATAGGGAAATCTTTTACCTAACATGTACTCTTATAACCAGGAAGCTAAAATTGCATAGCCCTATTCTGTTTCAGGCTAGCAATCGGAATAAAGATTGAAATTACAACTACTCTGATAAAAACTTGTTGAGGGCATCAAACTTGAGAACCATTTCATTCCCACCAACGTAAAGATTCGACCTTTATTCACAAACTAATTTCTACCCCCAGAAGAAAAACAAAAATTCTGAAACCAATGACCAAGACAGATACGTATTTCCATGCTGCTGTATAGCAGAACAAGAACTGAAAAAATCAACGGCAGGTAAACTTACCAACTGCGTGCTTGACCAACAGACTAAGACTATTGAGCCAACGCTCTTCGACGGAGTGAGGAGCTCCGGTGATGGTCGTCAATGGCGGAGGAGGCAGGGAGCAGGAGATGATCTGGTTTTTTGCAGATGGGGAACCTCGAGAACAAGGCTCACCAGAGCAGATGTTCAAGAAATCTTAGATTAGGCCCTACAGCATACATATGGGCTGAATTCTTGGAAGTCTGAAGAGAATATCTTGGGCTTAGATGGATACCTTTTGGGCTTCAGTTTGGGAATTTCACTGAACAACTTTTAACAGTGCGGCCCATTCATCCTAGAAATCAAACCTTAAAAACCAATAATGCACGCTTCCGATTAGAACGACACGTGGCAGGCAAGTGTCAACAACTAAGCTCTTCTTCCCTCAGCTTCACTTCTTTTTTCTTCCTCAGACGCGGGAGGGCCTTTTTGCTTCGGTAACACAGAGACAGAGACAGAGAGCAAAGAAAACTGTAAAGTATGGGAGGAAGCCATCTTCTTCACTTCTACAACTCCTCACATGCATACCGTATGAAACGCCTTACAGCTTACATCCCCGTGACCATTAAGGTATGATCTCTTCTTCCTCCTCCTCCTCTTCCTCCTTATCCTGCAGTGTTCTATAGCAAACAAAATGTAATAAGTTTCTGTGGAAGAAGACAGCTTTAATTTCATGATTGTTTTCAGAGATACAGTGAAGGGAAGAAGAAGATTCATGACAATAAAGAACACAGCCAAGAGGATATCAGAGCACCCTCCACAGCTGAGGAGTTCACAAGATTAGCAGAGGAGAAAACCCGCCAAGGCTTTGTTAGCCAAACCTCAGACAAAGCACAGGATGGTATTGAAGTAGCTGTCAACAGTGACTCAAATGCCAAATCTGTCAAGGAAAGATTAGAGAAGCCTCCGGGAGATGGAAACCTCCACAAGCTAGGCGAGGAAAGGCATCCTCGGGAGAAGAAATAGGCTCTCACTATCCTCTCCAAGAATCAAGATTCCTAGAAAGAACAGAGATTATAATAACGGATATTAATAAAGTAAAACATTGTGGATGTTTCTCCTTTGGATGGACTCTGTCTTGTCTTTTTTTTTTTTTTTTTTTCATGTGAAACTTTTGGTTGAATAATGCCATTAATGCTATCTGATTCAAGGACTCCTTATCCTTATCCTTTATCATCAATAACCATTGGGGAGAATATATATATATATATAGTATTTGAACTTAGTATTTAATTAAAATTATATTTAATTCTTTTAAGATGTAAGTATAATTTAAATTTTATATAAACCTTGCAAAGTCAAATATTAATATTACAATTTATTTAAAATAAATAATGAAAATTTTAATATTTAAAAAAATATTTACATTGATTAGTATTTTTTAAAAAATTATATATTTATTTGTAATTTTTTAAAAATATTGTTCTACATTTTTTAACAAAAAATGTAATTAATATATCTTTTAATTTTTTAAAATTTTTATAAAATATTTTTAAATATAATACTATCAATCCAAATATATCAACATTAGCCGTTTATTTGGAGGATGATGTGGAGGACAGTGGGCCCACAAAAACAAATTAGGAAAGTATCTCCAAGGCCAAGGCCAGGGTTTATTATCTCCATCTGTCTGTTAGGGTTTAGGTGACTGCGAACCGAGCTTCTTATCTGCAACCATGGAGTCCAACGGAGATGGAGCTTCTGAAGTCCTCCGTCAAATCGAGTCTCTCAAAGCTGAAAAGACCAACATCGAGCGTCGGATTTCATCTCTTGAAGCTCAGCTTCACCAGCTTAATCATCACAGTGATAATCTAAAACCAAATGTGGAGGTGAATTCCAATTCTTTCCGTGCTGCATCGTTGTCCGACGATGGTTATGACTTTGGACATGGATTGTCTCCCGATATGATTTACAGATACAGTCGCCAACTCATACTCCCTTCTTTTGGCGTTCAAGGTAATCTTACTCTGCATTTGTGGAGTCTCTGCTCGAATTTTACCTTTTTTGTGGGATATTGATTTTATTTTGTTTTTAATTCTTGATTTTTTTTGTTTCTTTTTTGGTTGGCCACAGCACAGTCGAAGCTCTTGAAATCTTCAGTATTAGTAATTGGTGCTGGAGGGCTAGGCTCACCTGCTTTATTATATCTTGCGGCTTGTGGGATTGGTAAGACTAGCGCATGGTAACTTTTAGCCTAGCTGCCATTTTTTATAGAGTTTCGTCCAAAAGCTATTGACTTTATGCAATGGGAAAAATTTGCAGGTCGAATTGGCATTGTTGATAACGATGTAGTTGAACTTAACAATCTCCATAGGCAGGTAAAACTTCAAAGTAAATGGTATGCTTTCAAATGTTTTAAAATGGAAAAAATAATGGCATGCTAATTCTGTTAAAATGAAATTTCAGATAATTCATGCTGAATCTTATATTGGGAGGTCTAAAGTGGAGTCCGCTGCTGCTGCTTGCCATGCGTATGTTATTTTACCTGTTCTTTTTGGTTTCTCACACTGATGCTGAAATTTTGAATGTTTCATCTTTTTGCATTTGAAATGTGGAGAAATATGCTTTTCTTTAATCCTTTAAGTTTGTATTTATAGCGCTCTATCTGAATCTCAGGATTAATTCAACAGTTGAGATTGTGGAGCACAAAGAGGCATTTCGCACAACTAATGCTTTGGAGATTACAAGGAAGTATCCTTGATTGAAAAATACATAGTTGATTGGTTTGATCTATTATTTTATATTGGTGTTTTCCATGACTGTATACGAATGTTAGATATGACATCGTTATAGATGCTACGGACAATGTTCCCAGTCGATACATGATCAGTGATTGCTGTGTCGTCTTGGGAAAGGTCAGATATGTTTTTTGAAGTATTATTTTGCAACAGGCACACTTCATTGTTCTGCACCATGCAGTTTATTAAATAGAACTGGTAACTATTATATAGCATGTTTAGTTTGAGATTCACATTTTAATGTGATGTGCGAACCAATGAAAAGCATATAATTTACTGTTTTCGGCCTTTAATATGTGAAAGGCAGAGAAAGAAATTAAAGAAAATTGCAAATTGAATTATTGTTGCATATCTATCTACCCTATCTAGTTGGGTTTGCCCTTGACGAACCTCAAACAGGATTTGTGCTTGAAAGTGGGGGAAAAGTGAGAGAGTACTTTACTTTGGATTTCAGAGGATGCATATTGACCATGTTTTATACTTTTTAACAGCCCCTTATATCTGGAGCTGCACTTGGATTGGAAGGGCAGGTAAATCAAGAGCACTGATTGACATGTTGAACCAGTGCCTCTGCTAAGTTCTCTGATAACATTACTTATTCATACATCTTCACCTGTTCGTGTAGCTCACTGTTTACAATCACAATGGTGGTCCATGCTATCGATGCCTATTTCCCACTCCACCACCTACTACAGCATGTCAAAGATGTGCTGACAGTGGCGTTCTTGGAGTAGGTAGGTTATGAAGGATTTCTAAGAATGTGGGGTGGTCGTTTAGGGATAGGTCCTGACTCAACTAACCCAATAGTTTTATATCTGTGGAAGGGGAGTTTTGTGGTTTTAAATAGCATTCAATGTGTTAAATATATCCTATTAGTTTCAGGGGTAGCTATAATTTGGTTTAGGGTTGATCAGTTGGCTCAGGCTAGTGGGTTTAGTTCCCTCAAGTAAGCCTCCAAAGTTTTCATATTTTTGTGTTTAATTTTACAGTTCCTGGTGTTATTGGCTGTCTCCAAGCCCTGGAGGCTATAAAGGTTGCAAGTGCTGTTGGCGATCCTCTCTCAGGACGGATGCTTCTTTTTGATGCATTATCTGGCCGGATTCGTATTGTATGTTTGCATATACCGGTTTTTCACATCTGAACTTGAAATTACTTTATCTATTTTCATACTTATATTCTGACTGGGTGCAAGAACTGTGCTTTTGCCCTGGTTTTCTGCTATATGCCTATTTGGTCCTGCAGAATATTGTGATTTAGTTAAAATTTTCATACACTAGATGGTTAAAACTGGAGACTATGGTTTTGTTTGTGTTGAACATCTGAGTTAAAATTTCTTTTAAGATGGCGAAATTGTGCAGCAGTTGTTGTTAACGATCAATTTTAAGGATTATCTTTCTCCAAAATGCCTTTGATTTAAACGTTAGATGTGGATTAGATGCTAGTTCTAGTTCTTATGGAATTTGGCAGACATTGTTGCTTTACATTAATATGACTGCTTGGGCGGAGTTTCTTAGCATTCTAAACTATGTTAATTTCATGCTGTTTTATTTATCAGGTTAAAATCAGAGGCAAGTCGTTGCAATGTGAAGCTTGTGGAGGAAATGCTGCTCTGACAGAAAAGCAATTTCAAGAGATGGACTATGAAACATTTACTCAGACTCCCCTCTCCACGGTGTGTCTTCTTTTATTGCTTCACTCCTTGTTGTAAGATAAAGTGAAGCATGCTTATCAAAACCAAGTATTGCAGCAACAAAACTGCATACCACAGTTGCATAAACTGGCCCCTCAATGTGGAATAATGTTGATGTTAATTTGGAAACTCACAGTCTTGTGTTGTGTATTTAAATGCTAGCCAAAATCATGAAGAAAGCCATATGCATGATAGTAACACATATTTCTAAATTCTTGCCTAGAATAGCAAACTAGTGGCTACTTTGCATCGTGTTATGTGATGGCAGTATACACCTTTCTTCCTATTTTCAGTTATTTAACAAAATTCATCTTATACTTTTTGCACTATTTTCTCATTAGATTTGGCCTGTGACACAGCAAGTTGCTGTGTCCTGAACTTTTTCAGTCTATATTAAAGAAAAAGATGACAGGAAAAAGAAATTCCAGTGGAAGGTCCTTTGAACTAAAAGGGAATTAACATTTTCAACTGGTTGCAGGCTCCTTTAAAATTAAACTTGCTTCCAGTGGATGCAAGAATCAGCAGCAAGGAGTACCATGAGAAAGTTGCAAAAGGAGAAGCACATTTATTGATTGATGTTCGACCAGCTCATCACTACAAGATTGTTTCACTTCCCAGGTCCATAAACATTCCTTTCTCAAATTTGGAAGCTAGATTTCCTGAAATATCTGCAGCCTTGGGGAATGGTATCGGAAACGCGGCCTCTGATACTGGTTCCAGTCCTCCTCTCTATGTTGTTTGTAGAAGAGGCAACGATTCTCAGAGAGCTGTACAATGCCTCCACAGAAAGGGGTTTACTTCAGCTAAGGATATCATTGGAGGCATAGAGTCATGGGCCCGTGATGTGGATCCAACATTTCCTACGTACTAATACACTGGACAAATTCTATTTTTCTTCCAGCTTGTAGCTTATTTTTCTTTAAACTTGTAATATCATCAATGAGTTGTCAACCAGAGGAAAATGAGACATTGTAAGATCTAAAAACTTGCATAAGCAGGGAAGCCTCTTTGATCTCATGACCGCTGCTATACTACTATTCTACTTGCAGGGTAGCCATACTACTCGGTTGTTTCAAAATATACTGAATACCTTTCGAAGTATTCAAATTGTTGGGTTTTGTAGTCAATTTTTCTAGAGTTTCCCAAACGTAAGAAATTTTCAATATTGAATCTTATTATGCTTCAAGTTTGTTTAGAAGTATGTCAAACTAAATTGTTTACAAATTGTAAGTGTAA
Source organism: Voacanga thouarsii (assembly GCA_026120185.1). Taxonomy (NCBI): domain Eukaryota; kingdom Viridiplantae; phylum Streptophyta; class Magnoliopsida; order Gentianales; family Apocynaceae; genus Voacanga; species Voacanga thouarsii. Next base: position 554,616 of record JANUWF010002356.1, read on the forward strand.
AAAGAAACTGTTTTTACATCATCAAATTAGAGTGAACTGAAGTTCTTTTCTTTTTCACTTTTTCTGTACGTTCCACGTACAAAAACCATAAGTTACTACAAGTCAAGACCATGAGGGTCATCAACTAATGTTCCCAACATCCAATAAAAATATACTCTGAAACAGGAATTTTTTTAATGCTCAACTGAACCTTCAAACCATTCTTTTATTTCCATGATGATGGAATCCTACATGAGAAATTGAGAGATACAAAGTTCATACACAAAAAGAATTCATTTCTCTTCAGTTTTCTCTTCCTCCTGCTGCTGTTCATAACGCCTTTTATATTTTGCAATCTGACCCTCACTTTCGGCCAGCTGCCTTCTAGCTCTTATGTGATAGACTTTACCAACTTCATGGACTTTAGTCATCATAATATTCATCAATCTGCCACTCTGTGTCACATAGGATATCCACTGCAGCTGAGGGTGTATTCCTTTCTTCATTTTCTCCTAATCAAAATCACATTCAGATAACAAATAGTAATCATTATCCATCAAATCATTGTTAGTTCTCCAAGCTTTAAGAACTCATTTCTTCGGAGGCCCTGCTGCTTACTCCATTTTGTAGCAAGACTAAAAATGTAAACAACGAAAATGTTGTACTGATATAACAAAGCGGGATCAAACAGTAAAGACCAAATTCCCTCAAATAAACTGCATTGTCTTGGGCTAGGAAGCAAGCAAGAAATATCTGACTGCTATGACTAGAATTACAACATATAAAAATGGATATTCTATTGTATTCCTCAACCCATCCTAAAGATTTGATCTTTATTTATAAATTAAGCTGAAACCCGTGACTAATAAACAGAACAGATACAAAAAGACACGTATCTAGCAGTCCTTTGACATAGAAACGGCTATACAGTAGCAAGAGCAAGAATGGAAGAATTGAAGCTACGGTAGATGAAATTACCAACTTCCTGATTAATGTCTAGCTTTTCTCGTCCCAACGCTTTCGGATTGGAGGAGGAGCTACGGTTGTCGTCAATGGCAGAGAGGAAGCAGCGAGCCGGTTATGATTCGGCTAACAGGAGAAAATGGGGGCCGCGGATTGTGGACGGAGTTGGTTTTGAACTTGTCAGGGTTTTAGATTTCCTGGATCAGGCCCTTTAAAAACATGAATGCTATGGGCCGGACTTCATTCAAGAGTGCTCCTCCCTCAGGCCTTTTTCCCCCTAAATTTTGTGTTAATTGTTATTTTACTTAAAAATTAAAAATTAGAAATTTCGGAAAATAGTGAAACTAAAAAAGACAAGTTTTCTTTTTTTTTTTTTAATGGAAAAAGAAAGGTCTACTTTCCGAAACACTTTGGTAAGATTTTTCCAAGGGTACGTATTTGCTATTGAATATGGAATCCAGAAATTTTGATATTGTGATCCATTTATTTTCAAGAATGACTTCTCCTACATATAGATTGATGTAAGATAAATTTGATAGTATTACTTTTGTTGAAGAAATTGTGGTTAGTGCTTGCTTGGTGAGGAGCTCTAATAGAGATATTCTGCATTTTATTGTAGATGTAAGATTACGATAGATGGTGCCCTATCTCTTTTAAGATAAAAAAAAAATTGTGGAGAATAGAGTATATCTTGAGTAAAAAAATTGCAGAGATTAGAGTGTATAAAATTGTAGAGAATGGAATACATTTTCAGGAATTATAATGTTATGGTCCGTAAGTTGGCTAGATGCGAAAATCTTATAATTTTTTCAGTTATACTTTCCACTCTTTTCTTCCATCTGTAGTGTTTTGTGATAGGGAAGGAAGTTCCAAAAAATTACAAGATTTCTAGTATCTTGTAACATTATAGAAGGAAGAAGACAGTGGGAAATATATCCAAGAAACTTTTGATATAGCCTATAACATTTCTAGTATTTATAAATAATATTTTACTTAGCAAAATAAAAAAGAATATCGAATCCAGAAATTTCCCAACGCCATTGAGATAAATGGAGTCATCTTAAAGAGAAGTTTACTGGCGAATAAGAACCTTGTCAATGGAGGAACCATCTATTATCCACCCAATGGTGTGAAATACAGATGCCATAGAATTTATGGCCTCTCCCTTTGAAGCATTACCAAATTGAACCAAGCTCTAAACTGCAACCTATTCGAAGCCCTCACTTGATAACAACCAATTTCAAACTTGAATATCACTTTCACAATAATCAACAGCTTTCTAACCACATTGCTGCAGAGGCTTCTACGTCAACAGCATCTGTTGAATCCAGCGACATTCAGCAGCTTAATGAAAACGAAACCAGCGTTGCTTGGTCTAGAAGAAGATGGGATTTCGGAAGTCTAAATCATATATTCATTACAACACACAATATTTTACATTACTCGCCAAGTACATAATAATACTTTGCCAAGGTAATATCCAGAAAATGCAGCACTTTCTAATGGCCAAAACACACTAGTTGGCCTTATTTAGCCACACATGCTGCAAGAAAAGCCACAGGAATTTCCAATACTAGAATAATATAACACCAAGGCCATCAGGCATATGATTTTCTACACGGACACCATTGCAGACTGGGATCCTTTGTTCAGGCTGTCCACATCTTCAAGGGTCGGAGGACCAACATCCGGCTCGTCAATCAAGTTTGGGTTGGCAGTTTCCTCCTTTTCCACAAGGATAGAATCAATGGCTTCAAAGATGAGATCTCGCACTTCTTGGAACCTCTCTTCAGAAAGAGAGACCTCAGCCAGAAGCCTCCAAGCATTTTCCTCAGAAGCCCCCTCGTAATCCTGCTTCCTTTTTAACACCATATGTCCACTGATCTCCCAAACCGCAGGGTTAACTTGGGTATCAAGAAGCTCTGGGCTCACTTCTCCAAGAGCCTGTTTCTCCGCATAACACTGTTGTTTCATTCAAGACAATTGAAGAAAATGTAACTAATTCCCACAAAATAAAGAAATTATGTTGATTGAAAGCAAAACAAAGAGCCAGGAAAGTGACTGTGAGGCAAAAATCTCTTACCTGTGGCAAGAGGAAAATCCGTTTTCCAGAGTCAGAGATGAGAACATTATAAGGGATATTGTTGTCCTGAAGGCAGATACAGGAATAAGAAACAACAGTGGACAAATCCTCCGGGGTAGTTCCACCCTCAAAAAGAAGACCCCTGACTGGATAATTCAGAATTTCAGAGATTTCCACCCCACCAGTGGTAGTGGTGATACTCTTAGAGGGAGCCTTCTCAATAGGAAATGGCACAGCCAGGTAATAGGCCTGCAAGCATTTCAACCACAGAAATCCAAGTCAGCCACAAAGGATTTTAGGCAACTGTGAATCTAAAGAGCATGATAACAAAATCGCAGATGGCAAAACCTGGAAATGAAGGTGATTGATGGTGGCAAATGCACCCAAGCTATTGTAACCCAATCGGAAGTATGGATTCCCTGCTTCTGCAGCTAGGTAGAGTGCAAGCAAGAAGCTGTCGCGATCAATCCTCTGAGGCAAGCATTCAAGAATTTTGGGGATCAACAGCACATGTCCATATTCAATTGGGCTGACCTGTTAAATTTGATATTACAAAAATAAGCCAAGTAAATTGAATTTCTATCTATGAACATTTAAAAACAAGCCTAGCCAGGAATTATTACGTACATTAATAGCCACCACACTGGGAGAGTTCTCCACATCAATTGGTGCACTGGGGAAGAACCGGACTTCATTGTCCTCACTTGGTTCAAACTGAAAGAGCACCTCTTCCTGCCCAACCTTAGTAAAGTTGAATTTGTTCTCATCGAAAGGCTGCAAGACCTTATCAACTCGAAACTCAGTGGGCCTCTTCTTGAGGTGCCTACCTTCATTCAGTTGTGCAATAAAGCCATATTTCCCAGGAATCACCTAAACCCCAACATCCATTGTGCACAAATTAAGATTGAATTTGTAGGAAACATTGATTCGAATAATGCAATTTGCATAAGCAGAACCTAGATAATGAGTCAGAGAGGGAATAAAGACCTTGGTTTCACAGGCAGTGACATCATAGCGAAAGAGTCCCTTTTGCAAGCGATCCTCCCACTAACATGGAGTTGCAAATGCCAGACGTGAATAAAGACTCCCGTAGATATAAAGGTGGTAACGTAGAGTAAAATTTAAGAGTTATTTACCTCCCCGAGGAGGAGAGAATCCAAGAAGGGAACTGGAGGCTCATTGTTATCATAGGAAAGCACACCCTTCTCGTCTGCAATTTTGGTTATCCTCTTGAAAGCATACATCGGGAGCTTTGCTCCTGTAGTTCAATATAACAAAACACACAAACACTAAATCCCCATTGCAATACGAAAAGGCGAGATCTTTAAGCAAGAAAATATTAGTTTTGAACTTCATTTCATCAAATACCTGGAAGGCAACAGTTTCTGAAGCAATTTCGGCCGCATCCTCCTACTTGGCGAGCACCTTCCTCCCCCTCTTCCTTTTGGTAGTTTGAAACAACAGTAGGAACCCTTTTGATCCTCAACATCTTGCAGATGATTTTTTTACACGGCAGCAATTAAAAACACCAAAGCAATCAGAGCTTTTTTAATTTCTTTTGGGTTAAACGAAACTACAGAAATTTAATCAACACTAAACAATAGTTATAAAAACCTAGCAACTACGAGAAACACTTAAAAACCGCCGCCAGCAAGGAAGAGGAGGTCGGAAGGACTGCCGCCTTCAGAAGGCAGAGCGCCACGTCCGCCGTGCGGCGAAGGGTTGTTGCTCTCTGTTACACAACCCTTGCGTCGTACTGCCCGGACATGTATTAGAGGGCGATTAACTCTGTATATAGCCGTGATGTCTACAACTTGTTAACCCCTGGGCTTCAACCCCACCTATCAAAACCACCTCGCAAAAGCTCCAAATTCTTTTCGTTCAAACCTTTTCTAGATCAACTCCAAACTCTTTCCTCTCAAACCTGTCGTCGGAACTGAGAAATAGAAAACTACCCTGCAATTGCTCTTGCGCTATGGTGATTTTGAGCACGCTGGGCTTTGCCTATATATATACGCGAAGATAAGAGTGGGTATGTAATTGTGGTTGTGGTTTTGCCTGCTGGGTTCCTTTTGATGGTTGGTTATGTGCAACTGTGGATAAAAGGACAATTATTAGAGGGAGAGGCTGAGGAGTGAGAGGGATATATATCACTATTACAATGGTATCTCATTACTCTTTTCGCAGATTGATGGCGCCGGGGGTTGGAGGAGAAGTGACCGTCGATGGCCCCTTTTTGGCTGATTCAATCGCGTTGTCGCTTCTCTGCAGCCCCCGCCTAGTGGCTGATATGGGTTCCTTGTCTCCGGTGCAGGAAGAGGAGCCAATCAAATGTACGGATGTCTCTGGGCGGGACCACGGCGGTCGTAACGGCGTTCAGACTTTCTACGTATTACCTGCCCGAATTGAATGGTCTATTTTTTACTAATATTTTAAAAATAAATATTTCTCTTTTATAAATTTTATAATTTACCTTTCGTAAAAATGATACAAATTTTATTAATTTATAATTCTTCCAGTGAGATAATAACTCATCTAAAAATCAAACGTTCTCACTAAAAATATTGAAATATCTACGTAATAATAAATAATACTTGTATGAAATTTGCATTTTTAGAATGAGAATGAAAATTAAAATTAATTTATATGATTTTTTTTCAAATTATTATCAAAAATATTTTTGCTTGCAAAACATGTGTGCTCACCAACCATCTCTATATTAATACAGTGATTGAAATGACATGTCGTGTTTAGGCATCAAAAAGTTTACTTAGGGCGGCTAAGCGAGGTGTTCAAAGTGTGAATTGTCAAATATAAATGAATAAAAATTAATTTAAGATAAATTTATCTAAATGTGATAAAAAAAATATTCAATATGTATAAATATAGTCAAATAAAAAGAATATAATATATTATAAATATATAATAATTTTTTTTAAAAAATAAATTAATATAAACTTTTGATTTAAAAAACAATATACCCTAAAATATACTCATTTAATTTTTATCTTTATAATTTGTTTCATAATATTTGATTATTTATACATTTGTATATATCAATAGTTAATATTTTTTAATATTATTTTTAAATTTAATCAAGTTAAACAACTTTATAAGTTTTTTTTTTATTTTTATATTTCTCAAAAAAATATTAAATCAAACCTCTCTTCTCTCTTTCTCTCTCTTCTCTAATGCTTCTCTGTAATTAATTAAAAAATAAAAATTTCATAAATAATTAATTACTCTTGTATTTATTAGAAATAAAATTTAAAATATAATTCAAAAATAATTATTAATTTTAATATTTTTAATCTGTGTAAATAGTTAAAATATGATATAAGGCAGTGATGTCAACGGATATGAAATGAATGAGTGCTCTGTCACAAACAAAGAGAATCTATATGCAAGCAGTGATGGAAGACTGATGTCACAAAGAAATAAATAATCTATTTATTTAAAATTATATATTCACATTTTATTTGTTATTATTAAAAAATTATTATATTTTATATTATTTTTTTAAGTATTTAAACATTCGCAACGGCCTTATTCTTTTTAAATAAACGAGTTTATTTAATCTCTTTAATTAATCGAATATAATGTTTTAAAAATCAACAATAATGTTATAATTTATTTATAATTAAATATTTTTCTAAATATTAAATTTTAGACAAAAATGTAGTATCAAATTACGTGCAATAAGAGGTTGTACTTTTGGAAATATGCATGCCCTCGTGCTCTAGCACGATGCGTCTATTTCCAAAGAAATTTCCTTTGCAGAAACAAGTGGATGAATATCTTGACCGTAGACGTGGACAAAGTCTAATCCAACGGTAAGCGTCTCTCGTGGTATGCGAGCTACAAATTCCCTGTGAGGGTCCACTCAACGTGGTCCCACCAGGCCTCGCACAAATTCTGCAGTCCCGTAAACGAACACGTTGTTTTATTGGATACGGCTGTTGTTAATTGGACCATTTTATTTCACATCTAACTAATATATTTTTCTAGGTATATTTAAATAATATATTTATTCCTCCTACACGCAAATTTATTAAAATCATAATTAAATATTTTAAATAAATATTTAATTTTTTTATTACGAGTTCTCATCAAACTCTCACCACTAACGAAGCAGCTGGTCTTATATTTAGTAAATTTCGTTTTTATTAATTAATTATTAATAAATAATAATTTTGAGATAAATAAAAATATTTAATTTAGAACAAAAATGTGATAATAAAGTTTTTACAACATAACGAGGTTGATATTGGATTGGCTAAGATAAATCAGTCAAATTTGCCTGCTTTTGGTGGTTTTCGTTGACCAAATCCTAACAAATTTTATTTTTAATTCATTAATATAAAAATAAAATTTTCAAAAATTGAAACTAAAACTGTCAATTGATTAGATATATTTCGAAATTAATCTAAAATCTATTTTTATCTTGTGTCTAATATAATTATTTTTATTACTTGACCTAATCTGTTTACTTATTTAACATATATAATTATATTCGAATATAAAATTATAATATATTATTTGATTATTCGATTTATTTAAATATTAAATAAAATATATTTTATATTATATATTTTACAAAATTACACCACACCGGCAACCCTACACACCACACCCCACACACACCAGTGGGCGGCGGCTGTGACAACAAGAAGAAACCGTGACTTTGAAACAAAGCCCAGCCAGCCATGGAGCGGCTATAGGCTTATAGCTACAGTTGAAGAATCCATGGACTACCTAGAATAATAGAGAAAATCGTTGACCGGATAGTCAAAGCCATGGACCGCGATTCAATCCAAGGGCCGGCTGGAAAATAAGCCAAGGACCGGCGAGCATCTTCAAGCAAAATAAAAGAGGAAATTTTTTATTCAAGAATACATACACATATTCAGATTTTATATTTGCGTATTTAAATATGAATTTTTTTATATTATATTCAACGAATATTTTGATTGAATCCGAAATAAAACAATTCGGATCCTATCTGATTCGGTGTACGATTCTAATGGTAGGGAACAAATTAATTAATATTTTTTTAATGTTAAATTTGTTTCGTGTCAATTATTTTGATTCATTCAATTCGAGAAGATCCATTAAAAGTAAATTTTAGAATATTTTGTGTTTTGCGTTTCTTTTGATGGAGGAAATATTCATCATAATGCTTTGAATCTTTTATTCCGATTGCAATTATAAAAAGAAATGATAATCTTCGCTTTATATTTGAATATTTTAGTATATTATCATTATAAATTATTGGAGTCTATTTATTTTAAAATAAAAATAAAATAGTTTATTTATTTAAAATAAAAATATTTATTTTTGGTGAGGTGAGATTGAGTTTTTTTTTTTTAATGACACCAAAATTTAAGATTAAATGTCCATCACGCAAAATGTTAGTCACTTCCTTTCCTAACTTATCGTAAAGATAAATATTATTGGCAATATATACCTCTTAATATTAAAAATATGCAATTATACTATTTTTTGAAATTTTTTTTTACTATTATTTGAAGTTTTATTTGCTGCAATTAGGTCATTTTAAATCATAAAAGATCAAAGTTAGACAGTTAAATTTTGCATAAAAAATATATATATAATTAAAAAATTCAGAATTTCACATGTGTTGTCGCCTGCTATTTATAAGAATAAACAAACGGATAAGTGATAATGTAATTAATTAAAAAATAAACATTATGATAAAAAAATATAAAATATTTTATTTTTAAACGGAAGCGACTGCGGTGGTGCACTTTCCCCGATCTTACTGGACACGTAGACACAGATCGGACGGATGTCAATAATGATTACGTAACGAACGATGACGAATAGACGACAAAGATAGTGGAAGTTTCATTGGCACCTGCAAAAGCACATGATCCTAAAACTGTACCCAAACGTCATCCACGCCAATTGCTTTTGAAATAAAACACCCCTTTTTCGTACCGTCACGTTGTGGGACCCAAAACAACCAACATCCTATAGTTTATTCTTTTATTTATATTTAATTAAAAAGTTGAATGGATTAGTATTTTTCATCTCTATTAAAATTAATAATAATGGACTTGATATGAAATTTTATATAAAAATAAAAATATATAAATTTCATAATAATTTAGATTAAATTTAAGTATATAAAATAATATATGTAAGGTATATTAATTATTTTATAATAAAAAATTTTAAAAAATATCAATTTTTTAAAACAATCTAAAATAGTAAATAAATTAATTTTATTACGATGGAATGAGTAATTAATTATCATGAAACATTTTATTCAAAGATTATGTCCTATCAATGCACGGTGACAATAGAAAGTCCAAATTCATAGCACTCCAACACTATAAAAATGATCGGTACCTATTATTAATATGTGTGATTAATTATTATATTTGGTATCTTTAATGAAATTGAAATTTAAATGTTTAAATAAAACATAATTTGACTTTATTGTGAATTTTATAATACTTTATATCAAATTTAAATGTATAAAAATAATATATATGAGGTATGTTAATTATTTTATAATAAATTATATAATAAAAATTTCTTTTTAAAAAAATAATTTAAAATTGTAAGTAGATCAATTTTATTATGATGGAAAGAGTAATTAATTATCATGAATCGTTTTATTCAAATATTACGTCCTATCAATGCATGTGACAAGATAAAGTCCAAATTCATAGGTCTCCAACACTATAAATTGATCGGTACCTATTATTAATATATATGATTAATTATTATATTTGGTAATTTTAATGAAATTGAAATTTAAACGTAAGATGACTTTATTATGAGACAATCGTGTTATTAATCTTCCTATATTTTTGCTAATAATGATTAACGAACTAACTGTTGATTTATAGTAAGAAATGTTGAATGAATTATAGCGTATAATATTTTTCTAAGGAAGGGAAGAATTTGGGATTATTTCATACTAATGATAGTTTTAAGCGTCAAATTTTGTATTGTGAAAATGCTAAACCATAAAGAATATCAAATAAATTTATTTCTTTCTTTTTCAACATAGTTGAATGTATTTGTTTCTATACTTTATATTCAAATTTAAATATTTTATTTTAATTTATTAAACAATCTTATACACCGATTTAACTATGTGTGTAAGTTACTCTCTTTGTTTTAAAATATATTTAACTATTATACAAGTCACATATATTAGGGAAATTATAATATTTGTGAATTTTTTTAGAGAACAAATATTGAATTATTCTAATTGAAAATTATACGGTTTGTTTTGAAATACAATTAACATGAAGGTTTCGTCAAATAATAAATGATAATAATACAATTGAGAAAAAAATAAAGAATATATTATTGATTTCGCAAAATGACAGAAATATAAAATATAAAAAATTTACAAGAGCGACAGATATTTATGAAATGGAGAGAATATTATCTTATTCTTATTAACTAAATAGATTAATAGTTAGACCAAATATATGTGAAGCTTATATTTTTCAATAAAGAAAGTTAGTTGTGAAAGTTTTAAGGAATAATGGGTTTGTTTTAAGTTAACAAAAAATAAATTTGAAATATTTCAAAATAGAAACATATATATTAAAATAGTAACAAAATTGATTATTTTGGGATGTAAACGAAAAAAAAAACATTTACTTTCTTAAAATAATTTCTTTAATTCATGGGATACAATCATAAGTCTTCTTCCTAACAAAACTATGATCGTTTTATTAATATTGAGTAAGACGGTAACTTACATAAAATTAAATATTTTTATAAATATGTATATTAAGTAAAAATTCAATATTTAATTTTGAATAAAATTAGTCACTGACTTAAACTTTGAAATTATATATACTAATGTACCTATACTATTATAATCTGGTTAAAAACTAATCTCATAATATTAAATTAACTCGTATTAACAAATTTTTAATAAGAAAATAATTATTTTTTTATCAATTAAATTAAGCCCCAAGCCTGACGAATGAAGGAATAGTGCTTTTGCCAAAAGGTACGAACGGGGAATTTAGAAAATGCCAATGAAGGAAAGGGCGGGTTATAGGCTGCAGACAGTGACTCAGTGGGAACGTGGTCATGTGTCCCCTATAACCAATGGTTAGGGGACACGCAACGGTCGCGTACGGTCCACATCAGGAGCATGTAAAATGGCCAACTTTCACGTGACCGGAGTGGGATCTATTACTTGTTTGGCTGATCTTCCTTTTATCTTACTTGTTATTCCTTCGTTTTAAAATATTTATTTATAAAATTTTTTAATTTTATTTTAAAATATTTATATATATTTAAAATTAATAATTAATTTCTTTTCATTTTATTCTCATTTATTTTAAATTAACTACATAACTTTTCAAAACTCTTATTTCTTATTGCTTCTTAGACATCTTCACCGGTCAATAACTATCATATTTTTAATATGAATAGAATATAAACTGTATCTAAATTGTAGTATTGATTTCAACACTCTTAATCTGTGTGTAAAAAATTTTATGAATAAATATTTTAAAACGGATGGAGTACTTTGTATACGAATGTAAACAAATTGAATATTATATTTTTGAATGTGAGTTCGAATTCGACTAAAATTAAATAATATATAAGTTTGCTTGTTTATGAATTAAATTAGAATTTGTTTGATTATTATTTGATAATATTTAATTTTGTTTGAGTTTAAATTCAAAAAACTTGATTTTGATTTGTTTAAATTCATTTATTTTATAATTTTTATTATGATACTTATAAAAATTATAATTAAAAATTTATAAAAAACCAAGTCCAAATATTTTCAATACATTATAATGATAAAACAAAATAAATTTCAACACAAAATTATAAAAAAACTAAAATTAATTAATAGTCATAAAATACAATGAAATAATAAAAAATTTATCTTAAAACAATTTAATAAACTCCATAAAAGAAACTTCAAACATCCCTTATCAATATAAAATAAATATAAATATAAATATTATAAAATTTAAAAAGAGAATAGTTAAATTTACACTCCTAAAATCTAAATTCACATCTCTAAATTATAATTACCTTGTGTAGTTATTATTATTATTTCACTCTTCTATTTTCAAAACATTAATTTTTAAATTTCCAAACTACTCATTTTAATTAGAAATGAAACTTTGCTGGCTTCCAATTCTCAACTAATAAGCAAAACTTACTAGTAACTATATATGCTAACTTCAAATTAATGGATGTTTTTGGTTTTCACATTTTCTTAATGGAGCATTGTTTTTTTGTGTTACTTTCCTAACAGAGACAATATATATTTTTTCTTCTAAGTAAAATGAGAAGTTTAAAAATTAAAAAATAAAAAAGTTGAAAGATAATAATGACCATAGGGCAATTATATTTAGGAGTATGAATTTAGATTATAAGAGTATAGATTTAACCTCACTCTTTCTAAAAATATAATATGTTACTTTAAAATATGTTCAAATTCATTTATTTATTAATCAATCATAATATTTTGTTCGAGCTTAAATTGAATATTAATTAGATGAGTCTTATTCGAATATGAACGAGCTTAATTCATTATCCTGTTGAGGTGAAGGCGAATTTTGTAAGGCTCTACTTGGATTGTTATTCAATCAAGATTAAAATTTTAATTTAAATAGTTTATGTTTTTACTAATTATTATTTTATTAATATTATACTAATTTTACCTATTTTTAAAATTTTAATTCCAACAAATCATTTTTAAAAAATTAGAATCCGAATATACCATAAGTTCTTGAATGGACAACCGCATTGAAATTTACCCATTTTTATATAATGAAAAATTTATTATATTTATAATTTTAATTTACTTAAATTTATATCTCTTATTTTAAATTGAATATTAATATTTAAATTTAAACTAAATAATAAAATATTAAAATTTATTTACTTATACAAGAAATAACAAATAATTGTATTATATCAACTGTCTTTAATAATTTTTTTATATATGATGATAGACATATTGATCAAATCCATTTTACTTATTATATGAGTGTATTTTTATAATTGTAATTTATTTTTCAATTAGAATTTGAGAGGGGTTAAATCCACACACTTCTAATCTAAATTCATATCCTTATCTATTTGAGGGAACCAAAAATAGAGAGCATGCACTGTACGTTAAAAAATTTCACAGAGAAAAATAAAACCAAGCCTTAAAGGCTATACGGAAGCGTGAAGATCATACATTTGCGCTCCTTAACCCTTATAGGTTGAGTAAGAGCGGATTGAACGACTAGAATCGCCTCGCTTTGCCCACTTGAAGAAGCTTCCGGTTGAACATCCGCTAGCCTTCTACTTCGCCTTGTTCGCATTAACGCCAAGCTTTCCAACTCTCGAAATATTCCTCAGCCTAACCTCTAGTCGGTGAACACTATGATGAAGAGGAACGGTCTCAATTCTCCTTGATTCACTTGCTATTGGTTAGCAAAGAACAAGGAGTAAACCCAGAGGAAGGAGAGAGACGTTGAGGGAGAGAGACTCACGTGAGGCTTTGATAAGCTTAGGAGGATTAGGGTTTTCTTCTACCAGAGACTAGTTTATTAGTTAGCCAAAACTAGGTCTCTCATTATCTGATAAACATATCCCCGGAATTTCATATTTCAAAGCACCCGGATGTTATTCTGATAATCTGTTTGGCCTAACCCTAAACTCCTCCTAACCGTATCTGGAAAACCCTAAGGTCCAAGCTATTGGGCCAGAAAAATATTTATTATTTTTCTTGGACCCAAAAGGCCCAAAATAATAAACATTAATTATTTATTTCATGTGCTTATATAAATAACCCAACAAATAATTAATGAGCCCAAATGAACCAAAATAATTAATTTTTAATTATTTATTCCTTGGACCTATATAAATAACCCAATAAATAACTAAACATTAATTATTTCCCCTAGTTTAAGCCCAGGTTAATTTTCTAATTATTCATACTGGACCTAGGCCCTGAATAATTAATTAACCAATTAAACTAGATAATTAATTTCTCTCAACTCCTATTTTAATTTATTTATTTATTTTATTCCAATCCAATAATAAATTAGACTTCCTGAATAAAATTAAATAAAATCAACTTCAACTGAGACCAATTCCTCAACCCAAAAGTAGTTAGGACTTACGGGCTATTCCGAGGACCAAAAAGACACATCGCCTTGGTTGCTAAAATGACCAAAATACATCTGTTATATAAATAGCTGTATTTTACATTTTAAATATTTCATAATATCACCATAAGGAAATATTGACCCCAAGAACAATGTTGCATTAGCAAAGTCTCCGACCTACAGGTGAAATGACTAAAATACCCCTCTACACATCGCCGTACATTTAGGGAGGAAGAAGTGTACTAACACCCCTCTAAATGACATCTACCATCCTTAGGCTTCTAGTCAAATGATCCACGACTTCCTGGAGTGTTTCCACTTTTCAAATGAGCTACCCTAAAGCAAACATCCAAGTCATGTTTCCCAGGGCCCTAGACATTTTAGACCATTCGAACAACCACAAGGGGCGATATAGTGCAGAAACTATCTTGTATAAGTCTGTCTTAACTAACTAGTCACACATACCTAACATGCGAGTATATTGGCCCTACGATAGAACCTCAACTATAGCAAATCAAAGTATATGCTCCCAACTTCGCCAGACCACCAACTCATACTCAAGTCGTAGAGTACTAGTCCACGCTGTAGCAGTAGTAGTCTAGGTTTCTATCATATAGTACTTTGAGAAACCACTACTACAGGTCATGTTCTACGTATTCGAAATACGCTTATGTCATGAAGTGAGTGGACTACCCATTGACTAAAGGTAAGCCATTCCACATTTGGAATTCATAACATAATAACCTAAACATGATGAGATTCCCAGTCTCATCAATAGGTTAAGAACAAAAGTTTACGTGTTAAATAACCCGTGATCCATACCTTACTGTGAAAGACCACCATTCACATGGATCACTTATTTAAACACAATGGGTCTGTTCCAAACGAAAATCGTACACAAACAAAAGTAAATTCACAAACAATTTCTGAAAATAAATTCTTTTATTAAAATATTCGATTTTACATCAGAAACCTAGTCTAAGAGGGCATACAATCCAACAATCTCCCACTTGCACTCTAAGACTAGGTAAGTCCATAGGTGCCCACCCCTATGGCGTCTAAGTGTCTCTTGAAGACTCTCTCAGCCAAATGTTTGGTAAATGGATCTGCTAGATTGTTTTCTGAGGTAATATGTTCCACCACGACTTCCCGTCTCTAGATGAAATCCCGGATCAGGTGGTACTTCCTCTCGATGTGTTTCCCCTTCTTGTGGTTCCGAGGTTCCTTAAATTGTGATACTGCTCCAGTGTTGTTGCAATACATCACAATCGGCCTGTCCATATGTGGTACGACTCCAAGTTCTGAAAGGAACTTCCGGAGCCAAACTGCTTCCTTGGACGCCTCCGAAGCAGCCACATACTCAGCTTCCATGGTTGAGTCAGCAATACAAGACTGCTTGATACTCCTCCATGAAATTACTCATCCAGACAAGGTGAAGACATATTCACTAGTGGATTTTCTCTCATCCTTATCCGCCTGGAAGTCTGAGTCTGTGTATCCTGTAGGAACCAAATCATTAGCCCTATAAACCAGCATATAATCTCTCGTTCCCTTGAGGTACTTGAGAATATGCTTTACAGCTTGCCAATGAACCTCCCCTGGGTTTTACTGATATCTGCTAACTAAGCCCACGGCAAAGCAGATATCTGGCCTAGTACACAGCATAGCGTACATGAGACTTCCCACTGCCGAAGCGTAGGAATCCTACTCATTCTGTCATTTTCTTCTTGAGACTTAGGACAGTCCTTCGAAGAAAATGACAACCCATGTCTGCAAGGGATTAGAGCTCCCTTGCATGAGTCCATGCTGTACTTGGCCAGCATCTTGTCAATGTATGTTACTTGGGATAACCCTAACATTCTTTGCTTCCTATTTCTAAGAAGCCTAATCCTGAGAATGTAACTGGTTTCTCCCAAATCTTTCATACTGAATTGACTAGACAACCAAACCTTTGTAGATGACAATGTCCCTACATCATTTCCAATGAGTAGAATGTTATCCACATACAGAACAAGAAAAACCACATTAATGCCTCAAAGTTTCCTGTATACGCATGGTTCATCTTCGTTTTGAATAAAACCATAAGACTTTACAGTCTCATCAAAACGAATGTTCCATGCTCTCGACGCCTGCTTAAGTCCATAAATGGACTTCTTAAACTTGCAAACCATATATGTTCCTGGCCTTCAGCAATGAAGCCTTCCGGTTGAGACATATAGATGTCTTCACTAAGATGGCCATTTAAAAATGCCATCTTGACATCCATTTGCCATATCTTGTAGTCATAGTGACATGCGATGGCAAGGAGGATGCGGATAGATTTAAGCATGGCTACCGGGGAAAAGGTTTCCTCATAGTCGATACCTTCTTTCTGAGTATACCCTTTCGCCACAAGCCTAACTTTGAAGGTTTCCACCTTCCTATTCGCTTAGGGGTGGCAATATTGAACACGACATGAAAACGATACGGTTATAGCGGGTTAGGGTTGGGGTTTCGCGAGTTCGGGTCGAAACAGGTCGATCCGTTTAACTTTAAATGTGTACAGGTCATAAACGGGTTCAACCCGTTTTAACCTGTTTCAACCCGCGAACCCGTTTAACTTTTTTTAATATTTATATTTAATACTTTTTGTAATACCCTACAAATTTCACTATAAAAAAATTAGATAATTTAATTTGTTATATGAATTAATTGAATTAAAATTTATTATATGAATTTATTATATTGTTTGTGTGTCTATTTTATTTAATTATATGAGACCTCTTAAGAAAAATAAATGATGTTAATGCGGCTATTTACTTGATATATAGTAAATGAATCATTCTTAATTAATTATTATTTAGTGTTTATAATAATATTATTATTACAAGGACTTTTAGTTAGAGAAAATAGTTTTTTGAACAATCCAATTTTATTGCAAAACTACATTTGTTTAAATTTTTAAGATTTAATCTTATGAATTTATTAAGATCTCTAAATATTGAGTGGGATAGTTTGTTATTTTATTGGGTTTTTATGACTTTATGGGTTGTTTTATTAGTTTTTTTTTTAATTTTATATGATTTGATTTACTTTTGTAAAATTTGTTGTGTAATGGTGCACAAATTGGTGGGTTTAGTAAGTATTCGGATTGACGGATTTAATAATTATATATTTAATTTTTGTGTCTAATCGTATCAACCCGTTTTATAACACGAACACGACACGAGAATAAACGGGTTGACACGACACGACACGTTTATTAAACGGATCGTGTTCAGATTGACCTGTCGAGTGTGATTATCTCAAGTTGACACGACCCGCCAACCCAAACACGACACGATTGCCACCCTTCCGCTCCTCTCTTCCTCTTGTATACCAATTTGCACCCAATGGGTTTTATCCCTTCAGGTGAAGTTATAAGATCCCAAACTTGATTGAGGTACATAGACTCAATATCGGCTTTCATTGCTTCATGTCACAGATTTGCATCGGCATCAGCAATAGCCTCCTCGTATTTAGTGGGGTCTTATTCCTGATGGTCGGAGACCAGCTCAAAGGCTTCTCCTGTCCATCTATCCGGAACCCTAGACACTCTCCCACTACGACGAGGCTCCATTTGCACAGGCTCTTGAGGCTGTGCCTCTTCTTGTTCCAGAATCGAGTTAGAAGAAGTTGATTCCGTAGATAACTTCTCCTAAAGTTCCAACCTCGTTGAACCTTTAGTGGAAATACTTTGATCATCTTCCAAGTATCTAGCATTGGTACTGACTAGTACATTCTGCTCCTTAGAATGATAAAAGTAACCTCCTTTTGTCCCTTTTGGATACCCAACAAAATAGCATAATTCTGATATTGGTTCCAACTTGTCTCCCTTGATCAATACATAAGTTGGACATCCCCAAATCCTGAGATGATTCAGACTTGGCTTATGCCCAGTCCACATCTCATAGGGAGTCCTAGGTACTGATTTGGAATGCACCAAATTCAGAATATATACCGCTATCTCCAGGGCATATCTCCAAAAGGACACTGGAAGAGTATCATTAGACATCATGTTTCGGACCATTTCCATCAACGTCCTATTCCTTCTCTCAGCTACTCCGTTCTGCTGGGGTGTTTCTGGCACAGAGAGTTGGGATACTATCCCATGATGTACCATGTAGTCTTTGAATTCACCTAGGAGGCACTCTCCATCACGATCCGATTGTAAGGTTTTGATTAATTTACCTGTCCGACGCTCCACTTCAGCCTTAAACTCTTTGAACTTGTCAAAAGAGTTAGACTTGCGTCTCATCAGGTAAATATAACCATACCTCGTACAATCATCCGTGAACGTGATAAAGTACTCAAAACCTCCCCTACCTGGTGTAGACAACGGACCACACACATCAATGTGAACAAGACTCAACACCTCTTTGGCTCTATCTGCCTTTGGCAGGATTCACACTGAGGTCAATTTTTCAATCTCAATGAGCCCAAAGGCCCATCATGGATTAGCCTCTGAATCCTGGTTTAGTTAATATGACCCAACCTTAGATGCCAAATGTATGAATCATTGATATTGGTCTTTCTCTTCTTAGTTAAAGGTTTAGACAGAGCGTTATTTGATTGGTTATTAATAGGGTTTAAAAAGAACAGATTACCATACATGTGCCCAGTACATAAAATTTCTCCATCTCTACTGATAGAAATACCAGAATGGAAAGATACAGAATATCCTTGATTAATAAGTTTCGCAATTGAAATCAAACTCTGACGAAAACCAGGTACATATAAAATGTCTTTTAAAATCACTATCTTATTACAATAAAAAATGAGATCCAACTCTCCCACTGCAAGGGCTCAGACTTGTGCTCCATTACCCACTCGAAGCCCATGTTCGCCCTTCTTGAGTCTTTTTATCTTCCTAAATCCCTGCAAGGAGTTACAGATATGATCAGTGGCTCCTGAATCAACAATCCAAGTGGAAGTTGATCCTACCATTGATATGGACTCTAGATAGTAAACAGTACCTGTGGGGTTTTTCTTGGCCTGAAGATCTGGACACTATTTTTTCCAATGTCCCTTCTTCCCACACTTGAAGCACTTGCCCTTTGGTTTGTCCTTGGGCTGGGTCTTGGGCTGGGCTACTACATTTCCCTTCTTCCTCTTGAACTTTCTAGGTTTAGGTCCAGTTCTCGAGGAAGAAACCTTAGCAATCATGGCCTTTGACTGCGGCTTCATGACCTTCTCCACCATCTGGAGCTCCTTCATCAGTTCAGTTAAACTCATGTTCAACTTGTTCATGTTATAGTTTAACTTGAATTGGGTGAAAGAGCCCAGTAGAGATTCGAGAACCATATCCACTTGGCTCTCGGGGTCAATGACAGCCCCTAAGATTTCTGCCTCCTCGAAAGCAGCAATCATCTTGAGCATATGCTCTCGGACTGATGCTCCCTCAGCCATCTTAGTGTTTACAATAGTTCGAAGAGCCTCCTGCCTTGCGGGCCGGCTCTTGTCTGCGAACATAGTTGTCAATGATTGACTTATGTCATATGCAGAAGCCATGTGCTCGTGTTTTGACTGGAGCACATTAGACATGGAAGCTAACATACAGCAACGTGCCATTTCGTCAGCTTTCTTCCATGTCTTTTAAGCCTCTCGCTCTTCAGCGGTGGAACCTTCCCCGATAATAGGGCAGGTTTCGTAGAGGACATACTTATACTCCTCAACTGTGAGTATTATGTCCAAGTTCCTTTTCCAGTCCACATAATTTGGACCCGTTAACTTATTTTCCCTGAGAATAATGGCCAATGGACTAAAAGAACCTCCCACCATTTCTGAAAATCGAAAATAAAAGAAAGAATTTAGTTTGTGAAAACAAAATAAAATTTGTGCACTGAAAATAATTTGGAAAACTGACATAGCTTCTTGGGAAGATTAACAGTTTCCTAAGCTAAGTGTATTAACCACCACAAATTAATTTCCCTTCTAGATAATGGTCTAGAGAATAACTCCATCGTGGGATGGCCGTTTCCTCTCATTTCCTATGGACATACCTCGCACTATAACCTCCAACATGGGCTGGCCGATCATAGTACGTGCCACGGGTTATTAATTACATCATTCCATTAGATCTAGATCCTTGTGGTATCCCCATCCTATACGGGTTCACTCCCAGGGTGACGCGAGGGGACTCACGATCTCTAATGAGGACCGTGATAGAAGCTGTGGGGCTGTTGGAACCCCTCTCCTACTTAGTCTTTTAAAATAAAGGTTTTCTGGAAAATATCCTTTTGAAATTTCCATTAGGTTTTTCCTTAACTCAAAAATAAAATATCTAAGTCCAATAAAATATCTATATCAAGGCTTATATCCTATGAGAGATTTTCTCCATGAACTAATTTTATTTAAGTTAAAACTTAATGATTTCAAAAATTTTCCAATTAAAACTTTCTAGAGACTTTAGTCTCAACTTTATTTGACAAAATAATTTTTCTAGTCCAAAACAAAACAAAATGGCTCTCCATTTTAATTTACAAAAATATCTAAATCCAATATATTTTCTATATCAATGATTAAATCCTTTGAGAAAATATTCAAGGATTAATTTTTGTACCAATTAAAATAACCATTTAATTTTTGAAGAAAAACATTTTTCTTGTCAAAAATGTTCCCAAAGACTTTGGTCTTTGGGAAAAAGCACACATAGGTACATAAAAAAATAGCATGCTCAAAACAATAAACGTTTTTATGCTTTTCTATTTTTAAACCTAAGTGTCCAAATAATAGAATTACACACATTAATTAATTAATTAATGATCTTGTTTTATCATAAAATCCCTTACTAATATTTTTCATGCAAATATATTCCAAGAATATAAATATTGCAAAAATATTAACTTCGCCTGGTATGAGACCCAAAACGAAAAAGAAAAAAAAATTATAGAAAAAACGCTGGCGGTCCATTGCACCGCGCCGCACCGGATCCACGCCCACGTGGCCTGCGGTCCATCGAGGCCGCGGTGCACCGTGCCGCACCGGATCGCACTCCTGCCATGACCCGCGGAGCCAACCCGCGAACCGGCCCGCTTCTCCTCAGCGTTGACCCGCGCTTCAACCCGCGTAAGGACCCGTTTTTGCACGCCCGAGCCGCTGCATGACCCGTGCAATTGAAGTTTCAATTGAGCAACGAAATCGGCTCAATTTCCAGCAATTGGCTCTGCTCCAAGGCGCAGCAGCCAACCGGCTCCCCTCATAAAACAGCAGCAGCTCGGCTCGGCGGTTCGGCTCCAACGCGGCGGCTTATAAACAGTTTTCTTCTTCGTTTTTTCTTCTGTCCGTGCGCGAAATTGCAGAACCTTCTCTTCTTCAATTTTTGCTTATTTCTTTGGCTTCTTTGGACATTTTTACTTACAAAAACTCATCCAAAAACAAAACCACAACCGCCTATACCGTTCAAATTGGGTTTACACGATGTTCTAGCAAAGCAAAAAAAAAATTTACAGTGTGCCTATGCTTCAACAATGAAGCTCACAGAGATCCTATCCCATACCAAAACAGTGAAGGATCACAGGTATAATCATCTTCTCCATTTAATTAACTATCATACTCTCTATATTGATAAAAAACCAGTGGCTCTGGTACCACACTGAGGGAACCGAAAACAGAGAGCATGCACTGTATGTTAAAAAATTTCACAGAGAAAAATAATACCAAGCCTTAAAGGCTATACGAAAGCGTGAAGATCATACATTTGCGCTCCTTAATCCTTCTAGGTTGAGTAAGAGCGGATTGAACGACTGGAATCGCCTAGCTTTACCCACTTGAAGAAGCTTCCGGTTGAACACCCGCTAGCCTTCTACTTCGCCTTGTTTGCATTAATGCCAAGCTTTCCAACTCTCGAAATATTCCTCAGCCTAACCTCTAGTCGGTGAACACTATGGTGAAGAGGAACGATCTCAATTCTCCTTGGTTCACTTGCTATTGGTTAACAAAGAACAATGAGTAAACCCAGAGGGAGGAAGGAGAGAGACGTTGAGAGAGAGAGACTCACGTGAGGCTCCGATAAGCTTAGGAGGATTAGGGTTTTCTTCTACCAGAGACTAGTTTATTGGTTAGTCAAAACTAGGTCTCTCATTATCTAATAAACATATCCCCGGATTTCATATTTCAAAACACCCAGATGTTATCCTGAGAATCTGTTTGGCCTAACCCTAAACTCCTCTTAACCGTATCTGGAAAACCCTAAGGTCCAAACTATTGGGCCAGGAAAATATTTATTATTTTTCTTGGACCCAAAAGGCCTAAAATAATAAATATTAATTATTTATTTCCTGGGCTTATATAAATAACCCAATAAATAATTAATGAGCCCAAATGAACCAAAATAATTAATATTTAATTATTTATTTCTTGGACCTATATAAATAACCCAATAAATAATTAAACATTAATTATTTCCCATATTTTAAGCCCAGGTTAATTTCCTAATTATTCATACTGGACCTAGGCCCTGAATAATTAGTTAACCAATTAAACTAGATAATTAATTTCTCTCAACTCCTATTTTAATTAATTTATTTATTTTATTCCAATTCAATAATAAATTAGACTTCCTGAATAAAATTAAATAAAATCAACTTCAACTGAGACCAATTCCTCAACCCAAAAGTAGTTAGGACTTACGGGCTATTTCGAGGACCAAAAAGACACATCACCTTGGCTACTAAAATGACCAAAATATCCCTGCTATATAAATAGCTGTATTTTACATTTTAAATATTTCCTAATATCACCATAAGGAAATATTGACCCCAAGGACAATGCTGCATTAGCAAAGTCTCCGACCTACATGTGAAATGACTAAAATACCCCTCTACACATCGACGTACATTTAGAGAGGAAGAAGTATACTAACACCCCTCTAAATGACATCTACCATCCTTAAACTTCTAGTCAAATGATCCACGACTTCCTGGAGTGTTTCCGTTTTCCAAAGGAGCTACCCTAAAGCAAACATCCAAGTCATGTTTCTCAGGGCCTTGGACATTTTAGACCATTCGGACAACCACAAGGGGCGATATAGTGCAAAAACTATCTTGTACAAGTCTGTCTTAACTAACTAGTCACACATACCTAACATGCGAGTATATTGGCCCTACGATAGAACCTCAACTATAGCAAATCAAAGTATATGCTCCCAACTTCGCCAGACCACCAACTCATATTCAAGTCGTATAATACTAGTCCACACTGTAGCGGTAGTAGTCTAGGTTTCTACCATATAGTACTTTGAGAAACCACTACTATAGGTCCTATTTTACGTATTCGAAATACGCTTATGTCATGAAGTGAGTGTACTACCCACTGACTAAAGGTAAGCTATTCCACATTTGGAATTCATAATATAATAACCTAAACATGATGAGATTCTCAATCTCATCAATAGGTTAAGAATAAAAGTTTATGTGTTAAATAACCCGTGATCCATACTGTAACACCCATCTGCCTAGGCCCGCCAGGGCCGGGGATGTCGCCCCGTCCAAAGGACAAGGGGTCTTTATAACTATGTCACACAAATAAAATTGTTGAAATAAAATAATACTTAATTTGAAAATTTATTACAACCCAAAAATAATCCGAGAGTAAATCCATGAAATTCCAAAACAAAAACCATAAATAAAATTATCCACTCTCGCCTCCCCAAAGTAATACATAAAATCAAAAGACACATTCTCTTCCAAAGCAGATATTACTAGCCACTCAACTCCACAGCAGGATCATCCTGAAATCATGATAGAAAGATGATGAGACAGAAATCTCAGTAAGTCCGTGTGTGCTTTGGGTGTTTAGAGAAATCAGTTCATGGATGCAAAGTGTGAAACTTTAATATGAGAAACATTGGCAAGCAATAAACATTAGTCAAAAGCAAGAGTGGCGTTTTGGCTTATCTAGCCGTACATAAGTAATGAAATCAACCACTCGAACGAAAGGGATATGGGTTACCACACGTTGGGCCCCATAACCGGTCAGAATGCCGACACTTTGTGCAGATTGACAAAAGTAGGTGATCGGCCTACTGGGCAAGATACTCCTCATTCTCTATACACAAACAACAACCGGGTATCCATTCTGAAAAAACACAGTCACTTGACTGAAAACAAACTGCTAGCTCGGACCGGCACGACTCACTGGACTGACATCTTATCCGGGAAGGACTCACCCCTCAGAGGTGGCCACCTGTTGAGAGGCTTACCCTAACCCTTCAAAGACTAGTCCTAATAGTCCACCCCTGTTGAGTACTCAACGACGTTTCCCACTTGGGATAAAATAAACGAAGCATTGCTCTTCATGAAAATAGCAATTTAAGGGTTTCCAAAATTTTGGGAGAAATCAGTTTCAGAAAAAGTTTTAAGTTTGGAAAATCTGCTTAGTAACTTTCAAATAATTTAAGTGTTGGAAATAAGAACAAATTCAACCCTCAGTTGCCTTCAAATAAACGAGTGTCCATATACTCCATATTTAGCTTGCCATAAGAAAAACATTTCACATTGATAGGTTTTATGCAGGAGCTTACCTGATTTTTGCTCACAACAACAAAGTCTCGAACAGCTGACCTAACCCCACATGAGTAAATACAAATCTTAATCAGATTCAAGCTACAATCCACTTCCTCAATTTTAAATCAACTCAATTCACTACTACTATGATCCTAATGTCTCAAGCTTTAAGGCAATACACTAATTAAATAGGTTTATAATCTAAGTTTAATTTGTTATTTAAAATAATTAATGGTTTGGGAAATAAAGTCTAATAAGCTGAAAGTTTACATCTTGTTAAGAAAAATCTAGAGTTTATTTGATCAAGAGTCATAGGAGGTACTAGGTAAAATAGTGATTTAATGATAATTTAGTTGTTAGAAAATAATTGATAGCTAAAACTAGTTGAGATTAGATTGAATAAGCATTTCTTGAAAAATAATAAGTAAATCCTTAAGGGTTTTGATTTAGTAAATATTTTACTAAGCATAAATCTTTTTTATAAAGGCTTAAATTGATTTCTTTATTTTAAATAATATTTATTTATTTTACTTTCTAGCAAAATTATTATTTATTTGGCTGAAATATCCTTTATGAATATAAGAATCCAAATCTACCCTTCCTAGGGTTTTTGAAAATACTAGGAAATTATTTTATTGAGTATTTTATTCATGGAGTGAAAATTACTTTTAGAGACAACTAGATCATGGTCAATTTCTATGGCCAACCTTAATCAAGAACATGCACAATCCTTCAATTCATCAAATCAACCAAATCTTGCATCTAAGCATATATCTAAATTTATTAAGACATGCTTTAACCTCTGCTAGCGTAAATATGACCATAGCTTAAACAATCCCATATGAATAAAAATTCTATTCACCAACGGTGGCATAATCTCTGGCATACTTTATCACAAATACTACCTATGACATGCATCAAACCTCAAATCAACATACAATCAACCAAGATAAACCTTTCATGCATAAATCCCATCTTCTTCACAATCATACAATTGCTCATGCTTCAATCTCAACAATAAATATATATATACTCAAATCCTACCACCATCCACCTTTTAGCAACGACATCCTAGAGACATGATTCTAGAGTTTAAAAGAATGATTGAAGGTACTTACTTGGTTGATGAATGCTTTGAAAGAGTTTAGAATAGATCTCAACTCCTAGATGGCTAATCTTGTCCAAGAGAGGTGGCGAAAGCATGGTCATGGAAAAAGAGACCATTCGGCCAAGAGAGGGAATTTCGGGCCATGAGAGAGAGAGAGAGAGAGAGAGAGAGAGAGAGAGAGAGAGAGAGAGAGAGAGAGAGAGAGAGTGTGTGTGGAGAAGAGATCATCAGTATGTTCATTCACATAAGTTCTCATTGGAGATCAAGTTTGAAGAAGATGAAGTTGATAGAGTAAGTTTACCTCGAAGATATTCTTGACCTTCACAAAAATTTCTAGTTTTGATCCAAAGTAGCAAGATGATTTGTGGAGTTTGATGTTAATAATGGTGTCGATAGATTCACAGCAAAGAGTAGATCAAATCTGGAGATTTTCGTGAGGGCTTGAAGTGGTTTGAAGGTGTATTAGGTGAAAGAAGGTAGTAGGTGTTCTTGGTGGCTAAAGAAAATCGAGAGAGAGAGGTTGGGAGCAGCTGCCGATTTTCTGTGGAATTAGGGCTGCCGAAATTCTGTAGGGTTTAGGAGAATGTTTTCTCTGATTTGAGAGGGAAGAGGAAAGGTTAGTTGTTACAATCCTTGAAGAATATTTTTGGGAAGTGAATTTGGAAACTAAATATTCTAAGAATATCTTGATTGTTTGGATAGCTTTGAAGTCTCCTATGGCCGACTGGTTGTGTGGCTTGTCTGAGGAATTAAAGCTGGTTCTATAAGGCTTATGATGGCCGAAACTAAGGGGTACAATGATGAAGAAGAAGTCTGGTCAATTGAGTAAGATATCATGGAAGGTTGCTAAATAAGATGACTGGAATTTTGGAAAGTAATCAAGCTAAATTGCAGGGATTTGTTGGAGAGATTTTCGGACAGCCATTGCTGGCTTTCGTCCAAAAGTTTGAGGGAAACAATGGAGCTCTATTAATGGTGGTTTAAGGGAGGTTTTGACAGAAGTAGGTTGGCATTTTCGGCTGGAGGAGAAATAGGAAGCAAGCTGGAAAATTTTCCTGCACAACAATTTCGCTGCACAGGAATTTTCTGGCAGAATTTCGTCCACCACTTCCAGCTGAGATGCAGCAAGTTTGAAGGGGGGTTTCAGGGGTATTCAAGGCTGGTTTCCATCATTCTTCATGGAGGAAAAACATGGCTAAGGTGCTGCACAAAATCTGGAAGAAAACAACTTGGTTTTAAGCCTCCAAGGTAGCGATTTGCCTAGAATTTTTTCACTGGTTTGTACAGCTATTGAGCAGTTCGAAAATGGCAGAAATAATTCATGTTTCAAGCTGATCTTAAGGACATTTTTCTGGCAGCATTTGGAAGAAAATGTTAGCTAAAAAGTTCGACATTTTGAAGGTACACAAGTTGAAAAATTTCAGCTCATTCCAAGAAGAAAGGTGAACTAGTTTATGATGAAATTTCACCAAGCTCACTAGAGGGATTCTTCCTCTTGGAATTTCCCACAACTCTTCCATAATTTTCAGACTATAAGAAGTCTTTTACCAAGACACTTTGGTTCTAAAAGACCTCAGCACTTTACTGAATTTTCTGGAAAGAAAAAGGCTAGAACATCTTGATCAAACTAAGGAGTTGAGAATTAAGAAAAACTAAAGATCAAGGGAGAATGAATTCCCTTTAAGAATTTCAAGTAGAGCAAATGAGTGAAATGAGTATTCTCCTAACATGTCTCTCCTAAGTCATTATCACCACCTTACTCTAGGCCCTTAAGGCCGAAACCAAACCTTCCTAAGCAAAAATAAAATTTTAATCAAACTAAAGCTTCTATGATGGAATTCGAACCCAAGACCTAAAGAATTAATTTCAAGGCTCTAACCACTAAATCACAACAACTTGTTGCTATTTTTACTAGAAAATTAATTCACATTCCTTCCACAAGCTATCTCCCTATTTTCATCCCGGGCAAAACTTACCATTTTACCCATCTCACACAATACTCACTAACAAGACTTCAAGACAATAAAAATCAAATCCAAAGCACATAGAAATCATATGAAAATATATTTAATTATGGAATAAAGTATGATATGCATCCCAACCCCCTTACTCTAAGGTTGGTTTTGTCCGGGGTTTCACACATACCTTACTGTGAAAGACCACCATTCACATGGATCACTTATTTAAACACAATGGGTCTGTTCCAAACGAAAATCGTGCACAAACAAAAAGTAAATTCACAAATAATTTCTGAAAATAAATTTTTTTATTAAAATATTCGATTTTACATCAAAAACCTAATCTAAGAGGGCATACAATCCAACACTATTAATATATATTAATTAAATAAACGTATTATTCTCCTCCTTTAATTTTAAAACCTTGTTTTATTTTTTATTTTTGAAAATTTATATCTTTTGAGTAAATATCAAATTAATCTAAATACATGAAACTATGTAAGGTTTAAATAATTAAAAATAATGACTTATACGAGAATTAAATTTCTTATATTTATTATATATTAAAATTTTATTTTCTTATTTCGCATTCATACTCTATGAAATTTGTTAAAGTATATAATAATAATAATAATAATAATAATAATAATAATAATAATAATAATAATAATAATAATAATAATAATAATAATAATAATAATAATAATAATAACGTAATATTTTTAAATTTGAATGAATTACAGTTAATATTTTTAAGTTTTATTTAAAAATGATAATTGTGTTAATCCCCACTTATAATTATTTCATCAGTGTCAAGTTTTGCTTGGAAACGCCATCTATAATTTAACTTATCATAATTAGACTTACAAAATTAATTAAAAATAGAAATAAAAAATATCCTTTTTTACATATATGATGTTTGAATTTATATTTAAAATTTGAAGATAAATAAAAATCTAAATTAATTTAATGGTACAATCCATCAAAATACAAAAATAAATAATAATACAATTTTAAATAAAAATACACAAAAATGAAGTTTTACAATAATTAAAATTATTTAGATTTTAACTTAGAAAAAATTAATAATACAAATTTATTTGGAATTTTTAATTTACTAGGGTTGTTTAGAAAAATTAAAACCCGAACTAACCCGACCGACCCAATCCAACCCAAATTTTGATTTTTTGGATTGATTTGGATTAAGAAAATTAAGAATCGATAATTTGGTTCGGGTTTTTTAAATTATATAATCCAACCCAATCCAACTCGAACCAATATAATTAATTAAATTTATTAAAACATTAAAAAATAAAATAAGACAACCCCTGAAATCTAAATACCTTTTTAGATAAAATCACTTCAAGGTCACGAGCCTCTCTCTTTCTCTCTTTCTCACATTCGGTCGTTTCTGTTATTCTGCTGCTGTGCTACTGATCTGAGATCTCCAAATCCACCATCTTCTTGCTCTTCTACGGTGCTGCCTATGCAAAGAAAGTCTCCATCAAAACTAATTCAAGTCCATCTCTAAAGTTGATCAGTCCTTACTTCTTGATATATAAGAAAAATGTGTAATTGTATAAGTCAGCATTTTTGTCCTAAAAATACATTTGACTTATATTTTTTGTACTCTACATATAAAAATTGAGTTTTCAAGGACTATCAATTCAAGATACCAAAAAAGGTGTCTCAAAAATTTTTTACACAGAGAGTATCAAAGTAAGAAAAGGCCTTGAGATCGCAGTAAGAACAACTGCTTCAAAGAACATTAAGATTGAAGTTCACAAGCTATTGGGTTTGACTTTGGGCAAAAATGCATGAGGTAGTGTGGTCATCACGGTGAGTTTCTTAATGCCTATCTTGGTAATTTGATCGAGTATTGCATTTCTAATTTTGGTAGTAATTAGTTGGGAAATCGCTAATCGGGTTGTAGAGGGTAGTGAGAAAGTTAGAAAGTTGAGTTCAAAAGCTGCTTCTCTAAAAGCAAGTTCAATTTCATTGTAACCTCTTCTCGACAATTTTTTTTTTATTTAGTGGGAAAGTTAGAACAAATGAAATCACACATTCTCTTATTTTTTATCTTTTGATAAATGATCCACTGTTACACTACGGGGTTTAATTCACTTGTTTAACTTCTCTAATTTGGTAAAAGAAGTTTGAGCATAGAAGCTACTGTCAAATAGTATAATTGTATCATTGTATTTAACCTTCTTTTCTACTGATTGATAAGTTGGCCAAATTGATTTTGTAATATTGTTAAGTTTGGGATTTTTACAACTGAAAATGAGTTAGTATAAGATGGATGATGATATTCTTATTGGTATTGTTTAATGTTATTCTGTCTGTTTATGAGCTTTTACAAAGAGTTCCATTTGATTTACAGATAATAAATAAAGTATTGAGATTGTTATGAATTATTAGAATCTTTATTAATTAGTGGAGGCTCCACTAATTATGGATTTATGTGAATTATTATAGAAGATTTTTATGGATGTCCACCATTTAGTGGAGACACCACTGATTGAGATTAGTGGAAGATGATGTATGCCATGATGTAATCCACTAATTAGAGCTCTATAAATAGAGCTATTCTCTAAGCTTGTAAGACACCATTATTTTGTGAAAGAAAGATTAGTGAAAGAAAGATTAGAGAAAATTGTGAGAGAAAAGAAAGAGAGAAATTCTTGTGCAAAATAGTTACAGTTTTATTAGTGTGTAGTGTGAAGATTTTATTCTAACACTACCCTAATTTTATAACACGTTATCAGCACGAGTCTCTACCGAGTACAAAAGCCGGAAGACTAAGCACGAGTTTACGCCGTTACCAAAGCCGGAAGACAGTACGCATTTATTGATCTCTATGGCTAACATCGCTAAACTCGAATTTGTAACCCTTGATATTTACGGAAAAAATTATATGTCATGGGTTCTCGATGCGAAATGCATCTAAATGTCGAAGGCCTTAGTGAAACTATTCAAGCAAATAATAGTGCATCTGCACAACACAAGGCTAAAACTTTGATTTTTATTCGTCGTCATCTCGATGAAAATTTGAAAATGGAATATCTTACCGAAAAAGATCCATATGGCCTGTGGGTAAATTTAAAAGAAAGATTTGACCACCTGAATTTGACCACCTGAAGATGGTCGTACTACCTATTACACGGTATGAATGGTTGCACCTGAGGTTGCAAGATTTTAAAACCGTGAATGAATATAGCTCCGCAATGTATAAAATTACATCTCAATTAAAATTATGCGGAGAAAAAGTGACTGATGAAGATATGTTGGAGAAGACATTCTCCACCTTTCATGCCTCGAATATTGTCCTGCAGACAACAATATCGAGAAAAGGGGTATACAAAATAGACAGATTTAATTATCGCCCTCCTCATTGCGAGAGAAAAATAATGAGTTATTATTGAGAAATCATGAAGTCGGACCAATCGGCTCAACGAGCACTCCTGCAGTGAATGCTGTTGGCTCCAGTAGAAGCCATCGTTATAGTCGTGGTCGTGGCCATGGCCGTGACCGTGGTCGTGGTTATGGTCGTAGATACGCTCGATATTTTCCTTATCACAATTATAATCAAACTGTGAGAAATACTGGCCACCTGAAGTGGAACAGAAAAGATCAAAAGGGAAAAGAAAAAGAAATTGAAGAAAAGCATGATGATATATGTTATAGATGTGGCATGAAAGGTCATTGGTTACGAAACTGTCGTACGGCTAAGCATTTAGTTGAATTGTATCAAGCTTCATTGAAAAATAAAAATGTGGAAGCAAATTTTTCTCAACATCCAATAAATAATGTTGAGGATGATGATATTGATCCTGAAGATCTTAATATCAATATTACCCATATGGATGTATCGGATTTTTTTGAACACCCAGACGGTAGGATAGACCATTTAATTGGTGATGGCGAGTGTCCGGAAGAACTAAAGCCTCACCCTGATATTTTT
Source organism: Voacanga thouarsii (assembly GCA_026120185.1). Classification (NCBI taxonomy): domain Eukaryota; kingdom Viridiplantae; phylum Streptophyta; class Magnoliopsida; order Gentianales; family Apocynaceae; genus Voacanga; species Voacanga thouarsii. The sequence goes on from JANUWF010002356.1 coordinate 586,326, forward strand.
GTATTTTCATTTTCATTCTATTCTAATAATATTTACGTTTACATATATATATTTGTGTTCAGATGGCTGTTGTTAATGATGATGTATGCATTATTGATAGTGGAACTACACACACTATACTAAAAAATGATAAATATTTTTCTGATCTCAAAATGGGAGAAATAAATATTTATACGATAAACGGTAGTGAAAATGTAATTGAGGGCTCCGGAAGAGCTAATATATTGTTGCCTAAAGGAACAACAATTATTATTGATAAGGCACTATTTTCCTCAAAATCCAGAAGAAAATTATTGAGTTTTAAAGATATCCGCATAAATGGGTATCATGTTGAAACAAATGAGAAAAATGGAATTGAGCATATTTTTATTACTCAAATGCATTTGGGTAAGGAATCGGTATTAGAAAAACTGCCGTCTTTTTCTACTGGTCTATATTTTGTAAAAATACGTACAATTAAAATTCATCATCTAGTAAAGTAGAAGTTTACTGATCCTATTACTTTTAGCATTTGGCATGACCGGTTGGATTATCCGGGATCTACCATGATGAGAAGAATCATTGAGAATACACATGGTCATCCTTTAAAAAATAAAAGGATATTAACATCAGAAAAATTCGCATGTACTGCATGTTCCCTAGGAAAATTAATTGTTAAACCATCACCAGTAAAAGTAGGAGCTGAAAGTCCTACATTTCTCGAACGGATTCACGGAGATATTTGTGGACCGTTCAAATATTTTATGGTCTTAATTGATGCATCATCCCGATGGTCACATGTATGTTTATTATCTACTCGCAACCTTGCGTTTGCGAGATTTCTTGCTCAAATAATTAAATTACGAGCACAATTTCCAGACCATCACATTAAAAATATCCGTTTGGATAATGCTGGTGAATTTTTATCACATGTTTTTTATGCATATTGCATGTCAATTGGGATTAATATTGAACATCCTGTAGCTCATGTTCACACACAAAATGGTCTTGCTGAATCTTTGATTAAACGATTACAATTAATTGCTAGACCATTATTAATGAAAACAAATCTCCCAACATCTGCCTGGGGACATGCTATTCTACATGCCGCAACACTTGTACGTATAAGACCAGCCTAGTTATCATAAATTCCTCCTTTTGCAATTGGCTTTTGGGTCGAACCAAATATTGCTCATTTAAGAATTTTTGGGTGTCTTGTATATATTCCAATTGCATCAAACCAACGTACAAATATGGGTCCTCAAAGAAGAAAGGGGATATACGTTGGATATAATTCTCCCTCTATTATCAGGTATGTTGAACCCACGACAGGAGATGTATTCACGACAAAATTTGTTGATTGTCATTTTGATGAATCATTATTCCCTAAATTAGGAGGAGAACCAAAACAGCATAAAAAGGATCTTGCTTGGACAACATCATTAAATTATCTTGATCCGCGCACAAGCGCATGTGAACTTGAAGTTCAAAAGATAATTCATTTGCAAAACATTGCAAATCAAATGCCAGACGCTTTTGTTGACTCCAGAAGAGTTACAAAATCGCATATTCCGACTATAAATGCTCCTATTCGAATTGAAGTTCCAGCAGAACAAAATATTATACCTATAGTTGCTTGAGTCAAAAACACGCCGAAGCGTGGCCGACCTCTTGGTTCTAAAGATAAAAATCCTCGAAAGAAAAGAGGATTAAATGATCCAGAAGATCATATTGAAGAAAAGAATGATAAAGACCAAGAGATAACCGATGACAAAGAACCGGAAGTTGATGAAAGTAACACTCGAAATTTCTATCAATTATACCACTTCGGTAGAAGTTGGAATCGGATAGAAACTGTTATTGATAATATATTTGCATACAATATATCTCTTGATGTTACACGGGATAATGATGATCCTGAACCAATATCGATTGATGAATGTCGGCATAGAAAAGATTGGTCGCAATGGAAAGATGCGATTCAATCGGAGTTAAATGCAACGACAAAACGTGAAGTCTTCGGACTGCAGTCCGAACACCGGAAGGTGTAAAACCCGTTGGCTACAAATGGATATTTGTGCGAAAGCGCAATGAAAAGAGTGAAATCGTTCGATATAAAGCGCGATTAGTAGCCCAAGGTTTTTCACAAAGACCAGGTATTGATTATGATGAAACTTATTCTCCTGTTGTTGATGCTATTACACTCCGATATATTATCGGATTAGCGAGTACATGAAAAGATAGATATGCACCTATTAGATATTGTCATCTGCTTACTTGTATGGAAATTTAGAAAATGATGTTTACATGAAAATCCCGAAGGATTTCATATGCCTGAAGCATATAAACATTATTCTCGTGAAAATTACTCCATCAAGTTGCGAAATCATTATATGACCTGAAGCAATCAGGCGCATGTGGTTCACACGTCTTAGTGAATATTTATTGAAAGCGGGATTTAAAAATGACCAGGTATGTCCATGTGTTTTTATTAAGAAATTTGGTTCTAAATTTGTGATATTAGCTATATATGTTGATGATATTAATCTTATTGGAACTCCTGAAGAGCTCCAAGAAACAATTGATTATTTAAAAAGAGAATTCGAAATCAAGGATTTTGGTAAAACCAAATTTTGCCTTGGTTTACAAATTGAACATTTGGAGAGTGGAACATTTATTCATCAATCAACATATACAGCAAAAGTGCTAAAAAGATTTTACATGGACAAAGCACATCCATTGAGTATTCCAATGATCGTCCGATCATTAAATGTGGATAAAGATCCTTTCCGACCTCAAGAAAATGATGAAGAACTCCTTGGTCCTGAAGTACCATGTCTCAGTGCAATTGGTGCATTGATGTATCTTGCTAATAATACATGACTTGATATTGCTTTTGCTGTCAATTTATTAGCAAGATTTAGTTCTTCACCAACACGACGACATTGGAATGGAATTAAACAAGTCATTCGATATCTCTAAGGTACAATTGATCTCGGATTATTTTATTCAAATAATACCAGTCCAACATTGATAGGTTATGCAGATGCTGGTTATTTATCTGATCCACATAAAGCACGTTCTCAAATGGGCTATCTATTTACATGTGGAAATACTGCTATATCATGGCGTTCTACGAAACAATCTATAGCAGCTACTTCTTCAAATCATGCTGAAATTATAGCCATTCATGAAGCAAGTCGAGAATGTGTATGGCTAAAATCCATGATTCATTATATATCCGAGAAAGTTGTGGATTATCATCAATCAAAGGTATTCCAACTCCTCTTTATGAAGACAATGCAGCTTGCATAACTCAATTATGAGGAGGATATATTAAAGGAGATCGGACAAAACATATTTCACCAAAATTCTTCTTTACTCATGAACTCCAGAAGAAAGGTGAAATTGATGTGCTACAAATTCGGTCATGTGATAACCTCGCAGATATTTTTACGAAGACTTTACCGACTGCAACATTTGAAAAGTTGAGATATAAAATCGATATGCGTAGGTTTAAAGATTTAAAGGAATTATCTCATCAGGGGGAGTAATAAACAGACATATAGAATAGTGTATTCTTTTTCCTTCACTATATTTTTTTTCCCACTGGGTTTTTATCTAGTAAGGTTTTAACGAGACATATTCTTTATGTAATGGATGGACATCCAATGGGGAGTGTTATGAATTATTGGAATCTTTATTAATTAGTGGAGGCTCCACTAATTATGGATTTATGTGAATTATTATAGAAGATTTTTATGGATGTCCACCATTTAGTGGAGACACCACTAATTGAGATTAGTGGAAGATGATGGATGCCATGATGTAATCCATTAATTAGAGCTCTATAAATAGGGCTATTCTCTAAGCTTGTAAGACACCATTATTTTGTGAAAGAAAGGTTAGTGAAAGAAAGATTAGAGAAAATTGTGAGAGAAAAGAAAGAGAGAAATTCTTGTGCAAAATAGTTAGAGTTTTATTAGTGTGTAGTGTGAAGATTTTATTCTAACACTACCCTAATTTTATAACAGAGATTAATTTGTATCATTCTTTCTTAATTGTAATACTTGACTATATTTATTTATTATAGAATTTTTAAATTCTTCATGCATTGAAGCACTTGAGGCATTTGGAGAAACAACTCTAGTTGTTGGTGATTGAAATTTGCCTTTCATGTCTAGGTTAATTATAATAGTAGTCCAAGTAAATACCTACGAGGAATTTTCAATTTTCATCATTTTTTACTACATTTACTAATAGACTAATCTGTTTCTGCATGGGCATGCATTCATATGCTTGATACTTTTCATATTACTTTTTATTGGTATCTCTCATATGCATATATTGTATATAAAATCAGAAGTATGTTTTAAGTGGGAAGTTAAAACTTTACTTGATAAATTATGTATAAACTAATCAAACTAAATTAAACCAAATCAAATTAACTCAAACCGAATACAATTCAAACTGATATTTAAAAATTTAAATAGTTTGATTTGAATTTAAAATTTTAAATTAAAATATTTAAATTAGATTAAAAAATTTAAAAAATCGAACCAAATCAACACAGCCAATTGAGGCATGCTTTTTACCCATGAATAACTTCTTCCTGCGGGTCGATTTGCCTCGTGTGGTATATCAAATTCCGATCCCCGTTACAGTGCGGTATTAAAAAGCGAGCCTATTTTAGTCAAAATCCCTCTCCATCCTCCCCATCCCAGAAGGAAATTTGACGATAATGTAAATTTGTTTATTTATTTATTTTTGGGGCTGGGGTGTGGCCGTGTGGGGTAAGATTTTCCCACCCTACTCACGGGATTTTGCAACCAACGCTGACTTGCGCTTGGCCGCGTGACATTAACGCCCGCGCCACGAAATTCCGTCAGCGCTGAGCATAAAAATTTAGAAACAGGGAAAGAGTCGTCAACCACCGTCGTCGCGCCGTCCTCCGCCGGATCGACATCCGACGACGCCGTTGTAGATCAGGAGCACTACACGATCTTCTGAATCTGTTCTTACCTCGTCATATTGGCAAGCATTTCAAAAACTCTCTCGATCCGTTATTCGAATGGACGAGGTGATGACGGGGGCTGATGCGTCTTCAAGCTTACGGACCTACTCATCGCAATCCTCCCTTGCACCTTCAAATTTTCCGCTCGTTTCTGCTTTCCTTGCCTGTGCTATAGCTCAGTTTCTCAAGATCTTTACCCACTGGTATTTTTCTTTTAGATTCAATACGTTTGTCGTTCTGAAAAGTTTGTGTCTTTATTTTTTTTTTGGTGTTAATTGGCTTTAATAATGTATAATATTGATTAGGTCGGTTTTATTAGTCAGAAATTATTCTGATTTGGTGGGAAAGAACTGGTAAATTTTAGTTCATTGTTGCTAAATTTGGTAGCATTACATCTACAAAGAGGTTGGTTCGGTATGCCTCAAGATTGTTGCCTTTTAGTTGTTTTTGTTGTTGATGAATATGTGAACCTTTGTTGCCTCACTGGCCCCAAGTCAGAGTGTTTGATGGCCGGATTCAGTAGCCTCGGGAGGATATGGTGATAGGGATTTTGGTTAGATGGTTTTTTGTGCAAATTCTGATGATGACATTTGTTATTTAAGCAAGCATTTCGTCAAATTTACCAAGTATTCTCTTTCTATCTCTATCAATTGGGATTCAGTATTTTCTTTTAGTTACAGGAGAGACTGGCATTTATGGTATAGGTTTTACTTTGAAAAAGAGAGAACACTTTTGTGCGGGAAAATAGACACGACACAATTCGCTCAGTTTCCTGTTCAGAAACATGTAAGGAAGATGTTATGATAGGTACTGGGATGGCAGGGCAACAGAGTGCAGTAATGAAGGGTATAAATGTGAGGAATGTGAAGTTGGATCATTTGATATTTGGCATTAATTTTTGAGAGTTTCAGTGTTTAAAGAAATTTCTTTTGCTCTTCAAGAGTATTCTGAATTCACTGTCTACTGTTATGATCTCTTCTCATCCTATTTCACGTCTTGTATTTCTTGCTTGATATTTCAATGAATCTCATAGTTTTGCAGGTTTAAGGAGAGGAAATGGGATTCAAGAAGACTACTTAGTTCTGGTGGAATGCCATCATCACATTCAGCCACTGTTACCGCTCTTGCTGTAGCAATTGGTATACAAGAAGGACCTGGAGGATCAGCATTTGCCATTGCAGTCATTTTGGCATGTGTTGTATGTAATTTTTAAACCAGGTTTTCTCCATTCTTTTGGATTGCCATGCTTGTTGACATATGTTTTCCACCCCTTATGGAAAGATATAAATGGTGTGATCTCAAGTATCTAAGAAGGAACTCTATTAATTATTATTATTTCTTTTAAGGCATTCAAAAATATGTATTGACCACTGAAGCCAACCCAATGTCCTTCCACTATTCTCTAGAATTGATTTTGATTGCTAGTTTTTGAATAGCATGTTTTGCATTTTTCTCTTCCCTTCATATTTCCTTGATTGTTACATTCTTGCCACTCAGAACCTTGCATGCTTTCTAACTGTTTTAGAAAATGTTCGCAAACATTGTATGCTGAGAGTAGAGATTTCATTCTGAATTAATTTTACATTTTTTTTTAGGTAATGTATGATGCTACTGGTGTTCGATTGCATGCTGGTCGACAGGCTGAAGTAAGATCTTGTTTTATAATAGCATAACATTATAGATTATTAAATCTTGATTTTCTCCATTTCAGTATTAGCAGACACGGTTATTTTGCAAAAAGATGGACTTCTTTGAACTTCTCTTCAAATGTTTTTGGATGTCGTTAACCTGATTAGCCAGTGCCAGTCATGCTTATCTTCAATTGCAGGATGTGGCTTCTCTTGTTAATACCAGTTCCTCGAATGGCTTTTCTTATTTTATTTATAACATATGTCTAGCCATGCTTTTCTTATGATATATCTATTAACCACAGAATTTGTTTTGCTATTTTCCCAGTTATTGAACCAGATTGTGTGTGAATTGCCTCCTGAACATCCCGTAGCCAATGTTAGACCTCTTCGAGATTCACTCGGTCACACTCCTCTGCAGGTTCAATTATAACCATACTAATTATGTTTACAAATTTCTTGCCATTTTATTCGTGTTTTTTGTTCGAATTTGTGTTTTGTGTATGCCAGTATGCTGGGAGCAGTGTTATACAACCTGAGCTCGCTATATTGGGCAGCAGCTCAGTTCATTGGGTTGTGTGAGCCAATGAAGCAACGAACTCTGTTTCTGGGCTGTTACTCTTGGTTCAATTTTTTATGCTGTATCGATGTTTTATAGCCATTTCTGTTTACTGAATTTAAATCCTTTACATATGATGTTCTTTCTAGGCTTCTTTGTGATATTTTGTGCTTTTTGATTGCCTTAATGGTCTCTTTGGTATAGATATTTATATTTATTTCTGGCACAGTGTCAAATGACTTGGTGACTATTTTTTTCACTTTTGTACATACTGTACTATTCAATGTCATTGACACAAGTGCATATGCTTTAGGTTTATTTTTCTTGTTAAGAATTGCTATCAGATAAGGAACTATTGTTTGGATATAGTTATTTCAGTATGTCTGGACTCCTGCAATAATATTATTTGGAAAGATCTTATTGTTAATACTATTTGGATGTTCTTTCAGACGCTTGCCTATCAAAATGACTTTCCCAGTATGCTAGCTGTTCTGTATTCTTCAGAAAGTGAAGTTCTTTATCCAGTTTCTTTGTAACTTTGGTATTCCTCTCCATTTGTTTGATTGAGTTTACCGGATGTAATGTTGGGAATTTGGAGAGAAAATTATGAATTTGGCATTGTTCTTTCAATTTCCCGATTTCCTTTGATGTATCCTTACTGTCCTTTCATGGCGCAGGTTGTTGGTGGTGCCTTGCTTGGAGGTGTGGTTGCATATCTTACGAGTAGCTCTACTCACAGAATGATCTAGCTGACCTTCAAAGCCAAGTACAAGTACACTTCTAAACTTTTTGAGGGTGGCAGGGGGTACACCTGGTGTTATACAAAGAAGAATGCAAGGAAAACATGAGAAGGAAGGTTCAAGTCCTGATCACTGGAAGATATGGTTGTATCCTTGGGAGATCTGGGATGATAGGGAGCGGTGTGGGGGGGGGGAGAGGAGTGAGTACAAGTGTTTATTAGTGAGCAATTTGTGTATAAATTTTATCAACTAGTATTATGAATAATTTTTGTAACATATTTGATCAACAGATGAAGGAACGAGCTCAAGGCAGTTCCTCTCTTCTATACTTGTGATTGTGATACACATCATTTTTGCTTACTGTGGTTGATTTTAGAATTGATTTATTTTTGTGCTTCTTGTTGATTTTGCCTTCCTAAAATACAACAAACTTGTGATTTCTTATTTTTATTTGAAAAGCTATTAAATATTTATTTCATGTGAGAATAGTTCAAAATATTTTTTTTTCCCAACTTTTTTCTTTCCTTAACTATTTTATTTTATTTTATTTCATGTGAGAGGGTTTTTTGTTTTTTGCCCTCTTTTTTACATGAAATTACTTTATAAACCCAATGGTTGAAGAATTGTTCAACCACAACATTTTTGTTTTTTCTTTCATAGTTATTTTGCAATAAATATTCAACATATTGTGTTCCGAAGCCTCCTTAGGACCCTTTTGGTTTTTGGGTAAATGTGGGGACTCTTTTAAGAATTTCTATATTCCTATAGGCCAAGATAGTCATCGGTGGGGCCGCCAAATTTCCCGCCTAATACTGAAACGTCGGCGTTTGCTTCCGCTTCTGAAACTTTTCTCCTCCTCTGCAAATTCAGTTTCAAATCCGTCGTGCGGTTGCCAGAAACCTCAGAAATCTTCCCCACGACTTTCCAATGGTTGAAGATGAAGTAGTATGCCATAAGAAGCCTCCAGCTCCAGTCTCATCACCTTATCTCCAGTCGGAGACCATCCCATTCTTCTTCCTCTCAAACGACGATCAACTGGAACACTACACTCGGCGGCCGCAGCTGCAGTTCGTCGGAAAGTGATGGCCTCGGCTACTACTGCATCTTCTTCCACTCATTCTGGTCATAGCCTTACCAAGGATAAGATCACTGTATTGTTCCGAAACTGTATCAAATTTGCCTTACAAAATGTAAAGCAATTCCCCTCTATCTAAGAGTAAAATTATAGAAATACTCTTATTTTGATATATATAGAAATACTCTTATCTATCTCTTATTTTGTTAATGTACTCTTTACTTGGTATGGTATTGTAGAAGATAAACCAAAAGAACACCTGGGAGCTGAAGCTTATCGATCACTTAAGCGAGATAATCAAGGCAGAAATAGAAGCTGATACAGAGATAAATTTTGAAAAGGTTCGTATTCATATCGTTGCTGTTCTTTACCCTGGGGTGTAATATATTTTTTATTTTTTTACGAAATAATGCCGGCAATAATAAAGTAGAGCTTTTGACTAATCGGACATTTTTGAATTATTGCTATGCAGGCAAGTTGTATGCTAGAAGCTGGTGTGAAAATATATTCCTTCAGGGTGGATGCTGTGCATTCTCAGGCATCTAAGTTGCTTGCTCAGATTGTTACCGGTTTTTCTTCTCATTCCAAATTTGGAACGTCTCTAAAGGGAATGGCTCCTCTCGAATACTCATGTAATTGGACATCTTTATTGTGTAATAACTGTATGGGAACACGTCATTTCGTAGTAATCCATATGCATATAATTCACCCACATCATCTTACATTTTTCTCTTAACTACCTCACTAGTGGAAATCCTTTTTCTATCTCAATCATCAAGGATAACTACTGTTGATATGGTGTGTTTTTATGCAAATAAGGGAGATCCACAAGTTTCGTTAGGATTGGAGACGAGCCTTTCCCATCTTTGAGAGGCTAGAAATTACTTGTTTAAGCTTATAGTTAAGCCTTTGCAAAATTTGATTTGGCTATCATGATTCTCTAGTAGAAAGTGTATTCCTTTTAATGATTTGCAGCGGAGGATTGGGTGCTGTATATCTTGATTCATTTTTCATTCAACTGTCTATTAGGTTTTACTTTAGCAATTCAAAGCATTGGAATGTATTGATTCACAGTATAAAGAGAACAAAGAGTGGATTAGCTTGAGGGATAGTAGAGAACAAGAAAAGAATTCACAATAAAGCTATCCATTACTTCATGAATCATGCAATATTAAATATTTTGTCTCTCATTCATAGGGTTCACATGTATCATGCCTGCTACCTTGTTACCTAGAATCGTAGAATTATTCATACTAATCACTTTGATGAAACTATGATGGGTGCAGAAACTATGGAAGCAGTTGACAACTTCGATATTGAAGGTGAAAATAACTCCGAGAAAGATGGAGACCAAGGTTGTTAGTTAATTTGATTGAATAACTAAAGTAAACTGACTAAGCCTGACTCATGAAACACAAACTCATTGTAGTTGTTTTGCAGATTTCAACTGTGGTAACAGTGGAGCGATCTTTTGAAACTCTCCATATGAGGAAGCCTGATGGTAATGTCATTCAGATTACTTTGTGAAATGCTATGTACTTCTAATCAATGAACAGTTTCCATGTTTCTGATAATTCTGGTTTTTCGGCTACATTTGTAGTCGAGCTTGATTATCATCAGAAATCAATCCCATTTGATGATGGTGGCATAAAGGGACTCTTATTATATAGCCTTGGTGTTTATGGAAATTGTAGAGTGCTTTTAGATTCCATAGAAGACCCAAGCATTTGTATATCAGGGTCCAAACAAGCACCAAATTTGGATACTATTGACCTGTCTTTGGGGTTTGAAATTTCCGTAATTTGAATATTTCGCTTGTATCATATGAGTCATTTGTTACATCTGTTGTGAATTTTCCTTGTTCTATTCTCAGAAGACATTGTGCACATGATAATCAACATGCACAGGAAGAACAAGATTACTCCAACTCTCAGCACCATAATTTCTCAATATCACAGGCATAATCTTTGCTGCTTAAATCCATTCAATGGAAGTCCAAAATCAGCAGCAAGAGCTGACGTAGTTGATGAGGATAATATTTAGCCAGATGGTAATTGGTCGTCCTACTTTGAAGGGCTTCTTGTTCGTATGATTCAGAGACAAATGTTGTCAAAGAGCACTTAATCTTAGAAGACCCCACTCCTCTAAGTCATTATAAGGTACTGGTGCTTGCTCTGTTCTATGTGATATAACAAAGTCAAAACAATACTGCATAGAAAAGATTCTTGAAAGTTGCTCCTAGTGCCAAGTCCCAAATATTTTGCATGTCCTGCTTTAAGAGGAACAAAAATAGAAAACGATGAGGATTTTGGCCATGCGATAAATGGTTTGTTTTTTGTTTTTAGGGAAATAATTCTTACACGGTATGCCAACCTGAGGTCAATGGAAAATATGAAAAATTTACTTCATGCTTGTTACAAGGCCTGGAATTCCCTTCAAAACAGAACACATGGAAAGACACTGATCACTGGAAGTACCAGAATCCCAAAGATTTGTATTGGAGAAGGAAGACCTTGGCCTAAGATATACAATCACTTTGTGTTCACTTGCTGTGAGGGCTTCTCATATTGACTCTGATGTCTTATCTATAGGTTCAGAAGAGGTTTCTGCTACAAAACGGAGATCAGATTCCAAAGTAGAGAGATCAAAGAAAAATGACTTGACATACAATGATATTTATTTCACTTCTTTTCTGGGTGAAGATTTGTCTTGTATCTTTGCTCCCCCCAGAAATCCAAAGTCACTTCTGCTTCCTATAGATAAAGACTCTTTCCATAACGGACTTCCTGAAGATTGTTGCTGTCATCCTGAAGATCTATTAAAACTGTTTCTCTGTCGAAATATGAAGGCGTTTGTTTATCTACTCAGATAGTTATGAAGTGTCTGTTCTGTTGAGATCCCTTGGCTGGCATTTCCTCCATTTTAAATGGCAAGTTTGTATTCAACCTAGCTCTAGCACAATAAATTTGTCTAAATTAACATGTATGTCTCTTAGTGTAGGCTTCTCCATACTTGTTACACTGGAATATTCTTATTGATAAATTGACACTTACTTTATTGCAGTTCTTTGAGAAATAACATGTATGTCTTTTAGTGTAGGCTTCTTCATACTTGTTACACTGGAATATTCTTATTGATAAATTGACACTTACTTTATTGCAGTTCTTAGAGAAATAACATGTATGTCTTTTAGTGTAGGCTTCTTCATACTTGTTACACTGGAATATTCTTATTGATAAATTGACACTTACTTTATTGCAGTTCTTTGAGAAAAGACAGGTGGATCCACCAGGTTTGTGAAACCTCCTTGTTCTTTGATAAATTGATGAAACCTGTTTCTCTATGTTGAATGAAAATTTGCCTTGCTAGTATTTGACGTGCTGCTTCCAATTAGGACAATGAATTTGAAATGTGGGAAGTAGCATTTTAACTGTTCAAGTTTATAACTAGGATCTTTTATCATGTTGTTGGCAAACACAACCGTGTAACTTTAGTTGCTATATTCTAGACAATAACTCAAGGCAGCAAAGCACTAGTTTGAATGATGAAGCATCAATGTGGGACAATGAAAATGGATATGAAGGGCCACATAATGAGGAGTATGTTGAGAGTCATTTGGAAGAGTCTCCTCCGCTTGTTTCTCAGCCTTGTCAGGTTTGTTTCTGCTCTCGAAGTACAATACTAATTTGTGCCTTCTGCTGTTATGGTTGACCAAAATTTGCACAGGCAAGTTTTCCCCATGGTAATAGAGTCCATTTAGATCAGTTTTTCTCTATAGCCAACTTGGCTTCATCCCACAACGTAAGAATCGAAACAAAACCTTAGTTTCCAAGATGGTGCATCTTTTAATATAACATTATGGACTGGACTTTTATTTAATACGTATATAGGATTTTGCATCTGAAATGAACAGCTTTTTGAGTTGCATAATCATTTCTGATTTTAACAATTGAAGGTCCTGCAGGGTGAAGTTCAGTATGACAATTGACAAGTCTCCTAAACAAACTGATGTGCATATTCTGAAGAAAACTCTTTGGGATTGCATACAAGAATCTAGACAAATGCCTCAACTGGTGAGATCATCAACATATTTCAGCATAATTTCTGGACGTGTGACATAAGATTTTAGAGGTTAAGCTTCATTTAGCTATTAGATTACCCTTGCAAAAGACATATCATTGTTCCAGCATTCTTGTCAGGTCATCTGTCAATAAAATCCCTGTGAGATCTTTTGTTATTATCATGGAAAATTAAATGTTGACATTGTAGATGAATTCGGAAAGCATGTCTCAATTCATTCGAGGTATATATTTGATGCCCTTTAAGCACGTTAAAGAATGCAGACAAACATAAGATGATGCAATGACCTGGATATTTAGAACAAATACATTTAGGTAATAGTTACATTAGCTGGAGCATCACAGGATACTTTTGGGTGAAAAATAAACTAGGTGGGCTTTTACTCTTCACAAAATATGTATTTTCTGTAAACTAATTAGCAGTTACCTTGATATAATTCATACTAGTAACAGTTAGCCAATTCCTGGATATTAAGACTTCGTCTGCAGAACAATCTCTTCGCCAGAAGAGTGCTTTTTTTTTATTACTTAAAGCTTGCAAATCGCTTGCATTTGTGTTTGAGCTTGGAAGCTGGATATGGAATGCGAAATACCCCTTGGT